>JAEAOA010002319.1:1008298-1275264 GCA_016746295.1 Potamilus streckersoni
CCCTGCCCCTTTATCGCCTCCCGCCAGTCCCGCCCGATGTTTAGCAAAAGGGAGGACTTACAGTAGGTAAGGGAGGACGAGAGGACAAAACATGGAAAAGGAGGACATGTACTCCTTTTGGATACCATCTGGCAACCCTAACCATAACCCAACTATCTCTTTATTGATATTAATAATGACCCCCATCATCAAACTATCCCCATATGATATTAATAATGGTCCATATAACCCAACTATTTCTATATTGATATTGATAATGGCCCCATCATCAAACTATCCCTAAATGATGTTAATAATTGCCCGGACATCCAACTTACTCTATATTGATATTGATGATGGCCCCAATCACAAAACTATCCCCAAATGATACTAATATCAAGATATCAATTTTAAAAGAAAGAAACGATAGCAGTAACTTGAAATTTATAAGTTATTGAAAGGCAAAACCTGCAAATTTGAAAATAATGTTATAATATTGATTTGGATTGTAAGAGAAGCATGGCCCAATCAATAATTCATATCCTGAACATAATGGAACGTTGAAATGAATTCAGATTAAACTCTATCCTTGTTTTATCAGCTTCACTTGGTAATGGAAAAAGCCTAATTAATAGCCGGGTTCGGTATTTTAGCAACGGACAACGAAAACAATTCAATCAATAAAACCTTATTAATTGCGTTGTGATACTGGGAACAAAGTAATTGATAATCAGTCTAGGAAATTAGTTGGGTTTAAAAGTTCGGAACGTGAATGACCACTTACAACTAAGAAGGTTATATACAATGTATGATCTTAAAGGTCGTTCACTTAGGAAAATTACTGAACACACACACACACACACACACACACACACACACACACACACACACACACACAAACACACACACTATCTCTTCCCCCTAAGCTTGATATAAAGTTAAAGCTGTCCTTGACTATCACGCAAGAAACAAGCGTGACTTTATAGAGCATAGGCATAGTTCATTTGACAGACCTCTCTGACCTTGAATGAAAACGTGGTATACTGATGGTCGCTAGCTCCCAAGATATAAAAAAGTACTGTGGGCTAGTGATTCTCAGTACGATTTCAGGCTCAGAGAAGTGTCGTGTCTATTTCTTACAGGTAAGAAAATTATGCTTTATACTCACTCTTAAAAGTTAAAGATTTTATAGTAAGTTGTAATATCCTTCTGAATTATTTTTATTTTATCAATATAATGTAATAGTGAATTATCTTCTCTACTATGAAATATTTTACTGATTTGATATTTTACTGAATTGATGATTTTCATTGTATTTATAATGCAATATTATTGAGTTTCCTTCTTCCACAATCATAATGTAATGAAATATTTTACAGCCTCGATGTTCATTAGTATTTGTTTGAAATAATTGCTAGCTTCATGTTATAATTTAATTGAAAATAAATATATATTCGTTAAATAATAAGTATAACACTCACATATCTTTTTAGGTCGTTATCTTACATTAAATAGAATAAAATACATTTATTACAGTTTTTGAATTTGAGGCTCTTTGAATATTTAAATCAATTGTATTCAAAAATGCAGAAAAATGAATGGACAAATGAAATAGTAGGATGTGGAAGAACTATTATTGTAATATGTATTGTATGTAGTTTCAACATAAATAAATTTACATGTTGTATCTTTAATATATATATATATATATATATATATATATATATATATATATATATATATATATATATATATATATATATATATATATAAAGTGCGATTTCAAGCTCAGAGGGTATCGTGTCTATTTCTTACAGATTCTTGGTACCTTCTCGTAGCCAAAGCTTTGCCCACAAAAAGATGTAACCGTATCTACACATCATAAGTGACACCTTATCTTAAGAGAGCCGAACTTCTTCTTTTCTTTCTTTCTCTCTCTCTTTCTCTCTCTCTCTCTCTCTCTCTCTCTCTCTCTCTCTCTCTCTCTCTCTCTCTCTCTCTCTCTCTCTCTCTCTCTCTCTCTCTAATCAAGAGTCAAGGCTTCTCTTAAAGTAGCGATAAATTCCTTCTCATAGCCAGAAATGAGAAGAAGGTTTTGATGGAAAACATCTAAACAACAACGCAGAGCTTTCGCATCATAATACTAATAATGACCCCCATCATCAAACTACCCCCCATATGATATTATTTATGACCCAGTTATTTCTATATTGATATTGATAATGGCCCCCATCACCAAACTATCGCTATATAGTAACTGATAATGGCCCCATCACCAAAATATCGCTATATAGTAATTGATAATGGCCCCATCACCAAACTATTTCTCTATTGATATTGATAATGGCCCCCATCATCAAACTATCTCTATATTGATATTGATAATGGCACAACTATCTCTATATTGTTATTGATAATGGTCCCATCACCAAATTATCGCTATATAGTAATTGATGATGGCCCCATCACAAACTATCTCTATATTGATATTGATAATGGCCCCATCACCAAACTATTGCTACATTAATATTGACAAAGGCAACAACTCCCTGGCTATTAATATACTGATGTTGGTACAGGCACCATCACCAAACTATCTCTATATTGTTATTCATAATGGCACCATCACCAAACTATCGCTACATTAATATTGGCAAAGGCAACAACTCCCTGGCTATTCATTTGTTGATATTGATGATGGCCTCCACTCCCTGGCTATTAATATACTGATGTTAGTACAGGCCTTTTCTCAGCCACTATCTCTATCTTGATATTAATACATGTCCCTTTCTGTAGTTTATATATCTATATACCTGTAAAATATCTATATTGAGAAATATCTGAAAACATTGTTGAACAAGATATGTTTATTTAATATTTCTCAAATATTTATGCTCGTTTTATTATTATTATTATTATTATTATTATTATTATTATTATTATTATTATTATTATTATTATTATTATTATTATTATTATTATTATTATTATTATTCGATTGTCGGTTTGAGAGAGAGAGAGAGAGAGAGAGAGAGAGAGAGAGAGAGAGAGAGAGAGAGAGAGAGAGAGAGAGAGAGAGAGAGAGAGAGAGAGAGAGAGAGAGAGAGACTCCTTCATTTATAGGAAAGCAGGTTGTATGTGGTTTCGAACCAACAAAAGAAAAGTACCACTTGTAGTGTGGAATTCTAAAAGTAGACATTTTCAGTCCCCACGGAAAACATAAGATGTCCTTGAAATCTTTACATTTCTTAGTATCAGACAAAGAATGCACATGGTTATATTTAAACTTAGGACGATGTGCCAAGCACATCTTAAAAGCACATATATAAAATCTTTGGCGATTCATTAAACTTGATGAAATATATAAATTCTAAGCTGAGAGTCTTACTGGAAAATGCATAGAACTAGGAATACCTGTCTAGGCAGATTATGGTCTTTGCAGTTTCTTTGGAATAATCATTAGAATAAAAAATGTAGACCCTGATGTGATGGAGCATTATGAAATGGGTATGGGTTGTTTGCAGCATGAACCGCTTTATAAACCATTATAACGGGATACAGTGCACTATCAATCTGATATTTTTTCATCGCATCTCTTGACAGGCAATGTTTTGAGTGAAGATGTTTCTACGTTTTTTCAGCATCTACGTTTTAAACGGCTTCTAGCAATATGTATGTGACCTACTATCGAATTTCTTGCACATTTCTTAACTATAAAGCTATGCGTTTGGATAGCATAAACATCTTAATGCTTTGTACGAGTGAAGACTGAATAATAATTTTGTAGACATTATAGTACAGACCTGGTCTACTCCAGTCATAATGTTCCGAATCATTTTCATTCTTCCTTGAGTCGTAACTGAGCAATTACCATTATTGTGCACAAGAACAAGACTAAAATTCTTCATCGTCTTAGGAATTCTATACTTTGAAATTTGAACAATCGGTCATAAAAATAATAGCCACTAAGTACGAATTCTGTACTTTGAGATATAAAAAATCGGTCATAAAAATAATAGCCACTAGGAATAAATTCTGTACCTTGAAATTTGAACAATCGGTCATAAAAATAATAGCCACTAAGTACGAATTCTGTACTTTGAAATTTGAACAATCGGTCATAAAAATAATAGCCACTAAGCACGAATTCTGTACTTTGAGAGTTGAACAATCGGTCATAAAAATAATAGCCACTAAGTACGAATTCTGTACTTTGAAATTTGAACAATCGGTCATAAAAAATAATAGCCACTAAGTACGAATTCTGTACTTTGAGATATGAAAAATCGGTCATAAAAATAATAGTCACTAAGTACGAATTCTGTACTTTGAAATTTTAACAATCGGTCATAAAATAATAGCCACTAAGTACGAATTCTGTACTTTGAAATTTGAACAATCGGTCATAAAAATAATAGCCACTAAGTACGAATTCTGTACTATGAGATTTGAACAATCGGTCATAAAAATAATAGCCACTAAGTACGAATTCTGTACTTTGAGATTTGAACAATCGGTCATAAAAATAATAGCCACTAAGTACGAATTCTGTACTTTGAAATTTGAACAATCGGTCATAAAAATAATAGCCACTAAGTACGAATTCTGTACTTTGAGATTTGAACAATCGGTCATAAAAATAATAGCCACTAAGTACGAATTCTGTACTTTGAGATTTGATTAATCGGTCATAAAAATAATAGCCACTAAGTACGAATTCTGTACTCTGAGATTTGAACAATCGGTCATAAAAATAATAGCCACTAAGTACGAATTCTGTACTTGGAAATTTGAACAATCGGTCATAAAAATAATAGCCACTAAGTACGAATTCTGTACTCTGATATTTGAACAATCGGTCATAAAAATAATAGCCACCAAGTACGAATTCTGTACTCTGAGATTTGAACAATCGGTCATAAAAATAATAGCCACTAAGTACGAATTCTGTACTCTGAAATTTGAACAATCGGTCATAAAAATAATAGCCACCAAGTACGAATTCTGTACTCTGAGATTTGAACAATCGGTCATAAAAATAATAGCCACTAAGTACGAATTCTGTACTCTGAGATTTGAATAATCGGTCATAAAAATAATAGCCACGAAGAAGCCACTTTCATATTACTCACAAATGATACTCTATTGCAACAGAAGTGAACTATAAACAAATTTATGAATTCAACCAAATTCATGTTGATTTAAAGCAATATTAAACTGGGCCTAATAGTAAACTAGAATATCTGGCATGTCTTTTATTGTGTTTGCTCATAAACCCTGGGCACTATTAATACTCTAGACTAGGTATAAACACTTCCTGTAGAAATTTCAACCTAAATTTACCCCCACATAGGCGTTGATTTCAAGTACTGGCTATTAATATACCTGACTCAGTAAGACTGAATATACGATTGTGACACCGCAAATACTTCCTTCTTACTTTATTACTATTTAATCCTTACATATGTGTGGAATGATTTTTAATTATACAAATTTGACCATTCCTAAGTTTGATTTAAAAATAATTGCTTTCAATGAAACTTTTATCTTCCATGAATTGATGTGTCGTTGTAGATTGACATTGGGACGTTTACTATATTTTCGAACTGTAAATTTAGTTGAATACAAATTCGTACATTTAATCACAGCAAATACATAAATTTTTCCTTCTTCGTACCATACTGTCTGAAAATCTTTGACCTAAGGGTGTGATGATTAACTCAAAACCTGATTGAACTGTGAGAAAAAATAAAGAACTGAGATTACATACAGAGAATTTTAGAAGCACCTTAATAGAGTGAAAGACTAAATATAAACAGACTGATAAAGGAAAACAAATTTTAAACAAACATGTTAAAGATTTGATATAAAAGAAAAACAATAAGTTCTGTCCTTTTGTATTTTTGCATTAAAAACGCGTCCCTAGTGGATAGATTTAACTGAACTCTAAACTCTTTGCTCAAATCGAAACTAGAAAATTGGTTAACGATTTGCAAGAAGGAATTATGTTTACAATAACAAAAGTCAAACACAGGCAGACGTGGTTCATGCGAGCATGAAAGAAAAATATTACAAACAGGGATCAGTCAGTCTATTTTGTTGTTTGACAACAAATACTGTCAGAATTTCTAAATATCAAACCAATTTTATAAAACAAAGTACCTGTATAACTTTACTGTGAAAATAATAAAAATCAGTCAAATAATATTAGATGGTAAGGTTGTTTACAAACGACTTGAAAGGAGGATATTGATGGAATGTATGTATGTATGTATGTAATATGTATGTATGTATGTATGTATGTATGTATGTATGTATGTATGTATGTATGTATGTATGTATGTATGTATGTATGTATGTATGTATGTATGTATGTATGTATGTATGTATGTATGTATGTATGTATGTATGTATGTATGTATGTATGTATGTATGTATGTATGTATGTATGTGTGATGTGTCGAATTTTGAAAACTCTTAGAAGCTTTGGTTAAAGGAATTGTATCAAAGTCAACTTAATTAAAGTAGAAAGGGCTAGAGATAGATGATTATTTTTCATTTCATCTCTGAACGTCAAAAGGGAATTCGTTCCACCTGACGTAACATGACCGAGTCTGATGCTATGGTACGAGAGAATGACCTAAGACCCTTCCCCAAAATCGACCGGTTAAAGGCAGGAGATGGCTATAGATGATTGTTTAAAGTAATGATTAATTACGGCATGATTAGTTGTTTAGTTGTCTTGTCAATCCAAAAATTCTACGGAACAGGTTTAGGATACAGTCTATTCCGATTGGTTAATATGGATTTATGGGAGTTACTCTGTAAGAAATTAAAGGTTTTACTTTAGAAAAATTCAGGAGTCTTCAATCTTTCGCGAGCAAGGACGTTTTCGTTATTGAGTAAGGGGCAAGATAGTTGTCTCAGTTAGGAGACGGACTACGTGAGGTTCGTGGAAACGAATAAAGAAAACGGCAAAAGGAAACAGCTTTCCTGGATTCACATGAGAAATCCCTGAACAATCACAGGACGAGAACAAATTCTACGCAGAAATCTAAGTCCAGAGACGATTGTTAAGTCAGAGTTCGACGGACAAGAGTCCAAGACGAAACAGCTAGACAAAGATCGGCAGAGCAGGGACGAACGGAAGTCTTGATGGGGATGTCCGCATAAAATAGGTGATGAAGTCTCATCGTTGAACTCAAAGGTCACATCTCATTGGCAATGAAGATAGCAAATTAACGTTGAAAGTAATTTTACATTTAAAGAAATTTGTATTGTCTTTTTATTTGAGTACATGTTAGTACCATTTTCCTTATTTTGTAACCAAGTCATTGATTTCTTTTCATTTTAAATTCTGTTGATACTCTGATTAAATTTTATATTTGTTCATTGAAAGGGGGCTCGTTTTGTTATTTCTTCAATATACTTGTTCAGTGGTCTGCATTCTTCTTTATATCTATCCACACTGGGTAAAGTACACCGCGGAGGTCATTCCCTAGCAACGAACCGTAGTGAAAGAGGTTGGTGTGTTTTGCACGCCGCCAATCTGTCACAGTATGTATGTATGTATGTATGTATGTATGTATGTATGTATGTATGTATGTATGTATGTATGTATGTATGTATGTATGTATGTATGTATGTATGTATGTATGTATGTATGTATGTATGTATGTATGTATGTGTGTGAATGTTCGTGTATGTGTGTATGTGTGTGCGTATGTATGAGTGGATAGATAGATAGATAGATAGATAGATAGATAGATAGATAGATAGATAGATAGATAGATAGATAGATAGATAGATAGATAGATAGATAGATAGATAGATAGATAGATAGATAGATAATACTTTAAGATATTGATGTCTGTTCATGTTCACATTTCATTCATTTAGCTTCTTAACACCGGTTGTAGTAAAATCTAATTTTATGCTAAAGGCATAATCTGATAAATAAAACTTTACCCCAGTAATTCAAGAAACTACAAAATGTCATCCACTGCCTATATCCATAGTGATAATTAACCAAAGAGAATTAATGGAATTGGAAACAAGGCTTAATTAGTATTCAATTTAACATACATATAAATCATAGCTGAATGAATGAATAAATGATACTACTACTACTACTACTACTACTACTACTACTACTACTACTACTACTACTACTACTATTACTACTACTACTACTACTACTAATAATAATAATACTAATAATAATAATAATAATAATAACAATAACAATAATAATAATAATAATAATAATAATAATAATAATAATAATAATAATAATAATAATAATAATAATAATAATAATAATAATAATAATAATTTTTGTTGCGATGGGATTTTGTATATGTGCTACAAAAAGACTTAGCTTTGTTTTGATTAAAATCTTTCAAGTTCGAGTTGCTTTTATTTAGTTTCTCCCTTCTGTGTGTATATGTACAAGACCGGCGAGGAGAGGGCTGACTCTATTCCTAATGATATGTAATTAGAGCAGCATTAGATGGTAAAAACTTTAAAATGAAAGCATTGCAGTATTTTCAAAAGTTCCTTTTAATTATGGATCTGGACATATTGTGAACAATAATACTATACTCTCTACATTGAACGGGCGTTAGTATTCACTCAACAAGCAATGGGTTGTGGGTTTGACTCTGACCTAGACCGTCATCCATTGACGCAGTTGTGAATATTCTGACAAACCAAGGTAATTTACTCAGTTCCTTAGCAATAAAGGGTTATAAGCCTTTACAATTAAACACAATCAATACATCAAGTATTCACAATATTTTGACTTTAGCAGAATACTTGTCTGGTCATACTTTTTGTTGAACAGACATGAAATAAGCATGGACATGGGCATGGAAATTATTTTTTTCGGGAGGGGATAATAATGGGGGAGTGGGCAAAACTAAAATCCAAGGGACACGCACCCCCGACTCGCACACACGCACGCTAGTCAAGGCAAAGCAGATATCCTGTTGGGGGTGGGGGTGAGGGTCTAGTATGGTTTTTAAGCATCCTCCCCCTAAAATCGCCCTCATCCCATTGGTCTTTCTTTTGCTAGATATATTTGTGGTGATAGGTAGGAGCTGACAAAAATTATATATCAAGATAAAGATGTACAAATATTTTACCCTCGCTAACTCGCTTCTGTACAAGCTTCTCTCGGTCTACATGTTATCTCTGCCGTAACCCTTTGATTTTGTTGATTTGGAGTTCACGGACTCAGTAATATGGCGAGAAAACACGCTTGGTACTGCATAACACCATATGACCCTGTTAATTTTATGGACGGTATCGAAATCGTCATCTCTCAAATGGTCACTGCAGACTATCTCGCACGTCACTGGTCGGATAAAACACGGTACCATCTACTGAATGCAAATAGCCATGAAAGCAGAAATGAACAGTTCCCTTCAGCACGTCACTTCCGCTTTGTCTTACGCAAATTGTCGAACACGAAATCGGTTTGGAGCATTTATCCTTGTGCGATAAAAAAATTGATGTTTTGTGGTTATTTTCATTACTGATGAGGTATTTAAAACAGTATCTTTAAAAATCACATTTAAAAGATTTATCATTAAATTATATCATATAAACGAAAATTGTGTGAGCAAACTAGAAGACATTTAAGGAACGAGAGAATGTTACTTCAGGCGCTTAAGATTCTCGTCAGAAACAGTTCACATATGACTGATTTATTATGGTCACCTTGTACAGTAATCCTTCGGTAGTTCCAACCATGCAAGTTTGTCTCAATTTCGTCTGTTAATTTCCAACGTGAGCAAGCCGTAATCAAGTATAGTTCAATTTTCAAAACGGATCGACACGTTGTTCAGTTCGTGACATAGAGAAAAGTAAATAATTGTTCGCCAATTTTGACGCCTGTACAAGTACTGCACAGTACAAATATCGTTTCCATTCGGATAGTCTTTGATTTCATCATTGACCAAACGAGATCAAATCTCTTATCATCTAAAAAAGCATTTAGGATAATCGTGGATTTCATCATTGACCGAAAAGTAAAATCCGAATAATCATAAATCTAAACCTCGTTCGGTCAATGGTGGAATCAAAAAGACTCCTCGAGCGTCAAAATTAGGACAAACTAGCAGGTCTCGAACTAATGAGAGGTGCGAACTCTTTTCTTCCATTGTCTTATATTGCTACAAGTTGAACCCCCTACCCTGCTCTAGATTCTTTGACGCATGTTCCCAATTTTTGTATTATTTGCTACAAGTCCGTGAGTTGTGGACGGTGTTGGCTAGGAGGAAGATGATGGTCATATCGTGGTCTGAGATGAAGGCATCAGGACCGGCAGAAAGCAAAAAGGTTCTATGGATCCTTAGGCAGACCGGGCGGGGCAGACAAAATGTGGTGGCTCCTTAACCATACGGCTGAGCGGTGGTGCTAAAAATGCCTTATGTTGTGAACAAGACGCCAAAAGATGCCCCAATTTATGATATCATTTAAAACTGTTTGAGTGAAAACTGTCATAGTTAAAATGAGATCATATTGTTTTGAGTGATTAATTATTGTATTTTTTGCTGACCTTTTGCAATTCATTGTTCCTTTTTAGGATTGGTTCCAATTAGGAAATTCATTTTTTCGTTGTACCAGTTATTTGACAAAGTTTGCATCATTGTTAATAAAATGTTGGAATTATGAGAACGAGTTTGTTGTAGGATTTTCTATCTTTGATCGTATATAAATAAACCTCTTATTTTCGTCATCATTCATAATCTTCATTGTAATAATCTAACCCCAGCTCTGTTCATCGTGTTACATATAGTCCTTGTCATCTTTGTATGTAACCTTCCATCCTTGCATGCAATGCTGGATTACCCATAAGCATTCCAAGCACTTTAGGGGAACAGCCCAACAGGGAGACATTAACAGATAAGTTGTAGATGATGAAATTGAATTACATTAAGACCATTTTGATCTACTTGTACAAGTATTTTGATTTGGAATGATAGTAATACTGGAATTTTCCACCGTTTCATAGCTTTCAATCTTTTCAAGATTCATAATTTGTAGGAACGAATTACCACAGCCTGACGGTGCCTTTGTACTAATTGCTAGTTTGTTTGGGAGGAGCCCATTATATCTTGGGTATCAATGTTGGCTTTATCAAAGGATGGATGTGGCGAATATTATTGTGCAAATGATACTAAACAGGATGTTGGGAGAGGTTCATCATCGCATTACCCATTTTTGTAATAAATGTTGTAGTGAGCTATAGATCAATGGAGGCTCTATGAAAATCGTTCCGAGAGCCCAATTTGGGTTGGTGGGGTGGCAAGTAGGATAGGAGTAAATTACTTTAACCATTAAATTATAAAATAAATCTTGCTGTATGAATCCTCTACCAACGATGTGGATACGTAGCTCCTAATGAAAAGATAAATAAATGTTTATATTATATAAAATCTAGTTTCAAAGAAGGTAATTCACTAGACGGAATTTCACATTGATAACTTATTAAATTTCATATTTATGTACTGTGATGGGGCAATCTCATGTGATTAAAAATATGGCCGCACCCTTTAAAATATAGTTGGTAAGCGTCCTTAGTATAAGATTGTAAAACAAAATAATGTCAACAACTTGAGAAAATATCCAGTCATGGAAGAATAAGTCGTTTTGATCTCGCCGAACATTTTGATTTTACTTAAGTGATACGATTACTGTTTCGGAGAAAACACGGAATCGAGACGAAGTAGATAAGAAATAAAGGTGATAATGCGAAACGTTTGAATGCCCCATTAAGAGAATTACACTCAATTTAATTTCATTGAATGTACATTTTGTATGATCGTTGAATGTTCCATATAGTTATAATCTCTCTCTCTCTCTCTCTCTCTCTCTCTCTCTCTCTCTCTCTCTCTCTCTCTCTCTCTCTCTCTCTCTCTCTCTCTCTCTCTCTCTCTCTCTCCGTTATTTTTTACGCATCATGAAATAATAACCTATTGAAAACTTTATGGTATAAACAATATTTTTGTTAACTTATATCCGGTTGCATACATGACGTGGTTAATCGAATTTTAAGAAACATTTCGTGACAAGTTTAAGGTGTAGAACAGGGGCTGTTTAATTAAAACGATTTTAAATTACTAAAATATAATTGCCAGAAACGAGGCAAATGATTTTTTAAAATTGTTTTACTTAACGAAAAACTAGACAGATTTTGTGTCCTGAATTATATATAGTGTTAGAATGTCTTACATTCAAACGGTGATTCTAAAATATATTTTTGCCGCAACACTCCAGAATGAAAAACATTAGTTAGTTTTACCGGATAAGGCTTAATCAAGTTTTGTTATACTTTACAGCCATAGATATGGTAGACCAATACAATATCCAGACATTGACTGAAAACGTCACACATGCCGATATAGATTTTTGAAAATAAAAAGTAATAACCTCAAACCTCAAGCAAAGCAAAGGAAGGTAGGCTGAGAATTTGAGAAGCTCTTAATTAGTAATATTAATGTACATTTTAACCCATGGTAAAACTATTTGGAATGACTGACAAGCGACGAATATTCCGTTCTGTTTCTATCCCTCATTCTTACCTGTTATTTATTTTCATTCTACCATTACGAATAACTATTTGAATTGAGAGGCTATTATTAGCAATGCCTGAATAACTTTGAAATCATTGAAACATATCAATAAATTCAGGGCATATACGGCGTACAATACGGATTGTACACCAACACATTCTTATCACAGTAATTAAACAAACGTTTAATGATAGATATTTTAAATGTATACACGAGTGTCTCTACTTTAAGTTTAATTACAAGTAGAATGGAATTATTTTGATGAAAATTATTTAAGTAATAACTGGCTTTAATACGTACATTTAAAAATAACGTCATGTACAAGATTAAAAGTTTGATATATCACTCGTTGCCTTCATGATATTCAAATATCCAAAACAAAATAAAATATCAATTTCAGGTGATTTTCCATTCAGTAATTCCCCACCTCAATCTAGATGTAAATGTGCTCAAAGGTATTCTTTAAAAAATAAATGCTAAATACTATAAATCCTAGCATTTCTTATCTTAAGTAGGGTTTCTCACGAGCCAGTAATACAATTTGTACGATATATTGAAGGTGGGTCACAAGGGTTTGAAGAGTTTGGGGTAAATTATTTTGATATAATCCTGATGGTGGTTGTAACGAGAAAGCTATGACAAAGTTTACTTCAGATTATTAGTACTTTCTTAATACTGACACTGAAGTTTTCTATCAAATATGATTTAATGTTGTCTGTGAAATTAGGTATCGACTTTTTTGTCGATGTTTGTGTACTCGTTTGTGACGTCAAAGGAACATAGGAAAATATTTATACTTTTAGGTAACTAAATCTAATTGGGGTACTCAAATTAAATTACCATCAGTATCATTAGATGCAAATATTTAATTAACAGACATGTAAACAAGCAATATAGTTTTGTTTTTAGTTTCCAACCAGTCCGGTGGCCTAGTGGTTAGTGTACGCCTTGGATGCGGGAGATCGTAGGTTCGATTCCCGGTTGAGTATACCAAAGACTTATAAAAAATGATACTAATTGCTGCCTAGCTTGGCGCTCAGCATTAAGAGGTTAGTGTTAGGACTGGTCGACCTGGTGTCAGGATAATGTGACTGAGTTCATAGCAGTGATCATCAGGCAAATATGGTAGAACGACGTGTTGATTGGCTTCGGTATTGAAAAAGTGCGGCAAATATTCTTTAGCCTTTTCTGTTCTTCCAAATGTTTTAGGCATTCGACTCGTAGGCATGGACAATAAACTCGTCAAATCTTTAAACTGCACTTGTCCCATTTTCATGGAAATGAGTTTTTCTCCGCTCAAAATGATTTTTTTAGGACGTTCGGTGCCTGATTCCGTATAGTATTTGAGAAGAAACTGTCCATCCTATTTTGAGAAGTTGTGAGCAATCACCGTGGCATAGCGATGACAATCTCCGCAACGCTCGATAGCCTCTTGACTCCATGCTTCGTCGATAGGGTCTATGATCCATTGGGTAAAATCGGTCAGCGTGTTTGGTCCCCGAAAGATTTTTTCAAGTCCTCCAGGAATCTTGCTACAGTGATGGCAATGACTAAAGCTATGCTTTTAGATGCACTTCTCGTACGCTTGATGAGTCACGCAGAAATTAGGAATGTAAATGTCAGTTGCTTGCATGCATTAAAAATCGAAAAAGATGAAATTGCCTTTCTTCTTGTGGTCATCTTCATGCTCCTGTAGGGGATATTATTTTTTGAATGAAGATTTCGTGTTCCAAGTCCACTATTTGCTGACAAATGTGACATTGTTTCTTTCCTGAACACACGTGCGCCTTTGAACTATTATTATGTATGCCTTGTCCATAATCTCAGGAGTTGACAATCACATTTCCGCTGTATACCTTGCGTCTTCAGATGTTGTCGGTAACAGGTTGAACTGACAAATGTTCGCCGACAAGCTGGGCAATACACTCGTTTACGTCTTTCGCCACGAAGGGTTTAGAGGCCAAACATCCTTAGCACTTCGATCCACAATGCTTGTGTTTATGTTGCTCTCGATTGTTATAACCATCGTCACATTTCTCACAATAATAACCATGTCCCAAGAATCCGGTGATATTGGTAATGGCACCGAAATGTACATTGTGATGATGACGTGATTGTATTTTCCGTCTTGAAATCTTTGCCTCGAAACAATAGAGATCCGCACACTTCTTGAAGATGCACTTTCAAGGTGTATAATGAAGGCAAGACGTCTTGCGATTTTTGCATTTCATGAATGCCATAGGATGTGTCTTTTGGATAGGCCAGCTTGCTGCAATAGAAGTCCTGCGTCTCTTCGTTGTTTGGCTCAGTTTGAGTTTTGAATAATTTGCCAGGCTCTTTTCCATACTGTCATGTCATTATTGTTGGCATACGTTCATCCCACGACGATGGCACGGGCTAAACACATCTGTCTTAATTCAGACGAGACCCTTTTAGTTCAACGAAAAAACAACGAACTGATGAATGAAAACCACGCTGTTATTATTTATAATCAATAGTTCAAGTGACCAGGTACGGCGTTTCAAGTTATACTGACCAGTCTTCACTTATTGCATTTTTTATATTAAAAAAAACTTTAAAGTTATATTATTACTGTCTTAGGAAATCACCAATAAAGATGTGGAGTTGTTAAGAAAAAAATTCGCGATTGATCTGTCATCGTAAAATTTATATAATCACAAGAACTCTAGATTGGCTAACAAGCGAGCGATGAAATTGTCCCTTCCTCTATTTCCCTTTCTTTCTCTTTATCTCAGTCTCTATCACAGCCATTGTCGGTCTGACTCTCTGTAACTAATGCAGGTCCAAATTAATTAACGAAACGATCAATCGACACAATGTAGCATAGCATTCAGTAATGACGCACGAAGAATTAAGTAATCGAACTTGAAGAAAGCAATTTTGGAAAGTTTAAGGTTGTTAACCTGCTTCTTCGAATTTTGTTCCACTTTTTCGGTGTAAAGCACATAATTTCGTATTTTGTTCGTATGTGTCCATGTAAGGGTTGAGTGTACAGAGAACTATCTAATCTACCTTTATATTTTCGGAATATATCTGTTCGACTTTATAATGAAATTTATACGTCTTTTATTCCCCACAAGAATATATGAAAACTCTTACAATATTTTTGATGATTTTTCTAGATGAAATAAAATAATGCCTGCCTAACGAAATTGATCCTTTAACCGCCTTAATACATTTGTTACGCAATGAATTTAGTTCTAAGTTCATTCTAAATTAATAATACTATACATCAAGAAAACACCAAAAGACTCAAGGGAATGTGTTGAATCTTATCTTTGGTCACTACTAATAATATGTATATTGACGGTGTGCCAGGTACGATTGAATTGTGCCAAGGATCATTAACCATGTGCCAAGGATCACAGACGGTGTACCAATGACGATTGACGGTATTTTAAGGACTATTGACCGTGTGCCAAGGATATATGACAGTGAGCCAAGGACCATTGAAGGTGTGCCAATGACCACTGACGGTGTGCCAAGGATTATAGACGGTCTGCCAAGGGCCATTTACGGTCTCACAAAGATGACCTTAAATTTACTGATGTGAAATCTTTGACGTTAACATTATTAAATCATTTTATAAGACAGACAAAATGGAAGCCTACAATTACACAGAACCAGATCTACTGACGCATAAAGCATCAGCAGATAACGGTCTTTGCAATTTGTTATGAAGTACTCAGTAGAATAAACAAAGCAGATCCCGATCTGCCGGAGGTCATTACGATTAAAGTAAATGTTGTTAGCAACTTGAAACGACTTATAGAAGGCTATATTGCACAATATTAATTGATACTTTTTCATTACGCCACTTCACAAAGTTTAGAAAGACAAATGTCTACCTTTTTAGTATCTATTTTATAAACAGTTTCGAGGTGTATTATTTGATCTACTAAACTCCTTTCAATGTTCTGTCCTTTGAAAACTAAATAATAGGTAAAACAATAGCGACTGCGCGAAAAAGGCCACATCTACATTATTTCGAAATGTGCATTTTCAACATATGTAAACTAGAAACAAAGTTTCTGATTATAATCCCAAATTATTCTGATTTAAATCATTATTTAACTGGGCCCAACAATAAACTAGAGTATTAGGCATGTATTTTATTGTGTTCTGGCATTATTAATACAGTAGGCCATGTATGGACACTTCTAGTACAAATTTTGTCCATATACCCCACCCCTATTAATAATTGATTCCTAGTACTGGCTATATATGTACCTGACTCGGCAATAACTGAATAGAGAAATGCGACAAACGCAAACAAGTCCCGAATTTCTTTGTAAGCATGAGTAGAATTTACTTTAGCAGATAGCTTGTAATTTGTTCTTTCAAATGTGTACACAGTAACCTACGACTATTAGCAAACAAAAGTGAGTGACGATACACTACAACTCATTGTCCATATTTCAGAAAAGTATTACAGCAGGGAAATGTAGAAATAACCAAGCTGTCCCTTTAATTTTAATTAATATTTAAATTTATTTTAAAGATGTTTTAAATTTTATTTACACATAGATTCTGAAATTTAACAAATTGTGTTCAGGTTTTGTCAGTAATCCAACAAGAAATAGATGAACAACGCGAATATTTATTTTAAGTCATTTACAAGGTTCCTGCAAATATATGAACTGATTTTCAATTTCTCAAAACTTTACCTCCCCTATGTTTCATACCAAAACAGTCGAATCATTTGTCTGTCTCTGCCAATGTCACTGTCTCGTTTTGTTTGTTTCTCTATAATCCATGCAGGCCCAAAAGAACTAACGAAACTTCATCTGATAAGATAGACAAGGTATAATTCAGAAACAGCTTCAAAATACATAGAACCAGATCTTCCTGTCGCATAGAACATATGAATATTAGGGAATTGCTGTTTGTTTGGAATACTCAGTAGAATAAACAATGTAGACCTTGATGTCTAGGAACATTATGCTCATGCAGATCGGGTGAATGTTGATAATAACTCTAAATTTCCCTTAAACGTATATAATATAATATTAATTAGATTTTTTTTCATTGAATTTCTTGAGAGGCAAAGTTTAGAGAAGCCAAGTTCGTACTTCTTTCGGGATCTGTTTCTTAAACAGTTTCTAGCTATATTTATTGATCCTCTATCGAATTTCTAGCATTAATACTTTAGGCTATGTATAGGCACTTCTTGTGATAGTTCCGCCCATATTTTACCACCACTTGCAACACGCGCATTTGGTATTGATTTCAAGTATTGGCTATACAACACAGTGACTCATGAAAGACTGAAAAGCGGAATGTGACACTGCAAAGACTTTTTTTTACTATGAATAGAATTTGTTTTCTCTGAAAAGTTCAATTTTGTTATGCCCAGTGAGTAATCAATGATACACAACTATTAGTAAATAAAAGTGAGTGATGAAACTTAAAATTAGCTGGATTTTATTGTCCGTATTTCTGGAATAAATCAATGTAGGGAAATATGGAAATAATTTACCTTTAATTTTAATTAACAATTGTATATTTATTTAAAAGAATTTTTACTAATGAATCATGAAATTTTACAAATTGTTTTCATTGGTATCAGCAATCCAACAAGACAAACATTGAAAACGCGAATTTTTAGTTTTCACTCATTTGTAACGTTTATTTAATTCTTAGAAGTGTGTGCAATGATTTTAAATTATTAAAATTTTACCATTCCTATGTTTCATTCAAAAACAGTAACTTCAAATCTGAGTCATCATGCTCTGTTCTCAATGCAACATTTGTCTTCATTGAAATCTATCTCTGTATCTGTAGATTGATACTCCAAAGTCTACGAGATCTTTGAACTGTACCGAAAATTGAGTTGAATAAAAATTTTGCATACAACTAATACACATTTTATTTCATTCTTCATTTTAAAGTCTTTTAATCTAAAAATGAGAGATGTTTATTTCAAAATACTCATAGGCTGAGAGAGTAAATACAAATAAGTGAGACTACGTACTTGGCGTTGATAACAAAAATATCTTCATAGAGCGAAAGTCTCAACAGCAGAATTTTAAGCCAAAAATCGTTAAGAATTTGCTTTGAAAGAAACAAATATCATTATTTTAGAACTTGTACAGACAAAAAAAAAACAAACGTGGAAGTGGAAAGATTTAAGAGGACAATGAAGACAAGAATGTGAAAGTAATTTACTCAAACTGAAACTTAAAAATTGACTATTTCTCAAAAGTTCTTTATGTATAAAATTTCACACGTCAAACACCGATAGACATAAAATTGGTTGAAGCAATCAGGGCAGAAAATATATCAAAGGCATAAATATTCTTTTTGGTTATTTGACAACTGATGCTGCCAGAAGTTCGCAATATAAACAAAAGGATACTTTCCAAACATTACTGAGGAAATAATGAAAATGAAAATAATATTAGGTAGTCAGGTTGTTTAGAAATTTTACGATTTTAAAGGAAAGGGGTGTTTTAAGAGTAACAGTTATTTCTACAACAAAAACAAAATGAGAGATTTTCTTGTGAGACCATAAAAATTAAAACTTAAACGGTTGTACTTTGTGAAATCGAAAGAGTATCATTAATTATTAACAGTCGGGAGATAGCATACAATAATATTAAAATAAAAATAAATACTGTAACTTACCTTTTATATGAAACCATCAGCGTACATACCTCGTTTTCATTGGCAATTCAAGCGCAAGAGAGAGAGAGAGAGAGAGAGAGAGAGAGAGAGAGAGAGAGAGAGAGAGAGAGAGAGAGAGAGAGAGAGAGAGAGAGAGATGCCATCTTTGCGAGTTAACAAATGATGCAAATAAAGGTGTAAAACATGCACGTCATGCAAATATTTATTGATCACAAAAGCAGAAGAAAAATGTCAGATACATAAAAAATACATTTAACAACAAAATGGTGCAATTTAGGCAATGCTAAAAGCATCGCAATAAATGTCATAGCTGACGACGTGACTGGAGTTAATACAACATGCACCTCATTCCAATTATCTCTCAGAAACAAATGCAATGAAAATTACTAAAAGCTGGTGTACGAGATTTTTGAACGAAATATAGGAAAATACAGCTAACATAGACGTTATGACAATCACGCGGACTGTTAAACGTCTTTCAAATTTCAGACCAGGAAAGTATATTCGTTTGAAAGTAGTTTCAAGTACAATCATTATATGGGGTATCTTGTACACTTGGAAATAAATAAGTTTGTTTTAAATATTTACATTTGATCATCAGCAATCCCATTATTAGTATCTGAAATAGTTAATACCTCTAATGAATGTATAGCTATAGCATATAACCGAGTTGCTGATGTTTGCAATAAATAGCATTTAATAATTGGTGGCTACAGCCCAACGGAAAAATATACTGATAACTAAAATTTTGTGAACAAAATATACTATCCATCTTGGCAATGGCTTTAATGGCACCCACAGAAAGATCAAGTCTAACATCAGTCGTTGATCGCTTGGAGTCACTGAAGTGAATTGACGTTCTGTCAGGGGTACTTTATTCGGACCTTGCAACACTGCTGACTGCAGCAATATTTTTCCAGAATTCTTTTTTACTGGTGATTGTAGCTTTTCAATTTGACAAGGAGTCAGAGTAACATTAACATAATGATATGACATTATAATATTATGAATGATGTAATTACTGATCGTGCAATCGATTACATGTTCTTTAATTGGTCATCATTGACTCTTATTCATCAACCTTTAAGCAGCATTGTTTTGTTGGAGAGTATAACAGCGATTGCTCTGTAATTAGCTATAGCTCGTCTTGCCACACGAATTCGAAGGAGTATATCAACAACAATCTAAAAAATCCATGTTTTTCCAGCGAAAGGTAGTAGAAAAGTAGTAGATTGGATACATCGTTGTAAAATGTAGTTAAGATATTTGTAGACCAGATTTAACATTTGATCACTTCCCATGAATATCATCAAACGATGATATTCACGTGCAACATGATTGTTATCAAAGTTCAGTATTATGTCCTCAGCTGGTTCTTAATGTCCATATATTCTCAGTGAGACGTCTGTAACCAAGTTTGTCAAATATCATTGTACTATATGATTGTAAGTTTACTTTAGCAGTATCTTGGAAAGCAATGAATATATGTCGCGGTACAGAGACACCTTGCTGTGATGATATCTGATATGAATAAACCATTAATTTGAACTTTATGAGGGCTTCTTGACAGTCTTAAACATCGACCTTTTTTGGTATATGTGGTCATCCTTAACCGTGATAATGTTGACTTACCACCTCAGTTCATAAAATAGAGCAGCAGTTATTCCTCGGTCAATGATGGCATCATTGTTGAAATCCACAACGAAAGTTTTGTCAGTAAAACTTCACCTGCATCACCGATAGGGCGCAAGATTATATTATCCTCGGTAGCCTTTCGTACGAGTGCAACTGTATGCTTGACTTCAAAAAAATTTCACATGAAAATCTTCTACTTCAGCATTGATCAACGTGCCGCGAACCCTAATTTAAATTCTGGAATAGCGCCATGAACCATCGGTCACACATTAGCGTCAATGTTGTCGGCGAAGATCATTGGACGTCTTATAATATACTGTCTGTTGTAAGGGTGATCAAAAGTATCCATTACATATATCATTGATGGTTCAGCTGATCTTCAATAATCAATTGAAATATCTTGAAAGACCCAAAATCGTTGTGGTAATGTTGACGTTTTCCAGGCATGATTCAATGTTTCTTCTTTTGATGCTATACGTGGCACTGTTGAAGAACACCATGATGTCATTATTAACAAAATCATCTCTAACATCAGGTCCATATACACTATCATCTGTTTTTAGAGTTTTACCTTCTACTTTAATCAATGCTTCAGTGGGTGACAAATATATGTTTGTATCCTGCACTTGCAGCTTAATTCTTCCATGCTGATTTGGATCTGGTGAATCATACTAATAATATTGATACCGATTCAGCTTTGAAGACTGGCGCATCCATGTCAAATGCGGGATCAGATGCACACTTGAACATTGTTATAATTACTATCGTCTAACACAATGACCACTTCCTGCTAATAGACTAGCGGTTGTATTTTTACTGTTGCTGATTCTACCAGTGGCAGGGGTACACCAGCCAAGTCTGTTAGTCTTTGATTTGCAGCTTGATTTATTATTTTACTAACATTTTCATGCATAACTTCGGTCAGCAACATTTTTTATTCGCTCAGAGTTTCGTCGTATCAATCGTGGTATTGCTGCGAATGCTTTGCTAGCAACATCACCAACAGCACGAATATATTTATCACAAACAACGTCATCAACATTCATTCGGTATGAGATGCATTCGGTATTGCTTTTTGGGCTATCCATCTGAATAGACCATGAACAATATGATTTAGTTCATCTCTAATGATCGCTATATAGATTGGTAATGGTGAATTTATTACCTTGACCATTATAGGTCGCAGTTGAGAATTATGTATGATCATAGTATTTTATTATCAGTGATATAACTGCAGCAATCACTGGGGTGATTATCAACAATTTCGTCAAATAGGTGATCAATAAATAATAATGTCCATGATTCGGCTAGTAAATAATCTCTGAAATATAGCAGATGCTTCATTAAGGATTTCTAGGAAATTATTACCGGTTCGTCTTCCGCTAATCAGAACTTCTAGTCTATCAACATCGGCAAAAATGTTATTGGGACAAAGTTTATCAACGTCACTTTCCCTGGTACCTGTACCAGTAGTGACTCAAGCGCTAGTTCCAGTTGTTTCGTAAAGGTTTTTGACTTCACTTGTTGTAAGGCGAATATCTTTTCTTATTTATCTTTTCTAAGTCGCAACTTCATTTTTTTCTTTTCGATTCCTTACTTGTTTAGCTTGTGTATGTTGCAAATTCATTTCTTCTCTTTGCTTCCTTCATTGTTTTACTTGTTCAAGATATTCATCTACAGCCTGGCTAAAAATGTTAAAATCATTAACATCTTCCTCAGATCTGATCTGCGGAGTGTTAGTATTGATGCGATATACCTCCGTAACCCAATTGACAAATTTCAGAGTTTTAACATATTCGAATTTTACATAGCTATCTCTATTAATATATCCAAACGCTGGAATGTTAATTAATTGACTTGGGGTCTAGATAGCGGCAATACCTTTCAGCGTAAATTTATATATAATGTTAGTTCTATTTATTGGCAAAGGTTGTAGCTCTTCTTCAGGTTGTGACTTATCTTTAGATTGTGGTTGATGGGACTGCAAGGGTGGTTGTCGAGTTGCTTGAAGACGGACAACATTGTGAACATGCAATGTCTCAAGAGCTTTTTGTGCTGACTCAGTTACTATAAATATTTTCTTTGTTGATCTCGAAAATTGATTTAAATGACTGTTCTGCACCTTCTGCAAATTCCGCCTAAGACTCATGACCCACTTGTAGTTGTTGCTTGACAGAATCACGAACGGGAAGAGATTTTCTAATTGCCTATAGTCGCTATTGAGCTAGATTAGCTGTGATACTCCATGGTTAGCATTATTTTTGATTTGAGTGTCATTTAATTACGCCAACTAAACGCTACAGCAGCGCTGAGGGTGACGACCAACAGTTAAAGTCCAGTATCAAGAATAACAATAACAAAAAAAATGTTTCGCATTAGTATAACACGGTTAGAGGTCTCGGTTTAGCGTTATTGAGGCCTGTGTCATTTTTGTAGGGGGTGTATTTTCATGAATGGATGTTTCTAAAAAGTTGTATGGTTCACCCTCCCTGCTGCTTCTGGAGTATGGATTACTCTCAACATATATCGGACTTTAATACATTCCTGTCAAGCCTTCATCTTCACAAATTTAAATATCTTTTATTTATTTCTCAAAAATATGGTAATTTGTGTAATTTGTTAGTTGTATAAAAATGTTTATAATCATGCTATATAAATAATATGTGGCCTTAATTTGTTATAAACTGTTTTGCTATCTCATCTAATCACGTGTAAAATACATTCATTTCCTCTGAAAGAGGTAGGTTTGTAAGATTTGTCATGTGCTCACGATTCTACAAACGCCCCCAAGAACGTGTTTATCGGCTTTCTAACCCAAAGGCTGTGTGATGTGTATTACTGTTGCATTTTACTGGTAAAAAGCATATAAACATCTAGAACGGTACGATGATACTCTAATCCCCCTTCAAAAAATTCGAAACATTGAATTTTTTATGAAATGTTTCAAATTTTAAGACTGATTCATTTTCTGTTATATATATTTAGTAGTATGCGCTTTTTATATTCTTGTGTCATGATAATATATCTGCTTTATTGCTTAAAAAAATTACACATTTCTTTGGTATGAATTATTTTGTTTATTAATTTGACGCATAATAAACCTGATAAATATCTTATTCCAGCATAATGGTACCTTCCATCATTGAGTGAAACATTCCATCTTTTTATGATGCCTTCCATCTAAGATTTAGTACCTTCCATCTTTGCATATGGTACCTTCCACCTTTGTTAGGTAACTTTCAGCTTTGTATGGTATATTCCATCTTTGCATTGTTCCTTCCATTTTTAATGGTATATTCCATCTTAAAATGGTGCATTCCATTTTGTATGGAACATTCCATCTCTGTATGATACCTTTCATTTTTTTGTATGGTACATTCCATCTTTCGTGTGGTAACATCCGTCTTTGTATGGTACCTTCAATTTTTATTGTTCTCGTTGTTTATGAGGCTTATCGCCATTTTTCAGCTCAAGAAAAGCTGTACACGGCGGATCTAGGAAGAAACCGGAAAAATCTCGCAGAGAATCACCGATCCATTGTAAGCCACTGGCAAACTTTCTCACTGTCACAGAATAAGGCAAGAAATAATTTGGTTTCGCGTTTGAACGATTTGATCATTTTTGTCGTACATGCGTACAACGTTACTTACGGTGGATAATTGTTTTCTAGTTAAGCGAAAGACATAAAAAGCACGGTATGCACGGGTATTTTACCCTTGCTAATACTAATTCTCCTGTACATTTAAGGCAAGTTTCTTTTAAAATTGACAAATTAGTCTTTTGGGATCTTGTCAAGGAGTGTACCTTACTTACAGCTATGGGGGCAAGTGTTAATTTTTTTTAACTTGATATAAAAAGCATATTCAGTTGTCTTGACGTGAAATGTTATCTTTAACATTACGCGATTTGAAATGTTGTGGACCTTTGAACTGATAAGAATATTAAGAGTTTAATTTAGTAGCACGTGTCTATACAATTTTAATTTCGTTCCTATTATTATGAACAGTTTGGTTTTATTTTAGGTGTGTGTGTGTGTGTGTGCGGGTGTACGACGGAAGTACTGATTTGTAAACTTGTGCGCATGGTGGATCTAGGAAAGGTGTGTGTGGCCAATATAAGTATGGGCCAACCCAAGAATTCAAGAGAGCTGTACGCTTTGACAATGGACATGTGAACCAGGTCAAAAGGTTTCGTTTGCAAGTTTTTTACAAGTATTTACATGAGTCATACATGGTTATGAAACGTACGAGCTATACAAATTTGTACGAGTTACGTGTTTGGCACAATTGTCGTGTTGATTACAATTGATCATGTTTGTTTCAGTTGATTACGTTGTTTCATTTGATTGCATAGAACATATTGCGTGTTTCAAATGAGTAAAATGCAGTTAATTTCATTACATGAGATTATTTGAATCATGCCTTAATATATATAATCACATTTTTGTTTTTCTATTTGTGAATGTTTGTGTAAAGTTATCGAATGAGTTTTATGTTTAGAGCGTGAAAGAATCACACTGTATACATTGTAGAAGATATACATATTTTTTGAAATTCATTTCATAAAATTCCATCTTTTATCGCGCTGTATTGTGTTGTTATTTAATCCAAGCATCCATTCAGGTCAAATCCTGTTACACTCACGTACCAACAATGACCGAGTCCGACACCCGCACCAGCGCACCGATAGGTGAGATTGCAGTGATCCATAACGGTGAGCGCTTTAGATCTCTCGCTCTCGCGCCCCGTACATAATTACTCGTTTCATTTTTGTATGGTCCGTCCCATCTTTGTATGGTACATTCCAAGTGGGCTCGGTACCTTGTAACAAACAGGGTCACTTAAATCAATTGTGATCGACATGTCAAAGTGTCAGACATTCTCTATCTCAGGCACGTTATAAGGTTTAGTGTAGTTCGTCTGAGTATGATCTCAACCCCTTTTGTTGTTTTAAACAAATTTAGAGATACATTTCAAATTATAATTCAAATATGTGCAGATCTTTACTTTTTATTGCAAATTGTCACAAAAATGGAGTACTTATTCAAACTGTAGATTGATGGTATAAATTGCATGAATGTATTTAACACAATAATTTCTTTTCTGCAACAAAATACCAGCCTAGTTTTGCAATAATTTTCTATTTGTTTGAAAGGAGCTGTTGAATTTTGGATTGCGATGTTGGAGAATGTTATTGTGCAAATCAAATAAAAAGAAAAGAAAAGATTCAAAGAAGATGAACATTCCATTATCTATTGATGTTATAAATGTACACCTGAGTTAGGAATCGATGGCAGAACTGGCAATATCGTTTCGGGAGTGGAAGATTTTGGGGTTAGAGGATGTCATTATGTGATGTTAAGTGATTATTTTTTTTAACGTAGGTTTAACAATTTTTCAGTCATATCGATACGATGTCTGCAATGTGGCAGTTTATAATGATGTCTAGCACTGGGGCATTATGCCGTAGACATGTAGCATGATATCCCATCCAGTCACATTATCCTAACACCAGGCCGACCAGTCTTAACACTAGCCTCTTAATGATGAGCGTGAAACGAGGTAGCTGTTAGTACCATTTTTATAACTTGTTGGTATTACTCGGCAGGAGTTTAAACCCACGACCTCCCGCATCCAAAGCGGACGCTCTAACCACTAGATCACCGGAGCGGTTCGTTCTTTTTGATAATGATGTTACTAAAGTTATACAAAATTATACATCTACTACTATAAATACTTGTTGGGTTGGAGGAAAAGAAGTCCATAATTCAACCATTTCAATGTAACGAAATCTTCCTCTTTGATATTTATGGGTGTGTTGCACTCACTCCTCTCCCAACACCCTCTAATCCTCCCCTGGAAATCAGATTTTCGTCTGTTTAAGAAAACTACACTATATATACACTGCCATCCTTTTCGTCTCATTGTGCATGACGGGAGAAGATAAATTGTATCCGTTCAAAATTATCAATTATTCCGTGTTTTTGGTATTTGTTCCTTGTTTTATGATTGCACAATACATGAAATTTTTGAATGTTTAAAACACGTTTCAGAAAGGTAACATGTGGATACAAATAAAAATCAACAATACATTTTACTAGGTACGCCTTGATCAGGCCATTTAGTGGTATACTTTGTGGAGCGAAATATAAATAAGCGAATAAAATATTCAGACATTGACGGAAAAGTCCAGCTGACTAGACTGGGCATACTGTTCTTTTTAAAACATTAAGTGATACTATTACTCCGTAAGCAGAACATGATTCTAGGCTGCGTATATGTAATTGTTGTACATTTTAACTGATGATTAGTTATTTTGACTTCTAACAAATGATGACTATCCACTGTCTTTTCTCCACTGTCTTTTCTCTGCCTCTCATTCTCTCCCTCATTCTATCCTGTTATTTTTTTTCTTCAATTTTTGATTCTCATTGTAACGTTACCTAGATATATTGGAAGGGAGACCCTATTATATGAGAAATACCTGAATGACTTAAACGTAACAGGAACTTGAGGTCATATACGGTGCACAGTACGGATTGTACACCAACACATTCTGTCTTATGATCAATAATTGTCTTTAGCACTTAACATTTTAAATATAACTTCATGTACAAGATTGAAAGTTTGCTTATCACCCTTTGCTCTCACCGTCTCCAACCATTCAATGCAACATTAAAATATTGATTTTTTTTATTCAAACATTCTCCATCTCAACTAAAATCTAAATAAATAACAAGGAAGTTCTGATATAAAAGCTCTTTACAACCAATCCAAATATTTCTTTTGATCTTAAATAGCGTTTATGACGTGAAAATGCACCAGTTCGCTCCATTGATTGATATGCTGCAGTGGCGTGGGCTTTTGTAAGAGTGCCAGGAAGATTACTTTTATATTGTCAGGGAAATTATAACAAAAAAGTTATAATAAGGTTTACTTAAGGTTGTCCATACTTGATATAGCTGGACTCAAATCACGATTAATTTTCCTGTATAATCTCTACATTTGCTTATTAGTAGTGAACTTTCTACTGTGTGAAAATCAATACAAATCATATGTTAATATAAAATGCATTCCAAGATGGCTTTATGGTGAAGTTCTTGGCATATGTTCACTGGCACTTCTTTACGATGCTAGACTGTAAACAAAACAATGTGCAATTGAACACAAATTTCATTTTCGGATCATCAACAAGGTCTTATTACTTACTGTACAATGTCGACGATACACGAACAGACAACCACACCATATCTCGTATATAAAGAATAAGCAATTAACCTTTAAATCCGTAATAAGAATGCTTAAATCTAACACTTGTATCACCACCAAAAGAGACATAAACAATGCTCTAAATATAGACTTGGACTATGTACGTGCGTAATGAACCGGAGCTAAAAATTGTGATCTGATTCCAGAGGACAATGGCGTTTCTATCAATGTGGTTTTAATGTCAAGGGTTATGTACCCATTTATCACTTTAATTGAGCACAAAAAATACAGTCTAGGTAATTATAACTCATAGATTTACACAAATTAGATTATTGTCATTACTAATAGGTATAAATATCCAACAGACATTAGATTAAGCAATTTAATATTGATTTTAATTTCCAAGATGACTAATCATAAAATGACACCGTCGAAACTTTCAACATTTAGGTGTGATCAACCCCTTATATAAATATATAATTACTTGATATATAGTCTCAATTACATTCGATGACTTACTTCAAAGTAGCTTTAAAATTATTTTCACTGTGAAATGTTTAGAGAATGATGTTTGATTATGTTTTTAACTATTTGTATTTTCAATTATTGGACATATAATCTAGATCGATAGACTGACCTTTGCTGGAGTCCTATTACCTGGGCAAGAGCAAGAGATACGAAACCTTCGTGGAAAGATCTCCGTTGCAGAAGGCACAAGGCGGTTCTACGGGATATGGAAGATAACATTAGGCAAAACGCTACAAACAACAACTATCCCCCTCCAATGGAAAAATTACACATGTGGAGGAAGAACAAGAAGATGAGACAGACCAGTTGGAAGATTATATTTTTGCACTGATAAAGTTTGTGGCAGAAGAATAACAAGTGGAATACGAGATCTGACCAGTTAGATGATCGTTTGGCCAAATATGTGTTTTGACAAAAACAAATGGAAAACACGGTAGACCCGTTGGAAAATCGTGTAGCTAAGTTGAAAACTGTTGCAAAACATCTTGTGGAAGTTACCCCAGAGACTAATCGCTTTGCCGTGCAAGAGCTAGGGAATTCTACAACAAAGCCACAAAAAAAAAAAAACAGGCTCGCAAGGCGGCCCTGGCTAAAAAAATGGTTTTGTTGTTTTACGATGCAAGGGATAATACATATTTCTTGGTTGGTGGTGGTGGATAACGTTCAATAACAATACAAATTGCATTGTTTGGTACTGGTGGTGGCCATCTGCAAAGTACATAAAGAAGCAGTGTTTACAGCAGAAATGGATTCCGCTGCAATTGTTTTTCTATTGTGTTTTCTACAACAAAGATTATTTAGTCTGGTACCAGCCCATCCAAGGTTTGCAATACTTTTATTTCAGTTGCAGACCTTAATCGTGTGTTGGTGTTCCCCTTAGTAATTTTGGTGTGTCGTAATTGTTCGACTTATTATTGTGCAGTGTCTTCAAGCCTTCCTTTTTTTCTGAATTCTCGTAATTCTTTTCTATCGATGGCGGTTCAACTATATTATTAAAAATAGATGCAGGATTTCCTATAGCACCAAATAGATTTCCAAATTCACGTACCATGAACGAAAACGGTATTTTTCAAGCACGAACACAAAGCCGATGGTGGCCAGCATAATATTGGTTGTAGCAGTGGCCGCGTGGGTTGTTCTACATTGTCATCAGCAGACTCAAGCATAGTTAGAATATTTTCATCGTGTTGCATCACTGTTAGTTACAGATTTTGGAATCCCAATATATCAAATAGTGCATTAATCAAACGTATGTGTTGGTTGTGGCACAACTATATAAATTCTCTACTGGCTTGTTCTAGTGATTTTTACCTACGTTCCAGACGTTCTAGCAGTGTGGCTTGCTTGTTTTACAACCGTACAAGAATACTTTCAGCTTCTGCTCCTTGTTGTACTACTCTTTGTATATGTTTGGTTCTCTCTCAATCAGTTTTCTTTTATCGTTGGGCTACTTCGGCCCGCCAATAGTTTTTTCGTAGATAAAGATCGATAAACGGGAAACTTTTTGTGTGCTTTTTTTTCTTTCTAATAGAAATGGTAAAAGATCGTAGCTTGCATTGCATAATTTTCTATTCCAACACCATTGAACACAGTTTGATAGGTATCTTGGTGCCGAAATATCGTTGGTTTTCAAATCTGTATCGGGGTGTTTACAGTGTAGTCCTTGCGTTGTGCCAAATATGTTTAGGTACATTCGGTAATTTTCCAAAATGTCTGTTTTGTTCGAATACAACAGTGTAGATTGGCAATCCTAAAACAAAACAAAACAAAACAAAACAAAAAACAGAAAAAAACGAGCATTTCTACAGCGGAAGTGTTTTTTCTTAGTGTTAGAAGTTCTTGTTTGGTATATTGTTTCAAAACTCCACACAGTATTCTGGTCTTGGCATTTCTGCAGCATATTACACAAAGCATTTATGTTGCCTTCTACAGCATTATTAGGATGCAATGTGTAGCAGCTGCTAGTGCAATATCCGAAATTGTTTTTAGTGGAGATTTTTCGATAGTTTGTACATCTGTTCTACAAAGTCTGGAGCAGTTCTATAGTATGTCTGGACATTTGCAGAGATTTCATCAATTGTTTCCGAGCATTTCTTGCACACCGGTGTATTCCATCTGGCATAAAACTTTGTTGTCGAAATTTCTCCTGCATAGTATAAAATTGATTGATCCAATAGCAACGTCTTCCAGGATAATATATAGACACTTTTTTCCTTCACTGTTTTAATTCTCCAGAATTGATAGAGAATCCAGAATGTGGGCATTCTATGTGTGTTCCCTCTAGTACGAAACGCTGTTTTATTTTGTCGATGTTTTACCATCGCGGGTCGATCTAGGCTACCACAGTTATCATTGGAAGCATCCTTTGTATAATAACAAATTTCGTCTGCACGCAGAGATTGTCAAATATCTGGAATAGTTTGTCGGTTGGAAAATTGGCTCGTCCACTTTGCATATCAAAATCGATGCCGGTCTGTGCGCACGCGCGTGTGTTTAGATTTATTGATCGGAATCCATTTAATATATGTGGGTCTTTTTGCAGTATATCGGCAATTGTAGATTAGTACAGAGATGGTGATGTTCCATTGTACGGAATCGCATAAATAATAAGAAAATGTAGCCATTTGTAGAGAAATGTGCGCTAAGATTGGAGAGAGCTGCTTTTTTCGCTGCAGGTTGTTGCAGGCGTTGTTATTTGTAGTTGTTTGAGAAGTAGTTGAAATGGACTCATTTTATGACAATAGTACAAGAGTTGCACGTAGTATGTGGCTTGCTTATTAAATGGAATAAACGTCAGCAGCGTCACTAGGAATGGTGTCACCCAGTGCAAAAAAAACGTTTTATAGACAATCATGTGCCGTAGCTCATGGTGTCACTCCCGGAAACCTCCTTCCTGCACAAAATTCAAATATGGTATAGTCATTTTGGTGTCACCCCCCTTTAATGGTGTCAGGCGGTGCAGTCTGTACCCTCCATACCACCCCCCACCCTTGTGACGCTGATGACAAACACCATGGGGGAAAGAGTCTGTCACTTTGTTGACTAAAGTAATATTTGACTACAACTACCTATCTCTCCATTCTATATAGAGGTCCCACGAAAAAAAAAAAACATTTATTGTACATGATAGGAACTTTTATTCAATTTTAATTTATGCCCCATGGAACATAAAAAAAGAAATGCATTGTTAACAAGATTGTTTGTAATATTTTGATTTCGAAATCTTGGTCTTTTCATACGTTTTGGAAAACATTATTGAAAGGTGTATTTGTAAAACAGCCAGTCACAGTATTATCTATTGTTCGTTCATAACTTAGTCTGGCAGGTAGTAAATATGGTGTTGATAGTCTTCTCCGCTATAACAATGACTGATTACGTATAAAACACTAAACAATAGAGTTACTGTAAATCAATATCAATGTCTTGAGAAAATATTCAGTAGTCCTTTTAGCCTAGCTGAACATGCGGCATTTAATTACGCCAAGAATGATACGATTAAATTTGTAGGGAAAAAGAAGGATGGCAATTGTGTGATACAATATTTTGGTCAAACAATATCACGTTACAAGAAAGCATTCATGAAAATCTTATGGTGGAAAAAAAAAACTTTATGAATTTTTAAAATTATATTATCTGAAAAGAAAATATAATTTTCATGAGAGAGAGAGAGAGAGAGAGAGAGAGAGAGAGAGAGAGAGAGAGAGAGAGAGAGAGAGAGAGAGAGAGAGCGTTCTTTTTGATAATGATATTACTGAAGTTATACAAAATTAGACAACTACTAATATACATATTTGTTTAAAACGATCAAAATAAAAATAAGTCCACAGAGAAGACTGATTTTTTTATTTGAAGAGGGCACTAACACATATTTATAGCAAGCATATTTACAGCAATTATATATAAGATGCTTTTTTGTAGATTGCACAACACGTAGTATGTTTTTTTTTATAGACGGCACAACACATAGCATGTTTTTTTTTTTGTAGACGCACAGCACATAGTATATTTTTATAGACGGCACAACACATATCATGTTTTTTTTGTAGACTGCACAAGATATAAACTTGATTATGGTACTTATCTCTAAGGGACAGCACAATCATGTAGACTTAATTATGGTACTTATTTCTAAGGGATAGCACAAACATGTAGACTTAATTATGGTACCTATTTCTAAGGGACAGCACAAACATGTAGACTTGATTATGGTACTTATCTCTAAGGGACAGCACAAACATGTAGACTTGATTATGGTACTTATTTCTAAGGGACAGCACAAACATGTAGACTTGATTATGGTACTTATCTCTAAGGGACAGCACAAACATGTAGACTTGATTATGGTACTTATCTCTAAGGGACAGCACAAACATGTAGACTTGATTATGGTACTTATCTCTAAGGGACAGCACAAACATATAATTTTAATTAAGGACATCACATAAAAACGGGGGGAGGGCTTTTCTACGTCCAACAGATTTTGTACACTCTCCCCATAATCAAAACCCGTGGAGTGTAAAAGTGCAAATATTGTTTGAAAGGGAGATGGGGCGATATTAGTTGAGTTCTTTTGGTTCTTTACCCGGTTTAAGGATTGACACTATGATGGCTTGCTTCCAGTTATCAGGTAATTTCCCACTATCCCAAATTCTTATTAGCAGGGTTATAAGAATTGACGTAAAGTTGTTTTGATTTTTTTTGTATATGATATAACCTATTTCATCTTTACTGTGGAATGTTTTTCTTTTAGATCTTAGGGTTTTTTCCACTCATGCAGGGTGATTTCACTGTTTAAGTTTGAATTTTAGTACCTAGGTCTTGAAATAACTGTTGATGTGTAATGTTTACTTTTTCTCCATGTTCTTGGAATTTATTTGGTGCAGTTAGTAGTGCTGCTCATGTCCATGAGGTTACTAGCAAGTATATTAGCTTCTGGTTGTTGTTAGTACCTCTTATTTTGGGGGTTAAAATAACTGGGTTTTTTTCTTCTCCGGATTGATTTAATTTTATCCTAGGCTTGTTTAGAGTTTGACTTTATGTTTAATTTAGAGAAAAAGTATTTGCCTGGACTGTTCTTTTAATTGTTTTATAATTTGTTTTAAATCCTTTTCCTTTTCTTTATACTGTATAAAGTTTCAGAGTTCCTAGTTTTTGCATTTATTAAGAGAGGGATTTTTAGCCTTATGTGCAGTTCATTCCACTATGGCACTGTTTGTTAGGATTGGGATTTGCTATTCTCGCAATACTGGTTGCTTCTTGTATGGAATTAATGTTGTCATTGAAGATCATTACATTTATACTCTTTGGCATTTATTGCAGTTAGGATGTTTATAAATGTATCCCAGTCAGCTTTGGCATATCTCCATCTAGGCATGATATCAATGGGATTAGGTTGAACTGTAGGGCCATGATAATGGTGAAATGGTCACTACTTAATGTGCTTTCTTGATCCACCAACCAGGTTGTTATTTGTGCTAGTTTAAGTGTACTTATGGTTAGGTAGATTGCAGACAGGGTGCCATCATCGGGATCTAGTCTATAATTCTATCCATCATTGAGGATGACTAGGTTGAATTCGGCAGTTCATACTTTTACCAACCTGCCCTTAGTATCAATCTAATTAACCCCCCCCCAACACACAGTTCATTGTGGGTATTGAAATCTCCACATATTACTAAGTTTTCTGTTTGATTTGGGGAGATTTGATAGTATGCGTGGGTGCTGGCTTAGCTGTTATTGTTGCCTCATGGATTTTAGATGTTGAGTATTTGTATGTTTGTTGATCCAATATTAACTAGGGTGATTTGCATTTCTAGTGTTTCGATGGAGTCTATATCAAATAAAACTGCTCGTGTCCTTGTGTAGAGTATGGTGTCTAGAATAAAAGTGGCTAAGCCTTCTCCCTTTCTCCCATTGGATTGATTTTAATTATGCACGGAGATTAACCCGGGATTTTACGTAGGTGTTTAATTTTATCTGGTAGGTGTGTTTCCTGGAGGCAGATTATACCCCGTTTATGAGCTATTTTCTCGAATTTGATTTTTAATTCTGGGAGGTTCTTACTTAATCTTCTGCAATTCCATCGCTAAATTATCAAGTCATTTTTATTGTACTATCCTTCCTGTTGTAATATATTAATGTTTTGGTTGGTATTTATTGTATAATTAGGCGTTGTTTTCGTAGAGAATTTATTAGGTTTTTGATGGCGCTTTTGATCGTATGTGGACTGGTGGTGTTTATATTTGCTTTTTCATCTAGTAAGTCCTGTAACACCGGTCATGCTATTTTGTTATTGTATTCTTTTCGTGGGTGGTTAAAGTTTCCATCCTGTTCAAACTACAAGGCTTTTTTGAGTACGCCAAAGTTTACCACTTGACTGGTGCGATAATAGAGAGTCAATCATTTTACTTTACACTCCGTGTGCACAATTCTCCTTGTGGGTCAGGTATTCGTAACCGTAATTTTTGGGACCTCCACTTAGAATCTTGTCCTTGGGATGCTCGTCTGTCGAGGCTGCTAAACGGTCGCCTTCGATTTTAGGTTGCTGTTGACCCAAACGATTAAACGTGTCCTGAAAAAGTATAAAACTCTTGTCTTGTCTGTCTTCGTGTCCAAAAACCCCAGTGACAATACTGTGACTACTATGGCTACCTCTACTGTCTCTGCTCCTTCCTCCCCCACTTTCAAAGTCATTGACCAGTGTATCCCCCAGGAGTGTAAAACTGAGGGTAAAAAAAACCCCTTGGTGTCAAAACTGGGGGTCAAATAAAAAATCTGGGGGTCAAACATGTACCGACAAATTTTCATCTAATCCATACTTTTTCAGCTGGTATAGATATTGCAATTTGCACAATATACCTCTCTCTCTCTCTCTCTCTCTCACACACACACACACACACACACATACAAATAAACCAACAGGCACAATTAACACAAATGCATTTTCCATTCAAAGGATCCTTTTATTAGTTAATTTTCCTTTTAGTTTAAAGTTGTATTTTTAACAGTGTCTTTATAAGTTCTGTAGCAATATTATAGACCAACACATTACATATAAGTCATTACAAAACTCCATACATATATCTTATTAACAAAACGACAGTTAATATACTGCCTCACATAAAATGTGTACTATCATCGGTTTCATTGTACATCGTCCTAAAACACATTTATCCAAAACTCAGAGGGTAATGATTCATGTTCTCTTTAACAAGTTACACTTGAACTTTTAATCTTTCTTTCGTTGCAGCAAAGTTAGCAAAATCTGCAACAACCCCTTGAATTTGTAATCCAAATAATGAATTTGTCTCTGCAATTACTTATTTCTTTGTTCTAAAAGAATGTTTTAGGTAATAATGTGTTCAAAAGATATCTTGTGGTGATCAAGGGCAGATTTTAAAAATTCTCAAACGATGTCACGAAAGGATTATTCACTTGTGTAGTCTTCGCAATCACGAAGTCACACCGGTAATCCCAATGCTTTAGATGTGCCATATTCTAGTCAAGGGAATATTTTATTCGTTTTTCATTAGAGTCAGATCCACATTTACTCTTTCGTGTTCTGCTTTTTCACTTACTTCGCTAATGATTCTTAGTGCACGCTGTTTTCATCTCGAGATCACATTTTAGTGCAACAAGAATTGAGGTTAAACATCTGGACACCATGCTGAACTCTATAGAATCGCGTGAGAGCTAGCGAGATCAGGGGAAGCTACTCTGTCATAATATTGCCTAATGGTAGTCTGGTTCTCTGCTCTGTATACTCAGTATTACAGTGTGCAACACAGAGAGCATACAAAACAGGAAACCGGAAGAAGTATTCACGATGCCATCCCTAATGATGAATAATCGAAGTATACACGATTCCATGTCTAATGCAACGCGTTGGATATTAAATAAATCGTGATTATATTTTGCAAATCCTTTGCGTCAAAAAAAAAACGCACAGCAAAAAAATCTGTGCGTCAATTTTCTCGAGTGTGCGTCCCTGACGCACAACTGTGCGTAAAGGGAAACACTGGTCATTGACGAACACTTAGATCGTGCTAGTTGAGAGACCTTGTATCTTCGGCATCCCTTTAGCATGCTCATTGCTGGACTCGGCGGTTCAGGCAAAATTGAATTTGTCAAATGTTTGATCGAACATAAATATCATTTATTCGATCGTCCACCTCAACTCCTCTTGTATACGAAGAGTGGCAATCAGCGTAAATCCTTCTAAGAGAACATCAAGGTGAATCCATCGTATTTGTGTAAGGCATTTCTGTAGAAGACGACGAAATCGTGTTCTTACCACAGTCAAACCCATTTGACCATCTTTGATGACATGTTAGGAGAAGACGAATAAGAAATTAAACTGTGGTTTACACGCAAAGGGCATCGATGTAATGCCAGTGTCATTCACATTACCCAAAATTTGTTCCAACAAAGTAAAATCCATCGTACCATTAGTGCGAGCCCTAAAACTGGCGTTGAAACAAAGTGCTCGTCACCTTCTTCAATGGCAAACCGACAAAGGCACTGAATTTTTAAACAAAGCTTTCCAAAAGAATTGAAGAAACTTGACATTCATTTTTTACCACTGAGAATCTCGAAACCAAAGCTAGCATCGTGGAACGTTTCAACGCTTCTTGAAAGAATGCATGTGGAAATATTTTACGCATCAACACACTCTCAAATACATCGACGTCTTGCCAGACCTGGTCCAATCGTACAACCAATCTTAATATCGTAGCATTGGACGTGCCTCTCAAGATGTGACTCCCGACAACGAAGTGACCATCTTCGAACGTCAGTTTGGTACGTCCCCGTTAGCCACTGACCCCAAGAAAGGTAGTGTATTGGATACAGGAGATTGTGTACAAAGGTTACTTACCCAATTGGACCACTGAATTGTTTCGTGTCACTTAACGAGTGCGTGGCCGTTATTATCTCATCTATATATTGGAAGACATGAACGGAGAAGTGTTCCAAGGAACGTTTATACTAGAGTTATAACGTGTGACCAAAGAAGGAAACGACATGTACGAGATAGAAAGCATTTTTGATCGATGAACACAAAAAGTGGGAAAACGTATTGTCAAAGAAGTCAAATTATATTGGAAAGGATACCTGTCAAGTTTTGACTCTTTGATCGACGCTTCTAAAATCATCGACTATAAACGGAACTAATCATAATGCCTTTTAACACAGTCTCAACTCATACAGTGACCACTCCTTCCCCCAGTTCTCGGCAAGATCTACAAGAGCAACCCCTGTGAGTGTGGTGTAGATAACGTGCACCTGAAATGCAAATCGTCTTTTTATGCCGAAACTTTGTGATGTATTGTGTCATTGGTGCTGCCATTGCCAATTTTAGTTTTCAGCAAGGAGACAAACAATTGTAGATGATTTTACTCAGCAGTTGCACTGGTTACCTTCTTGCCAATCCATTTCTGAAATATTTCTCGAAACAGCAACAGGAGTCTTTGTGTCCAACGTGAGTTCCATCAATCACCCTAACCATCCTCTTTTAGACACTCCCCTGACTTCCAGTGACTCCTCTGACACAAGAACTGTGGAATTATAAACCATCAATTTTTCTTAACGTTACCCAGTGACAGTTGCATGGGGGTGTTTCACAATAACACTTTGTGCTGTTACACGGCCAGATTATCTCAGGGATCACGAAACCCATTGGGAAGCGACTTTAGTGAAAATGATTCATCTACATAAATCAAGAACATCTTCGAAAATGAAGACTCTGTATCCATAGAAATTTATGACGATGAAGTGTAAAAATCCATGGACGAACGCAGTGGTATAGCTGACTTTATTAAATTAACAGACCAGAAAACTCAACTAACCATTTATGTGTTGAAACTTCCTGCGGGCTATTATTTTAGTGGTCAAAATTTCGTGAACACCATTACTGAGAGGTTCAATTTCTAAAGCCTTGGAGAGAGCCAGAAGAAGTGTCACGATTGAGTACCACGAAATAGCGCATCGCCTACTGATGAAATTTCATGAGGACAAAGTATTAGTCATTACAGTTTGTCCTGAATTGTATCACATTTTGGGTGATGACCCCAACTTGATTAAGGTTGCAAGTGAAATACCAGCCGTGACCGTTAACTGGGATTTTGCCAAATATTTTCGATACATGTAGAAATGAATCAAGAACTGAATTTGAGCTTTGTGTACTCCGATGTGGCGGAGTACAAAGTAGTGGGACCCACCTCCGTAACGTCACTGCGTGTTATTCCTTTGAAAGTATATTCTTTCACGTTTGCTGACGAAGAAGGGGGAAACACCTATCACGTTCACCACGAATTTTTACATCCTAACTATTTATATCAGAAAGTTGTATTTTGACACTGTCGACATTACTATAAAAGGATATCTAGGACAAAATATTATATTCACCCAAGGTAAAGTCACAGTGGAACTCCATTTTCGAAAACGAGTACTATGACTTCTTGTAAGTCATGTATCCTGTTGCTCGACAACGAGGACATGTTTTAGGTGATATGCTCAAATCGGCCTTTCGTAATGCCTCCCGTGTTTAAACAGATGGTGACACGGGGACTGCACGCCCTGAAAGATGCTGCGTTGACACACGGTAAAGAACTTCTTCAAAATGTCATCATTGACAAACAAAACCCCAAAGAACTTTAAGAGCAGGCAAAAACGTTTTGCTTCAAACAGGGAAAGACCTTTTGGGTCGGCGAGAAACTCCTATAAATGCCACAATCGCTGCTGAGTCAGACATTCCTGCTTCCCTGACGCCACAGCAAGGACAAGGAAGAAAAAGACGACGAAAACACACCTTCAAAGGACTTAACACTCGCAAAGCTAGAACGACTAGAAAAACTGTTTGAAACATAGACATTTTTGATTATTAAAAAATTACGAAAAGAAAAAATAATGCACAGAGAGTCTTGTGTTTGTTTCAAGTGGAAACGTGATCTGCTCCCTTCGAGTTTGAATCAAAGGACATCGAGTTGAATAGCAGTTACTGTGCTTGTATTTGAAACTGAAAGTGACGAAAACTGACATTACCAATCAGGGAGCCGATGCAAAAATAGCTCCCGTCAATAACTTCATGCATTCATTGTTCAGTGATGTGAATTTGTACTTAAATAACAAACTTGTCAGCAGCAGCATGGATACTTACATTTACCGAGTGTACCTAGAAAATCTCTTGACGTACGGAAAAGAGACCAGGAACACTCATTTAGATGCTTGCGTGTTTTGGAAACTTGAGGCTAAGTTTAACGATACAGTCCTGACAGAAGATAACAATTCACACAATGTGGGTTTTAACGATCGTAGAAGAAAACTTCTGCAAGTTCGTAGATTACAACTGATGGATCACTTACATTTGGACATGTGGTTGCAAGACAAGTATTGGCTAAACAGAGTGGATATTCGCCTGAGACTGAATCGTAGTAGTGTCGCTTTCCATTTGATGGCTCGTGCTAACGAATACAAAACCATTATCCATGAAGCCAGACTTCACCTAAAACGGGAAACGATATCAGTCACACCTTCAGCAGAACGACTGCCATGTATCCGAGACGACGGGTAAAAGTGGAAAACATCCACCATTGCTGGTGGATTCCCATGCAAGATCGAAGATCATTTGTTCCAAGGACAGATATCCAAAGTAATCGTTGGTATCGGTAGCAATACAGCCCCCAACGGAACCATCACTGTCAATCCTTTATAATTTTAGCACTAAAGAGTGTCCAAGATCAAAGTCAGTCGCGATGACAAGACTTTATGTACCAGACCATTTGAACCGAACTTTGAGCAGAAGAATTACTTAAAATCCTATTTGTCCCTGTACAAAGCTACCGAACAACTAGGGACCAACACTAGCCACGGCGTTTAGTACGATGATTATTTTGGAGGTTACACTTTGTGTGTCTTTGTTTTCACTCCAGACCAAGGCAGCGTCGAGGGACATTTCCACCCCATAAAATCCGGTCAACTGCGAGTAGAACGTCAGTTTTCAGATGCTCTCACCGAGACAGTGAACGTCATCCTGTATGCTGAATTCAATAATACTTATTCTAGGTCACTGGAAACTATGGAAGACACTTATCCATCTTTTAAAGTTGAAGAATTTATAGGATGGGAGGATACCGTGTAAACAAAATCAAAAGACCAAGACAAAGAGGACGATGTAGTCAAGTTCTGATAGCCAGAACAAGAACAACATTTGATATCATGTTTTGCTAAACACTGGACGGATTAAATTACGGAATTGGTCAAGAAAGATTGCTGTGGATGTCAAAACGATCATGTGGATATTATATTTGTGTTTTGTAGTTGCTCGTTTCGTTGGTGTATACAATGTATTTGTGTTTTATGGTTGCTTGTTTCGTTGGTGTAGATAGTATTTTTGTGTTTTATGCTTGCTCGTTTTTTTTTGTTGAGGATAGTATATCATATGTGAAGTGAGTATAATGGATGTTTTCCTTCACGTCCGTACTTGAAGTATATAAATCTTAGCGTTCGTTATTCGTGCCATGATAGGCCACAACCCAAACACAAACTTCAACCGCATCCGAGATACTTAACACTATATCTAAAATCGCCAAATAACACCCCGATTACTTTATCAGACTCCGCCATCCGAATTGAACTTATGAAACACAAATCCGGCAATGTCAAAATCATTAGAACCAAATCATCAGATATCATAATCTGGTGATTCAGCGGAGCACAAATGAAAGCTTACAAAAAAAGCAAATTGACAACGTTCCAGTCAAACTGCTTAATCATTATGGTATTAAAGGAAATACATCAACAGCTACAACAGCAAAAAGTAGACAGACAAAGGCGACCAATAATAACATCAATCCTCCAACTCAGCATAAAAACAAACAAATCAAAAAAGACAACCAAAAGGGAGACTTCCTCATTTGGCAATGGAACTGTCGAGGCATAAATGCAAACTGCCGAGAACTGCAGGCCAACTTATAAGAAACTAAAAATAAACCCATGATAATATTCCTCCAGGAAATCAAACTCAGAACTAAGAACTCAAAGCTCCCAAAATTAAAGGAATATGAACAAACATATCTTAAAGACAGGGGAAATGGTAAACTTGGAGGTGGACTGGCATTTTATGTACATAATGACGTAATTAATACTGAACTGATTGACTTTGAAAACAACCAAGATGACCCTATCGAAGTGCTAGGTATTAAAGTTAAAACAAATGACAAAAGTTACAATATTTACAATATATATATATATATATATATATATATATATATATATATATATATATATATATATATATATATATATATATATATATATATATATATATATATATATATATATATCCCACAAACGGTCTACACTGATCCCACCGCAACCCTTAAAAGCCTATTTGACAATAATAAGCAAAACACCATCTTATGCGGGGACTTCAATGCCCATCATTTCTCTTGGGGAGGGCACAGAACCAATAGACGAGGTATACAAATATACAAACTAATCGACAAACTGCGTCTAAATATCCTAAATAATGGTACACCCACTCGAATGTGTCCCCACACAGGCAACAAATCCACACTAGATCTCACCATAACCACGCATGATATTGTACTTAATACCCATTGTGAGGTACTTACTCAATCTCCTATGGGCAGCGACCATTTCCCAATACAAATTGGGCTACGAGCCCAAAGACCCCTCAACACCAGGACCAACAACACCAAACTGGATTCTAAACAAAGCAAACTGGAAGTTATTTAGATCAAAACTACAAAATGTTAAATTAGAAGACCTACAGGACGACAACGAGGACAGATGTTTCCAAAATATGTATGAAAGCATCTTAAATGTAGCCACACAAGCCATACCAAAAAACAAAAGGACAAGGAAAAAGAAGTAGACTCCCCTGGTGGTCAGATGAATGCAAACAAGCCAATAAGCATAAAAAACTGCACTAAATGTGTTCAACAGGAGTAAGCAAACCCAAGATTATATAGAGTATAAAAGACTTCGAGCAATTGCTAGGAGAACCTTTAAGTCTGCCAAAGAAACCTCTTGGAGGGAATATTGCTCGAATTTAAACAACAAAACACCAGCCAAACAAATTTGGGATATAATAAGGGCAATAAATGGTAAGAAAACGAAAACAAAACACATAAAAGTTAATACCTTTGGCCATTCAACCCAGGCAGACAAACGTGCTCAACACTTTGCGGAGGCAAGTAAAAATTCAAACCATTCTCAGAGCTTTCTAACTCAAAAAGCAAACTTAGAAACCAAGCACCCTCACCTTTTTACTGATAGGGCAGCACAAGACACGTGTAATTCAGACCCCCTGAACGACTACTTTAACCTCACAGAGCTTGAAGCAGCTTTAAAACACAAAAAACAAACTGCACCTGGGGATGACACCATAGGCTACGCAATGTACCAAAATCTCCAACCCAATATGAAAAACATTCTACTACACCATATCAATCAAATATGGTCTAATGGCAAAATACCCCTAAAATGGAAAAAAGCCCTAGTCATCCCCATCCCTAAAAATAATAAGGATCCACACCTAGCAGCATCGTACAGGCCAATCTCACTCACTATCACCCTATGTAAGGTCATGGAAACTATGATAGTGATTCGCCTTAAATACTATTTGGAATATAATGAACTCATGACCGAGAATCAAAGCGGCTTCCGAGGAAATCGCTCCACACTTGACCAAATTTTACGTCTAGAAACAGACATCAAATTAGCTTTCAATAATAAAGATTCGAAGCAACGACACCTCGTGGCTATCTTTATAGATTTCGAAAAGGCATTTGACCTAGTATGGACAAACGGTCTCATTATGAAACTCAATAAATTTGGTATCAAAGGGCGTTTGCACCAGTGGATCCGAAGCTTTCTTCATAAACGGTCCTTCAAAGTTAAAATAGGAACTGAAAACTCGGTTGAACAAGAACTCGAAAATGGGACACCACAAGGTAGTGTCATAAGTCCCATCTTGTTCAACCTCATGGTTAATGACCTTTCGAACAACATTAGAACACTAGTAGAACTTTCACAATTTGCGGACGACGGCTGTGTGTGGAAAGCCGGAAATCCAAAAAGCACCAACTATATAGGAGAGTTACAAACTAGTCTCGATCACATCTCAAATTGGACCAATAATTGGGGCTTCAAAATCAACATGGTCAAAACTGTAGCCATACTTTTTTCACCAAGAAATATCAGACAAATAGAGCCTCCCACTTTGTACTTAAACAAACAGGAAGTGCAATTTACCACACATACTGTGTTTCTAGGCGCCACATTTGACAGACATCTTACCTGGAAGTTGCACATAAATAATCTCATTGAAAAATGCAGACAAGATCTCAATCTACTAAGGCACATAAGAGGCCTAAAGTGGGGGGCAGATCAAGACACTATGCTCAAAATTTACAGAACAATAATTAGATCCAAACTGGACTACGCCTGTCAAGCATATGACTCTGCAGAGCAAGCATAACTCAACAAACTAGACTCAATTCAGTACCAAGCACTTCGACTATCTACTGGAACGCTACCCAACACCTCCCTTAGAGAACTACAGGTACTTACCGGAGATCCACCATTGAACTTAAGGAGAACAGAGCTATTGCTAAAATATACAGCCAGAGTCAGCACTCTTCCAGAACACAACCATAGCAGACAGGCATATAATAAAAGTGGGGTCGCTTTCCGCCAAAAATGGGTCAAACACCCCCCAGCTTTCAATCGAGTACATAAAATAATCAAACAAAACCCAAATCTCAACATACAAGCTGAACAAAGATTGTTTCAAGATCCAAGCCCATGGCGGAATCAAACACCTAAAATTAACTTCCAGTTGCTAGGGGGGGGGTGTAGTAAAAAAGATAATCAATGGAAGCTCTTAACACATATACAGGAACTTTTAAACACACAGTACAAAGATCACACTCATATTTATACGGACGGCTCCAAAAATCCACAAGAAAACACGACAGCAGCTGCAGTAGTCATACCTTCAAAACACTTTAAAATTAAGGTCAGACTCCTCGACGGATGCTCAATTTTCACAGCAGAACTTTGGGCCATTAACCAAGCCATCAACTGGACTTTTACACAAGATCAAACATCATATCTCATTATAAGCGACTCGCTCAGCGCGTTACAAGCAATTAAATCAACCAAACCAACCAACAGAGAAAATTTGGTAGAAAATACACTATACAGCCTGCGGAAAGCTCTAAAACAGGGGAGAAATATTGAATTCCTATGGGTACCATCCCACATACAACTTCAAGGAAATGACTTAGCAGACCAGGCCGCAAACGAGGCACTTAACTCCAATTACAGAATTGATATAGGATACAGTATCCATGAAATATCATCTCAAATTCAAAATTTCATCAACAACCAGTGGCAAATGCAGTGGGACGAACACTCCAGTCACACGAAATTACACTCAATTCAAAGCAAAGTTAATCGCCACATCAAATGGAGATCTCTGCCAAATTACAGGGAAAACCACCTAATTAATAGAATCAGAACAGGCAAGACCAAATTGCTCATAAGCATTGGCAAATACCTCCAAATGCAACAAGTGACAAGACCAAACTGCCAACACTGTAACTTGCCTGAAACCCTGGAACACATCTTTAATGAGTGCATTCATTATAATCCACAAAAAATGACTTTTCAAAATAAACAAAGCAAAATTAAAGCGCCATACATATACCCCTGTTTCTTCCAACCTAAATATAATAAAAATATTCAAACTTCCCATGCTAGCATAATCGACTACTTGCAGCAAATTCAAAAATCAAATGCAATATGAATAAATACACAACTAAAACCAGAATAATGAAATCCTCAAGTCTAGTAACTAAAATGCTAAAGTTAAAACAGGATCCTAATTTAACTGATGTTTTCCATCACGTCCGCCACCAAATAGCTAAAAGTATCCTAAAATAAACAATAGGTAGTAGGGCAGCCGATGTATGGCGGTGTGGGGATCGGAGGACAGAGATTTCCACAGCCTCAAACATAACAAAAGAAAAGAAGAAAGAAGATAATAAGAAAAGAGGATAAAAACACTTATCATAAGACTTACCAAAAAAGGAAGCACCAATCAGAACATCGACAACAACAACAAAAATGACAGCAACGAAAAAACAGAAAAGACCAAAAGATATATTAAACAAAAAGAGAAACCCAAAGAAAGAAGAATGGCGAGGTAGAGTAATACAGAGTAAAACAGAAGAATACGGGGAAAAACAACGATGAAGAAAGAAGAAGACGAGGAAAGAAGAAGACGGAGACGAAAGAGAGAAGAAAGAAGAAGACGGAGAAGGAAGAAAGAAGAAAGAAGAAGACGAGGAAAGAAGAAAGAAAAAGACAGAGAAGGAAGTAAAAAAAATTATAATAAGACGAGAAAAACAGAAAGAAGACGAGGAAGGAAGAAAGAAGAAGACGAGGAAGGAAGAAAGAAGAAGACGAGGAAGGAAGAAAGAAGAAGACGAGGAAGGAAGAAAGAAGAAAGAAGTAGACGAAGAAAGAGGGAAGAAGAGGACGAGGGAAGAAGAAAGAAGAGGACGGAATATATATATATATATATATATATATATATATATATATATATATATATATATATATATATATATATATATATATATATATATATATGCTAAAAAGAAACGATAAAAAGACAAGGAGGAAAAAAAGAGAGACAAAGGAAAATAGTCAAACCCTTTTTCAAAGATCTTCTAAGGAATAACAACAACAACAGCGACAACAAGTCAACAACGAAAAGCAGCTCGACAGAAAGACATTTTAAATAAAAAATTAAAAATAATAAAAATTTGTCATTCTTTGCCATCAAGAGGTTGGATGATTCACAATCTGAAAACCTCAAAATTAATACCCCACACTCACCCCTCATACAAAAGGCACAATCGCAGGGAGCCACTGTAGCACTACATACAGGTGGCCCAAGCCCCAACAATTACAAAAAAAAACTCAATCCCAAAATAAAGGATAGCAAAAAAAGAGCTAATTAAAAAAAAAACAATTATTACTCCCTTGTCATTATAATGGCAGGAGTAAATTGAAAGGATTATAATTCTCAAATGCCAAAAAGTAGGTGAAGAAAATTTTTTTTTCTCCCTTGTCGTTTTAACGGCAGGAGAAAGAAGGAAAGAACGTAATAGTCACATGCCACACATTGGGCTCATTTTGGCTGGAGCCCTCTTTTGGAAAAATAACTTCTTAATGGCCCTTAAAAGAACATAATTTGATCAAGTCCAAAAAACCAAGCTATAAAAACAAATTAGACATACAAAAACAAAGGGTGACATAATACCCGAACCAGATTTTAAAAAAAAATAATTTTTAACTGCTTTTAAGTACACTTTGTACAATGCTACAACTTTATTATAAACATATAGGAAAATTCACAACTCAAGAATATTTGAAACGTTTGTAGCAAATACAAGTTTGGCAGCTAGGGACAATCCCACCCTCCTCAGGCAACGGGCAGCATCTGACCCCCCTAGTGAAACTTAACCGCCAAGAGAGCCAACACCACATCCATTGTCGTACAAGTCACTCCCCCGGGAAGAAGAAGACACGCCTAGGGGCCACTCTGAAAAAAAAACTAACGAAGACGAGGAGGCCCCTGGGACAAGAAGAAAGGATCAAGAGGACACAGACTTCGAGTAGGGGCCACTCAGTAAAAAGAATAAAGAAGAGGAGGAGGAAGTTTAGAGAAGCAGACAAGAGAGTGACACCTCCTTTTCTGGGGCCCTTCCTTGGCCTTTTCCGAGTCCGGGATCTTGGCTTTCCGACTGCTGCTTTCTGCACCTCAAAATAAAGGTCTGTTATGGTCGGTAGTACAAAAGGTCAAGCACTAGACTAAAAGCCTAGCACTGAGGCTATGCGCCTCCCCAGATAGCAACAACATCGAAAGATGGTGTCCGGCTAAGGTGGTAAACCATCTGGGGGGGGGGGTTCTAAAAAGCCCACGCGCCGGGGCAAAAAAGTGTCAAGCACTGAGACACGGATGAGCCCTGCCTCGGAAGGAGGGGAGGCGGCTAGACCTTTTCAGGGCTTTAACCAGTCAATAATACACGAGAGTGGACACATGACTATAATAACAGATCAGCTATTCGTGCCATGGGTGTACTATGGGAGAGGCTGGCAGGTTGTTGAACAGAGCGGACATGTTTTCCTTAGCTCCCGAACTTTAAGGATAATATTGGATGATTCGCTACACCTTAAGGATATTACACTAGGAAAAGCTAAGGTAAAGTAAAATCTACTCAAATCTAACTTAAATCCACTAAATGTATAAAAGTCTATTTAAAAATCTACTTTACCTCATAACTATAAATTAATTGCCGTTATATAATCGCTAAAGCCAACTAGTACTGAATTTTACCACCCAAATAACTCTTACTACAACCAACGATGTAAATAGACCCTCCTATACAAATTTTACAAACTATTTAACATATTAAATAAAAACCAAAACTATTAACTAAAAATTCCTTTGTTCCTTTGTTCTTACGGAAAAATTCCTTTGTTCCTTTGTTTTTACGGAAACAAACACGTGGGCAGCCAAAAAAATTTACTGTACAGTGGTACTACTCCGCAACAATAACCTCAAACAATATACTAAAATCTACTTAAATCTACTCAAAACTACTGAATTTATAAAAGTCTAATTAAAATACTTTAGTGGAGTTGAGGCGGAGGGCCGTTACGCTCTGTTACAATACGCAGCCAACCAAAGGGTCTTAAAGTCAGCCAATAAAGATCAGCACCACGACCAAAAGCCCAGCCCTAGGGCTAAGCGCCTCCATGAATAGCAGTGTTATCGAAAGATAACATCTGCTAAGGCGGTGAGCCACCAGGGGGGTTAATAGGCCCACGCGCCGGGGCAAAAGTGTCAGCACTGGACACTGGTGAGCCCGGCCCCGGAAGGTGGGGAGGCCACTAGCCCTTTTCAGGACTTAAAGTCATAAAACACGAAAGTGTATTCATGACTATAATACATATGAACAGATAGGTGTACTATTGCCATACTGACCGAACGTCCGATACAAAACTGGAAGCACAACCAGTCAAAGCGGGAAGTTTGGAGCCGACCAACTACCAAAAGGTAAAAAGAGATCACCTGTAATCCCGTCAGGGATCTCTGATAAAGCGAAAACTCCACCGAGGAGAATAAATAAAAAATACTCCACAGTCATTTTAACGATAGCGGAGAAAGAGAAAAGATTACATATTACCTACTTTCTGGGCTCTCTTTGGCTTTGAGCCTTCATTGGAATAAAAACTCAAATTGTTGGCCCTGAGGGACTGATTGGTACTAAGTCAGGCACAATTTAACTTCCCCCTGAAAAACTAATTAAGATCCAAAACTATTATATCAAAAGGGGTATCTTCTACCCTTAGCAAATTGGACACTTTTTAGGAACATTTAAATGCGCAAAGCATCAAAAAATGAAAACTATTATTATAGGAAATTTCACAACTCAGGTTTATTGATAACGTATGTGGCAAACACATGCTTGGCAGATAGGATTACACCCATCCCCAGTAGATAACGGGAAAATTAAAAAATTTGGCCAATTTAATAACCCCTAAACAAGGGGCGTATACGACATCCAAAACCGCATCACCGCAGTCAAGCAGAACAACAGACAGCAGCAACAGCCCAGGGAGGAAGCACCCCGGGCCATCAATAAACACACAATATCAGAAAAGATTATAGTCTCAAATGCTCATATAAGTGTGTGAAGGACCTGGGGTAAGACAGACAGAAGGGGGAGAGCCACACTACGACACCGCCCTTTGTGGGACACTTTCCTTTACCTTTTCCGAGCCCGGCACATGGGTGGGCTGGAAGTGTCAATGAGAATAATCAGTAAAGGTCCTTTAAGGTCACAAAAATAAGGTTAAGCACTATAACCAAAAGCCAGCATCAGGCTTAGTGCCTCCTTGGACAGCATTACCACCAAAAAGTGGTAACCGGCTAAGGCGGTAAGCCACTAGGGAGGTTAAAAGGCCCATGCGCCGGGGCATAAAAAGTGTCTAGCACCAAGACACGGGTGAGCCCGGCCCCGGAAGAGGAGAGGCCACTAGCCCTTATCAGGGCTTAAAGTCATAAAACACGAGAGTGTATGCATGACTATAATATAAATGCGATGCGTATTCGCGCCATGATGTTTTACACAGCCTTCGAAGAGGACGGACGTGTTTCAAGGATCTCCCGGAGAAGAAAGGAAACAATGGAAAAAGAAGAAAGAGGAAAAGAAGAAGAAAGAAGAAAAGAAGATCCCAGGACAAAGTCAAGGATACTGATTCCTTTACTTACGAGATATAGTAAAAGGAAGGATTAACAGAAGAAAGAAGAAAGAAGATAGCAGTAGAACCAGTATTTATTTATAAATACTGATACTCCACTGTTGTTTTAACGGCAGTGGAGTAGAAAAGATATTTCATATTGCCATGCATAGGGCTCTCTTTGGCTATGAGCCCTTTTTGGACTTACAACTCTACTGTTGGCCCTTGAAAGGATGATATAAGAAAACAAACTTCCCATTTATCTAATTAAGATCGCAAATTTACCAGGGTAATTCATACCCATACAAATCTCATGTACTTTTCGGAAACCAAATAGTATGCATAGTACACAAAAACATAAAACCTTTACACAATAGGAAAGTTCACAACTTATAATTATTTGAAACGTATGTGGTTTACACATGTTTGGCAAAGTTAGGGACTCCCACCACCAGTAGAGAACGGGTAAAACTTGATCTAAATTTAGTGATAGAGTATACGACACCCATTGCCAAGTTCAACACCAAGGACTTCGGGAAGCTGGAGGACCGGAGGAACGAGATAACAAGGAGGGAAAGCGCCCCGGGCCACACAATCACATAGAGAAAAGATTACACTTTCATTTACCAACTAGTGTGAAGTGGACCTGGGGTAAGCCAGACAAACGGACAAGACCTGCGACATACTGAATGAGGATTCTCCAACAAAGCCGCCCTTTGATGGGCCCTTTCTTTTGCCTTTTCCGAGTCCGGCTTCGGGGCGGTCTGAGTGTTTCAGTAAGAGTAGCCATTTAAAAGGTCTTTTAAGGTCTCCAAAAAGGTTAAGCACTATAACCAAAAGCCAAGCACACGGCTAAGTACCTCCCGAAAGGCGATAACCGGCTAAGGCGATGAGCCACCAGGAGGGTTAATAGGCCCATGCGCCGGGGCACAAAAAAGTGTCTAGCACGAAGACACGAGTGAGCCCGGCCCCGGAAGGGGAAGAGGCCACTAGCCCTTATCAGGGCTTAAAGTCATAAAACACGAGAGTGTATACATGACTATAATATAAATGCGATGCGATTACCTGGAAAGCATTACCACTGAAAGGTGGTAACCGGCTAAGGCGGTGAGCCACCAGGGGGGTTATCAGGCTCATGCGCCTTGGCATAATAAAGTGTCTAGCACTGAGACACGGGTGAGCCCGATCCCGGAAGGGGAAGAGGCCACTAGCCCTTATCAGGGATTAAAGTCATAAAACACGAGTATACATGACTACAATACAAATGCGATGCGATATTCGCGCCATTTAACACAGTATAGTCAGACATGGCGAGCAACATGGAAAGAATGATTCGATTGCAAGAGGTAGTGGAAACGCTATGCATGATAGAAGAAATGCTAATCCGAATGCAGTTTGGGGCATATAGACTGATATGGAGATAAACAACCTAAAGAAATGAAGGATAAATTAACTGAATGATAAAAATTGAAAAAGATGAAAAGGAAGATGTGTAGAAGATAAACAGAGGATGGTGGATTGGAATGAAAAATAGAAAAGGAAGAATAAATGAAAGGAGGAAAAAAACAGAAAGAAGAGGAGGAGAACGATAAAAGGAGGAAGAGAAGACAAAAAGTGTAGAACAAAAGATAAGAAGCTGGTGGAGAAAGAGAAGAAATTAGAAGAAGATCCCAAAGGCCGTTTTCAGGGCAACTTCCAATGCCTCGAAAAGACCTTTTCAAAATTGTAGCGTATTTGTAAGTTATAAAAGACAAACATTCATTACTATATTTACCAACACGAATGCTTGACGTCACAGTACTTGACGAACGCTTGACTTCACAGTACTTGTATATCGCAACATTGTTGACAGTGTCCAGTACCGTGACGTCATACCACCTGTGTCATACCTCTTGTCGCTATACAGGCCCAGGGTGTGGTAAGCACTAATACAAACTTCCACATGTCGCTATACGGACCAAGTACGAAATGCTTAAAATGAATTTAACCCTATACAACAATAGAAGCCGTGGAGTCCTTTTGTGAATGATGTGCAGAAAAAAAAACAACAAACCATTATTTGAATAAATCAGTGCATAAAAAATACTTAAGTATATATGTTCAATTGCAAGCTACTTGTTAAACTATTTTTTTTTTACTAAATTATCACATATGTATCTTTATTATCTTTTTAGCTCCTATTCGTTATCTTTAATCAATAAATATGATTAATTTGCTTTCCTTTTGTCTGGTATAAATGTCATACTGTTACTGAGCGTAGCTGGTTTGTGTTTAAAGAACGGCATTTTATGTAAACTCGCTATCGACAAGAGTTTATAATTTCATATAATACTTAATTATATTGAAAACGCAGATGTTGAATCTAGAAACATAGAATATTATTTGTTTATAAATGTAAATGACACGATCATGACTTTGACATGTATGTATGTATGTATGTATGTATGTATGTATGTATGTATGTATGTATGTATGTATGTATGTATGTATGTATGTATGCATGCATGCATGCATGCATGCATGCCTGCCTGCCTGCCTGCCTGCCTGTCTGCCTGTCTGTCTGTATGTATGTATGTATGTATGTACATAAGTACGTACGTGTACATACGGATGTATATATGTATGTAATATTGGTTATATGTGCGGATGAAAAAGGGTAGTTCTACAAATGTAAAGGCAAAGAATTGCAAAATAAAACTTTACGAAGAGAAAGCCTTCCAAATCGATATAAACATGAATTGAAAGCAGACTGAATATAATATTCTTTAAAATATATTTCCAATTAAAGAAATAAAATCAAAATTATAAAATCTTCATAAAAAATAGAGTCCCACTTTCTTGAATTAGCTGCATTTTCCTAAAAAGTTCCAATGTTTTCTCTAGTGGATAATCATTATAAACTGTCTTCATTGAGTTCACATTCAAAATAATCTTCTGTTACAAATAGCATAGGTTCATATGCTGGACAAGAAGTTGTTAGAGTGTTAGTGGACACTGGCAGTCTAGGCACTCTTGTCTAGTTTCACCTTCAGGAAGTATGCACAAGTCAGATGTGTCTCCTATGCCCAGTGCCGGATTTAGACAAAGCGGAGGCCATAAGCTATGGGAAGCTATAGAGGCCATATTTGGTATAAAATAAATTTGAGGAACCCATTCAGACTGAGTTCAGACTTTGAGGCCCTAAGCTGTAGCTTTCTTAGCTTATGCCTAAAACCGGTACTGTCTCTGCGTGATCTGCACAATACCAGCCCATCTCAGCGATTGTTGTGCATGGGACGTGACTCTTACCAATGATAAGTTTGATGTTCGGAAGATTGATTGTGAATTTATTACTCTGTATATATGACATGTAAACTAGTATAATGCATAGTTCCACTATATGGAATCTTTCATCAGAACATGAACTGAAATCGGTGTCTGCCATGATTAAATATTACAAATATTTCTTCATTTTTAGATGATGATGATGATGATGATGATGATGATGATGATGATGATGATGATGATGATGATGATGATGATGAATAACAGTGGATCAACAGTCCTACCACTGTGTTCTTTCCTCTCATGAATTCCTTATTTAATATAATTACATGGCATAACACTTAGCTTTAATATATTGCGATGTCATAACACTTTAATACATACACATGGTATAACACTACATTTTAATAAACGTTCTAAAAACTAACCAGGAAAAAACAAAGAATGTGTAAAAGAACGTTTTTAATTAAACGAATGGTTACAATTAAAATCTTAACAATGTACTGATGTTGCAAGAGCTTCTATAATGAGTTTTGAATCCCCTATGGGTTTCTTTTTCTTGTAATTCTCTACCATCTGATGACCTGAAAAGTTAGAAATAGACAATTTTATATCCAACTGTTAACTCCTTTTTAGAAATCATTGGAAGTTTTGGAAAAGGCTTGTTCAAGACGTTATTCTTAGAAAACCATTGGAGTTCAGTATTTATATCATCTACGAAATGAACAAAATCCTAATATATTTATTGTTTGATAAGATAATGTAGGAATTTTTGCAAGTCTCCTGGTTCTTTTTTGTGTTACTTTTTAACTTTAGATCACAGTAAATATACATGTGTGTAACTGTAGCTTATATATATATATATATATATATATATATATATATATATATATATATATATATATATATATATATATATATATATATATATATATATTGTGCAAAGTTAAACTATTCTATTTCTGCAGATACTGGGGCACAAAATACTTAAATAGCATCAATCCAATATGTCAATAAATTGATTCATCCAGGTTTTTCCAATCAACTCTGGTGTTTCATTGTCATCTGCTACTTCTTTCCCATTTTATATATATATATATATATATATATATATATATATATATATATATATATATATATATATATTAACAGCTTACAAAATCAAACTGATTATAGAGCACAAAGTCTGGCAGATTATATTTAGCAATGTTTTTTTTTCAATTTTGTTTCGTTTGTATGAAAGGAGAACTTAAGTATATGAGATTAGTCACATCTACGAGTGGTCTACTTGATCAAGTTTGTGGAGAAAAGATCATACCCTTTAAAGCGGTCTTGGTGAACACAGATCTTGTGAGTGTGTATTTTATTATATTGTAATACAGTGTCGTAATAGTTATGTTTGTTAATTGTTCTCTCAAATATAGCTTAAATATTTAATTAAAATATTTTTTATAAATTGATTTTCTACATTGTATTCAAAAAATTTAGAGGTTGGTTATACATTCATTCCATTTTCACAGCTACAATTGCGAGTTTTATTTCTAATATATTAATCGCACCATACAGTTAATAGGTACGTAAGCATACTTAATTTCCTCTACAAAAGATTCATTATACGTATCAAAATTAGGTATGTGCAATATAACAAGGCGTCAGGTTAAGACAGTTGAAAAATTACATTTGTCAGTGACAGTGACAGTGATTAGCATCGCATGTAGCGGTATGTCCGTGTGGACAGTGGCAATCACTGGCTGCGTTGCATTCATGAGCGTGATGACAGTGGCAGGAATTTCCATGACAAGCTCCAATCTTGTCAGCCGGGCAGCTTGTACAGTCATCATCGGTGTTGCAAGCAGTCTGGGCCATTGTATCCACTAATGTAATTGGAAATAATTAACAAATACATAAAATGTAACTATGTAATTAATTTAAAAAAGATGATATGTGCTTATAGCTGACGAAGAAAGAAAAATATATGAAATCGTTAAATATTTTCCTATTACTATACATCTGTTGAATATACAGAAACTGCAATCTTTAAGAGCCAACCATTCGCCTAAAATGACCATCTTCACACTTTAAGCTATGGTAAAAAGAATGCATTAGCCATGAACGCGACTACATTTTCTTTCCTATTTAAAGGATAAGATACGAAAATGGGCGTCGTATATTTGGAGTTTTGTATCTTCTATTTTGGATATAAAGTTTAGGAGTTTGGCATATTTAAAACAATTTATCTTTTTCCCCATCTAAGTATCAATAAAAAACAGTAACATATTATAACTGCTCTAAATTGGAGACAGATAAAAATTCACTTCGAGGGAAGACTATGGTGAACTTGAAGAATTGAAAATCAGTATTGACATCATCATGTTCCTGCTCCTCCTGACAATACCAAAGGGAATAAACATGGACAGGAAGCTCATAAAGACATGAAAATAAAATCACATCATTACCTCGATGTCATATCCATTCAAACAAGACAAGAATATTGCAGTTACACGAAGAAAGGAATCATAACTTCGTACCATCATCCCAAATATTCATCAATATGAAAATTTTCCATTGCAACACATAATTGGTTCAGTTTTTTTATGAAAGCTATCTAGAAATAATTTCTGTAAAGAATATATGTATGTGCAAAAATATATAAGTGTATGCCGAGTGGAACTGGTGAAAATGCAATATTTACCAATAATGGTTGCGAAGACGAGAACAATAGTCAGCTTCATTTTGCTAATGTTAAGTCTTTACCAGGCGTGTTTAGAAAGGAATGATGACTTTTATATCGTTGCATGACCAAGATAAGGTTGTGAACATGGCATATGTTATTTTTGATAACTTTGCTTACATTTAGGACGATATGTAAATATTTATGACGCGTATTTTACTTAACTTCTTTAACCGTATACACCAATTTTCTAAATGTGTGTTCTCAAATAGGACTAAGTCACTAAATCCTTGAGATTGTCATTGAAGTGAACATTTTGGATATTTGGTACACTGCAAAAGAAAATGTATAGCTGTCAGTGCTGGATTAAACCCTGTGGAGGACCCCATACAGTCGCAATCTAGCCACCCCTGAAAATTAGAGCATTATACGTCAAGATTACATCAAATTTTATTTTGATCATTTATCGTGTGGCCCCTTAAAGGCGTGGACCACAGGCCGGTGCCTACTCTGTCTTTTGGGTAATCTGGCACTGATTGCTGTTAATAATTTTCTATTCTGTATATCTATATTTTCTGGTACATGATTTTACTTCATTTTCGTAATTTTATTCATGGTTGTAAACTATATATACGATATTTTGTTTTAATTTGTAAGTGACCCGACTCTTAAAAAACGCAGATTGCGTAGTATCTATAAATATATGTTTACGTACGTGTTGAAAACAAGTAATACTATTATGATAAGAAATGTGTATCCTAATAGTCTTCTCTTTTTTTGGTATGAGAAGGAATTACTCATGTCTTAAGGACTGTCTCGGCCTAGGGTGAGAGAGATAGAGAAAGATGGAAAGATATATATATATATATATATATATATATATATATATATATATATATATATATATATATATATATATATATATATGATTATATCTTAATTATATGATTATATCTTAATGAATTACAACACAACATATAATCTTAATTAAGGATGATTTATATATATATATATATATATATATATATATATATATATATATATATATATATATGATTATAATTATATGCATAAAATTATATCTTAATTAAAGACAGCGCAACACATAAGTTTAGTGAATGATGATTGTATACATAATACATATGATTATGATTATATGCACATGGTTATGATTTTGGACAGAACAAACATAAAATTTTAATTACAGTAGCGTGTTTACAGCAAGCATGGTTACACTAACGTACAAAAGCGTATCTACAGCAAATATATTTACTTCAACGTATTTACAGTAGCTTATTTACATCAATGTTTTTTCATATATTTACATATATTTGCAGTACGGACAACACAAACATACCTTCTATATATTGAACATAAATTTGCACACACAACCATCATAATCAACCCAGTGGATGCAAATGTGCACACACCACGTGTTGACATGGTGGGAGAGTGTACAAATGTTCTATTGAAGCATAGAAGGGTTATCAGCATCCTATCAAATAAGCAGGTTTTGGCATCAAATTCGTCCTCCCCCGTTGCCATATGACAGTCACAAGAATCGAACTACGGACCTTAATTATGAGATTCCAACGCGTTAGCAATCGGCCAACGGACCCTTTATATGTATTATTATATAGTTACCTAATACTGCACAGGCACTTACAGTATACAGAATTTTAAAAAACCCATAATATTATAAACTATAGTATGGATTTCTGAATAAAAAAAAACAATTATTGTAAAATATTCAATTTCCAAATACATTGGAGAAGTCTACAGTGTGTACATAAAACCAGTATTTATGCTAGTTAAACCGCTCCGCTGTCCTAGTGGTTAGAGCGTCCGACTCGGATGCGGGAGGTCGTGGGTTCGATCCATGGTCGAGTCATACCAAAGACTTACAAAAATGATACTAACAGCTGCCTCGCTTGACGCTCAGCATTAAAAGGTTGGTGTTAGGACTGGTCGGCTTGGTGACAGGATGATGTGACTGCGGCATGAAAGCTCAGTGCTAGACATTACTATAAACTGCAACACTTCACACATCGTAGCAATATGACTGAAAAATTGAGCGAAAAATTGTTAAAGCTACGTTAAGAATTATAATCACATCACACCTGCCAGTTAAAAGTCCGTGTTTCATCAACTGTATCAAAGAGACAATAAAAAATCAAAAACTTTTATGACTTTAACGTTATGTTAAGCTGTCTAAATATATCTAGTTGAGTGAAGTTATAAGATCATGTACATTAGTGGGATATTGTACAGTCACAAGTACAGTTTTTGAATTTTGTGATATTATCTTGATAAAACTTGGGTCTGTTCTTGTCTGTCCGTCTGCTTATCTGTTTGTATGTAAGTTTCTGTTTGTTTGCATGTCCCTTAGTATTTGTATCTATGTGTCTGTTTGTCTATACGTCTGTTTGTCTAGTCTGTATGTATGTATGTATGTATGTATGTATGTATGTATGTATGTATGTATGTATGTATGTATGTATGTATGTATGTATGTATGTATGTATGTATGTATGTGTGTGTGTGTGTGTGTATGTATGTATGTATGTATGTATGTATGTATGTATGTATGTATGTATGTATGTATGTATGTATGTATGTATGTATGTATGTATGTATGTATGTATGTATGTATGTATGTATGTATGTATGTTTTTGTCTATTTGTTTGACTGTTTATCTGCATATCTGTTTCTCTGCATATGTGTTTGTATGTGTCTGTATGTCTGTTTGTCTATCTGTCTTTATGTAAGTTCTCTTCTAGAAGGAGAATTAATCTTATATATGTTCACGTGGCATAGCAGGACAACTGCTTGTTGTTAAGCTATGCTTAACAGAGTTATCTCGCTTTATTAGTAAAATTTTATTACAATACAGTTAGTTAGACAAACATTTGAGATAAAAGGAATTAAGACTCACTGATTATAAGTTTCACAACAATTCACAACAAAAAATAAACCAAATTTTTACAATGTAAAGTCTAAATCATACACACACACACACACACACACACATATATATATATATATATATATATATATATATATATATATATATATATATATATATATATATATATATATATATATATATATATATATATATATATATATACATATATATATGTGTGTGTGTGTGTGTGTGTGTGTGTATGTGATAAACTGACGCTATTGTTTGGAGTTGTTTTGTAATCGTCAAAATTCATCATCTTTACTATATATCCGCGAGGGATACCTTTAGCTTTCTTTGTCAGTTTATTGTCCTTTAGTATGATAGCATGCATTTTACTCCTTAACCCAATGAACTCTCTCATCGGCACAAACATAAATTCATCTTTCATTTATTCAATTGCATTCATATTTGAATTATCTTGAAATCCACTGCGTGCTGGTTAATCTGATAAATCAGAGATCTTTATTTTTGTAAATATACTGATAGACATCTTCACAAATTATATTTTAAAATCTAGCGAGACATATACTTTTCTAAATTATTTGGAGTACATTTTATTACGTTGTTTAATTTTAGTTTAGCCTTAATATTTTTTTATCACTGAAAGCTTCTACAATGATATGACTGTCATATCCACGAAAGTTATGCAAAACTACAGGAAACAAATCTGGAAATTTTTTTTTAAATTACAACTGTTTATGAGCTGCTTTGCCGGTCAAATGACAATGATCTCGCACCTTATCACAACCTCCGTTGGAGTCCGTCAGTAACGTTTAAAAATATGAGAATTAACCACATCATTAAAATCAAATTGTTGTTTTGACGTTATTCTCATCGGAGCTGTTTTAAATAATCTGTTAGAAATTTAATTAACTTCGTCTATTAAATTTTTTAGTAACCACAACAAACTGCTTTATAAGCTACTCCGCAAGGAAAATGCTATTGTATTTTTCTAGTACTGATTTCTTCGGATTATTTTCCTGTCCAACCACAGGAACGAGTAGACATTCGAAATCTTAGTAAATAACAAAAGTAATATATAGAATCTGATCATAATTTTCAAATTTTAATATTTTTCTTTCTCGCTACGCAGTTTTTTTTAACATTAACTTAGTATTTGAGATGATCCTGCGGCCTTCCATCACTAGAAAAACCGTGCAGACATCAATAACAATTTTTTTTTGTATTTTTACTATGCTATTCGATTACTAAGCCTTAAAAGTTTTTTTAATCCACATTAATGTCCTTGATAAAATAATACTCTTTGTATTTTGTGTATCATTTTCTGATATATATCTAGGGTAAACGTTTTCTTCCTTGTCTAGTCCTAAAACATTTGCGAAGATACAATTTAGTTTTGAAACTATGTTTTTCGATTTTCTGCCACTGAAAAAGTTATTCCTACAAAATTTAGTTCATCTTTCTGTGAAAAATACTTGTTAACGCGATCAGCATGTTGTTGTTTTGGAAACATCGCAGAAAGAATTGACCACTAAAAGCATTTTTGGCACTGTTTTTGACATTTATACAGCATTCTTTTGTTTTTAATTTTTTGAGGGAGATCGACGTATAAATTACCGCGAAGTACGTTATATCTTGCTTCTTGAAATAATACTGCTTTATCATTTCAAATTTCCATCTTTATCTTGATGAAGCAAATGTTTCTAATTTTTGTTTATTTCTTGATGTATTTCATCAGCGATCAAGTCAATGTTTGTTCCAGTTAATATTTTTCTCTATTTCGCTGTTAAATATGGTTCTGGAATTTCGCTGTCAAAACTTTTTGTTTCAAAAATTACATCAAATATATCTTTAACTACATGTAACTTTGATAAAATAGTATGATATTGGACTATAAGTGTGGTACTTTTATGAGCCGCAAGTTCTTGAGCTATAACGGGATGCAAAAGATTAAATAAATATGTGGAGCTAAAATTTGATAAAATATATTTGATTAAGTTAGTGACTGTTATCATAACTTGTTAATGCTGAAGCATTTTTTCTAATTTGATAATGCTGTTTTCAGTATAGTAATATTTATATTTAATTGAAATGTTTAAGGTTTTAATTAGAGATAAACCTTATAATATAATGGCAGAAATTGTGAGATACTTGCCACTGAAAGCGGAAGATAAATAAATTTATCATGTTTGCCCAAAGCACAACTTATATGCTGCAGATGCACTTGGTTCTGTTATAAATATGAAATCTCAAATATATTGCTATGCCACTGTATGTATCCTCCAATCAGCTGATTTTAGGCATAACACGTTGTTGCAGTCGTGCGTAGCTATTTTGATATATTTCCTCGTACACAGAAATGTTCCTTACCCGTTCGCGTATTTCGTACAACAATACAAGATTTTAAAATTAAATTACCTTCACAAACATTCGAAGATGAGAATTATATATTCGGGTAGGTTTGTCATGACTGATCATTTTGTCTAATAGTACGTTAAATTAGAATAATTAAAGCACGGAGTTGTATGCGTATTATTATCGCGAAGTCATGTTCAGACTGCATGGTCGATTTGGATTGGTTTATCAATTGCAATACCCATAAATCCATGCTTTGTTTACCAAAATGCTTACACGTGCCAGACTTGTATATAAACAGCGTTGTTGATGAAAGCCGGTGACAGATAAGGGGAAGAGAAGGAGAAGGGTGCAGACGGAAATAAAGTAGAGGAAGAGAATAATCTAGATTTAGCCTTATATTTTGAGAGAAAAAGATTAAAACAGATATTTTTTTTTGGTAATAGAAAATTTCATGTATGAAATTTTAAAGTTTGGCTTTCAAGAATACAAGTTTTCAGAAGCAGACGACTTTTCTGCACACGAATTTCGGAACCCAAATTTTCGTTTCCGAAATTCTTAACTTCTTATTTTAAGAAATGTAATTTGTCCACATTAGATTTTTAACAATCAGGACTAGTTTGCAATAAATCATGAACGTGTTTAGATAATCGAGATATATCCACTATATTTCTATTTATTGGTTCAATTCTGCACATGCAAATTGAATCTGTAAATTGGTAAATGGGTGTAGTTCTTTTTCACAGATGATAAATTAATGAATAAATCTGTCCTGAATTTTAATCAATTTTATTGTTGTTTATCTTTATTGCTAGAGGCAAACGAACCCTTATAGCTTCAAGGTCTGAAAGAAAAAGCTGAAAAGCCGGAGTAATTTTCCAGACTCTTGAGGTTCCAATATATTGGCACACCAACACCAGTAAAAGTCGATGATACAGAAAGAATTAAATTGTTTAGTAAAAATATTTTTTTTATAATTTGTTTTGCGGTGATATTCCAGAAGGACAACGAGTATACAGAGCAAATGGCGCAGTTGCAGATGATAATATTGAAAATTTAGGATTGGAAACTGAATTTCAACCTAACCCATTGTTTGATTATTGATTAATTATTCGTAATAGTTATACAAAAATGTGTTTGAACATTTAAAAATAACCCATATTTTAATGATAATGTACGTGGAATTTAAACTGATTTTATTTAATGTAAACCACCTATGTTTGTGTTTGAAAATTTAAATGATGTTGTTCCAGATGGTGTAACTGTTGATTATATTAATAAAATTAAAACCGATAATCGTCTAGAAAAGTTAGATGAGTTACGCCGAAAGACAACACAAAACGTAGAGCATATTTAGACGGTTCTAATATTAAAAATCCAGCCAGGCAAACAGTTTCAATAATTCTTGAAACTAGAGAAGAAATTAAATTAAAATCAATAATACTGCTGGAAAATATAAAATTAATTCACAAGCAGTAAAATTTGTAGAAGATATTGTAACAAAATCAGCAACATCAATAATGACATTTGACAGATTGATCTTTAGATGCGATAGTTAATTATATTTCTAAATGATTTCGAGAAAGACAATTATAACTAAATTCCATAACATCAAGATTTTATATGTATCAAGTTTTATTTTTTCTGCTGCTGTTAATAAAATTTTGTCAGAATCATCTAATGTTATCAACAAAATAAAAACTCAAATTTCCCAATAATCTATTTCGAATTGGCTCATGTAATTCTTTGTGATTAATATATTAACTCGCTGATGATATTTTATTTCTCCAAACGTATTATTTATTAACGAGATAAAATTTTATTATAATAATGAACTTGCTTGAGATTTTGGCTAAGTTATATTCGGAAGATTTTATTTCAGTTTCAGATGTAATATTAGAAAATACTATCGATAATAGATCTGCTGATAATACTGAAAAGGATATTTTGTATAACGACGAAGAAGATGAGGTCGTTAGTATAAAAAATTAAGCAGACCAAAAACTGGGCGATATGATGTTATGTACCATATTGCTAAAAATAGTAAAATTTACTATTGCAGAGCATCAAATATTTTGGCAACTTATAAAACCCTTTTTAAACTTAAAATTTCTGTGACAACAAAGAAATGTAAAATAAGATTTTATTTTTGTTAAAATATTTAATTTATTGACAATTGATAATATAAGAAAATTACATTTAATTTCTTTATGTAAACCAGTAAAATGTAAATCAGTACTAATAATTTACAATAAAATTAATTGATCGCAGTCGATGAAATCGATCGAGTTGATACCCAACTATTAAATGTATCTATACACCCACGCCATTTGACTAAACGTTTGTTGCTGCGCTTTTTAATAACATTTCCAATAACAAATATATCTTGCTTTGTTTTCTGAAGTTCTTGCTCGTAATAGACTCACCAAAAGATCTTTGAAAGAGTATGTAACTTGTATTGTTAAAAGTACTTTATTAACAACAAATACTTCTTCGATCCAGTAATGAGTATATCCTTTTATTCGCTCCAGTTATGAGTATACCCTTTTTGAAATATTTTTTCGTTAAGGAGATTCTAACTTTATCGACAACTTGAAATTTGTGTCTGCGGTACGTTTTCGGTTGCTAATATTGGGTTTGCATTTGTGTTGTTTGTTGACATTTTAATGGTTCGATGTTTCGTGATATCATACTCGTCAACAATATTTTGTAAATTGTCAATATATTTATTCATAATTTTGGCTGTCAAATATTTGTTTATTTTTTTTTCGTTTAATGTGCGATTAAATGGCTCAATTCAATGATGACGCCTTTTCCCTCATTTCCTGTAACATATGTTTTAATGTTATTTTTTTTCTAAAACACTGCTCGAACTTTATATAAAAAACTCTCCTCCGTGATCAATCCAGATTCTGTTTGGTCATCTTTCTGTAGTTGTTATTATTTGTTTTAGCGCATCAGTTATCGATGTCCATATACTAAACGCGTATTTGCTAAATCATCTACTACATTGAAAATATATCTCTTATATTTGTTAAACTGAACTAGATTTAACATATCAACTAAATCTTTCGCTCAGATATCATTAACGGAACTTGAGACAACATTACGTCGCGGAAAGGTCTTTTATAGGTCTATATAGCTCTACAGTAAGATCATCATGTAATTTTTTTTTTTTACTGAGCATAGACTCTCCAAGTCCGAGTTTATATTTTTCTTCGATAAAACTCTGAACCAGCCTTCGGTCAACACGTCCTCGCATATTTATAGGTTTTATTTCACGAAGTTTGTCTAACATTGCTTTATCGCACCTGTGTTTATTTTGTTCGCTGTCTGGAAATTGAATATCACTGTAGCAGATATCATAGCGCGTTGCTATTGCGTCAACAAGATTGTAAGAATTCTTTTCCTGTTAGCGAATTATCGTTTTCGTCAAGTTGTTTATCAAGAGGATTATAAGGTATAGTTTATGTATGGCCTGGCAATGTCCAACCACCTTTTGGTTTCGGCAGTTTGCCAATTAATTTATGTATGTCCATACCTGTTCCAATTATTTCTCTGCTGTTTCATTTTTGACAATATGTAACAGTTTTATTTTGCTCACGACATAAATCTCTATCGGTATGGCATTCTCATGCCATTATTTATTTAGGCGTCTACTAAAATAATCTCCCTAACAACATCAGGACAACCCTCTACGCACATTTTTATTGCTGGCAAAAACATATGGTTTTTTTCACAGAGATTGCACAAATGCTATTTGCATTATTCTGTTATTTTTTGTTGTTTTTTTCTAATTTTTTTGTCTTATTTTTCTGTTTCAGTTTTACACTTAAGATAATATGTTGACATTATATATCAGCGAGTTTAGACAAAATATTTGCAATATCATCATAGCGTGAGAGGGTTGTTTATCAAATTGTTAAAAAAATTAAAAATCTGGATTTTTGGTCAAATGTTAGATAAACATGACGTGATAATATCCACAAGCGGAAGTTCCAACTCAACTATCTGAATTTGATTAGATGAATAATTTATTTTTAACACATTTTTACTACATCTATTAGTGGAATATCGAACGAGTCAAAAATAATTGTTATCAAAAAAGCTACCCAATGTGTGCAGATTTTCTATATTTATAACGCATGAAGCTAGCGTCACTGGAATCGCCGTAAGTTCATCTGTAGAATAAATAACGTGTAAATGTTTTAGTTGTTTTTAATTTATCAAGTATATCAAAGTTACTTAACGCAGGCGACTTTATCTCCAACTTCCTGTCACCATTAGTCTGCGTCCTCGTCCTAACAGACCTGGCAATAGACTTCCCGCCAATCCTGCTAGTAATGGGGCTATTTAAATAAATCCACTTTTTTGTGGTTCTCTTTCATAGCACAGTTTTTCTTTTAGGCATTATATTTAATCTTTAGACAAAAAATTGCCATCGATCTTCGTACGGAACATAACTAAAAAATTTAAACGAAAATTTTCTTAATGCCACAGTCTCGGGCAAATTCCATTACCGTCAACTGCCTTTTTCGATGCGTCAGATACTGCTTCAGACGTTGATGATAATCCTAATGTACAAAACAGTTGTACCAGACTTAAGAAACCGACATGTTTGACATCGCAGTTATTGTGCAGCACTTAAATTTAAAACAAAAGTTTTTTTTTGCGATCGCATTTAGTTAGTTGGGTTCCTTTTGGTTAACAACAATTTTATCAAAGTACCTGCTTGAGCGTTAGGGTTGACATTTAATGGTACCTGCCTCTGTTTTGCAACATCAGCAGCTAATTTGTTTAACTTGGCCATCAGTTGAATATATTTTTTAAAATATATTTTGTCATTCGACAGTGTCAATTGTAACAAGTTTATCGCCTATCACTAACGCATAGACTTATAACTGCGCTACTGAAAGTGTTCCAAGTGACCAAGTAATTTAAATATCAGCTATATTGTTTTTCAGCACGCTCGCTATGTTTACTAACATAAAAAAGATTGGATAATGTGTACTAAATTGCTTTAATGATATCTGAGAATATTCTCAAGCGTCCTGATATTTTTGCACTGTGTCGAGTAAATACATGTACGGTTTAGTAATATTTTAATTGACGTCATCTGCAAAATTACATTCTCATGCTCGCTCTGGGTATTATTTTTACTTTATTCTAGCATATATTCGTCTAACATTAGCGTTATCAAATATCGCATTATTCTGTTGTTGGTTATTACGTCGAGCTTGTTACAGGAATACAACAAATAATCGAGGCGGTTGTTGCTCACTTTATGTTGTCGGCGGTATTCAGAACTGCTGTTTGATATATTTGATGTTGCTGAAAATAAATTATATTTGCAGTTTTTGCAGCATATCATTTAATTCCACCATTTTAGTGATACACGGAGTTATTTGTGGCATCCACAGCGCAAGTATTTTTATGACAAATTGTAAAGCAACTACACCTGATCTGAATAAATAATCATTTTGTTCTGCTTGATTTAAAATATCTGTATGCTTAACTCCACGAAATACTTTATTATAGTCCCTACAAAAACAAAATGGTGTTCTTAACGGTAGCATCAGTGTAATTTGACTGACGCATGTGCCTTTCTCTTGGCATAAACATAATTGTAACGTATATTTTTTGTTTTACGCTGATTGCGTTATTAATTAAATCTAACATTACAGTACCGTCATCAACCAAAGCTGGTGGTGCTATACCATGATTATTACAAACAGCAGTAAGTGAAATTCTTGTATAGTCTGCATTAGCAGCCGCACCTGATGAGGTTATACCAAAATTGGCAGCATTAGCAATAAAAAAATCTCACATTTGCAGCACTTACAGCTGTGTCAGCTCCAGCTGCAACTGATGTTCTTAAAATAAATTCATTTATCACAGGAATTATTGTTTCAGCACCAGTATCTTTAAACACAATATTAGTTGCAGTTCATCTGGAATAATAATCGGGAAACGAAATAGTATTTAAAATTGTATTTGCAACTTGCAAATGACTTGAATTATCTTCAACGGTTTGATTGGCTAGCTGATATCGAGCGCTTTTAAATAAACACCAACCATCATTTATAAGAGCTACTTGTGCATCAGCTGACATTGCGGCAGGAGGATTAGCAAATATCATGATAGGACCACGAACTTCCAACATTGCTCTATGAGGCAATAGAAATTCGTCCTGGTCTCTAGTATTTATAGTTTGCTGCATTTGTATGGGAAAATATGAACGAGTTTTTCATATGGATATACATCACGACCTTGCGAGTGCAATATATCCTTCCGACAAAACGAGTTCATATTTTCTCATACAAGTACAGTAACCTTTTCAGTATATGATCGTTTCTTATTCTTCCCAAGGCTTAACTATATAAACAAAACTACACTGCAAGAAGCAAAGTAACTAAATGTATGCCGAATTCCAAACTAAATATATAAGAGTTGATGGGTCACTACACAACATTATTAATGAGCACATAACTCAGCCCAAATAAATATGAGGTTGGTCGCTCGCTAGACGTAAGTTTCGAAAGTAAATGGCGTTTGCTCTACTGAAAATTGAAATTTGGAGTAAAATTGGTAATGAATACGCATTGCAACAACTTTTCCATTTGATCTGGAATGTATTCTGTTTGGTATTTTTGTCGATTCAACGCAATCTTTAGATTATGGTAAAGATTTAACTACATGAAGTAATTTGCATCCGATTTCAGCAGCATCTGCCAATTTAATCGTTTTGAATTGTGTTGACATCGGCATGCTTGTTTCTTTTCTGTCATTCAATGATTCATATCATTATGTGGGAAAATTATGAAAACTTTCTATTGCGTTTATCTAAAAGATGCTGTGGAATTTAATATTTATTTCATTTTGAGTGCAGTAAGGAGGATGTAGCTGAACTTGGAATATACTCGAAATTAGAGTACAATTTCAAAAAATAATCAACCTTGAGAATCCATAACATGGCTCATCTGATTCAGATTTACAGACATACGAAAGTATATTTTTTTTAAAGAAATTCAGGATTGGAAGTATATTTTTGGCCATTTTTATTAACCGATAAAGAAGACGGTTTATGCGTATAATTTGTGTTTTATTGTGCGGACTCTGTTCAGCATCTATATCTAGCTAAATCTGAAACATTGTATCAAAAAAGTAAACGCGGAATGTGCGAAACCAATTTGTATGTGTCATTCTATGAAATATTTGCTACAGTTCATTCATAAAAATTATTTACGTTAGAAAATAGTTCATTTGCGCGAGGGGTGCATTATGAAGCTGTTGAATATCGGGGAATATTGCAAGATTCTGACAATGTAGAGATAACAGAGAAAAAAATGAGCATACAATAATAGATGTTCTTTGATTCAACGTATTCAAATTTTGTTACTGTGTCGTTTGTGCCATATACTTCTGTTAAATTGAGATAATTTTAGGGACATTTATTGTTTATTAGGTTACACAAATTATTGTGGTTCTGTTACTTTAGACATTAATTTTTGTATAATTTGTCCTCCTCGTGGTGATAAAAGTTTTGTTACCATCATTGCGGTTTGTTTTTCTTTTATTGGTTTGATTTCTGAAATAACTTGTTTTTACGTAAGTGCATCTTTTTTATCTAATATTTTTCCCACCGTAGCAACAGCAGATGCAGTTCCACTTGCGAAAGCTTTTGATGTGTCAAGTTCAATTGCTGCAACTATATGAGCTATTCTTGTGATATTTTCAATAATTTCAATTAAAAATATTTTTGCCAACCATTCTCCTACTTTCCTTCTACAAACGGTTTCTGTTTCATTATATCTGAGGTTGTATAATTTTGTTTTCAAATCTTTCAGAAAATATGTTTACTGTTCGCGCTAGTGCAGTTAATAAGTAACAACTTCATTATTTAAATCGAACTGTCTTCCAGACTGATTATTTAATCGCATATATACTTCTGTTATTTCATTCTGAACATTAGGCGGATAATAAATAATATGACGTAGATTAATTTGCATAAGAGAACCTCGTTGAACGTTTGGTAAAAAAAATTGTATATCTTTTGTCCTTGACTGCCCTTAGCTGAGTAAGATCTAGATGCAATAAAGCAATTTACCAATATTGTGATTATGTCAGTTATATTTACTGGCAAAATGTAACAGGGTATTCAAGAGAAGTATAGGTGGCATATTCAGATCCTATCAGAAGTCCTTTACGTTTAAAAATTTATTATAATTGTAGCGCTTAACGCATTAAAAAACAAAAAACAAGATGTGGATACTCTAATGCAATATTACAGATATTATCGTACAAAAAAAACTTTGGTATGTCAAAAACACTTCCAAATATTATAACAAAATAGTTCGAGTGATATCATAGTTACCGTTGCTAATGACTATCTCTGATATAATTTCAAATGGAGCATCATTAAATCCGTTGTTGATAATAATATCCGGTGTTGGTGTTTCTCTTTCAACAGCGTCTTAAACAAATTGAGCCTCGACTCGCGACTAAGAAATAATGCATGCAAATAGCAAGTATTAACCATAAACATTATTCCATCAGATACCATCTTAATTGCGTGGTATAAAATACGATATCAACGATTAAATACGCGAGTTCAGTATGTTTGATTATATATTAACAAATATGCTACAAATGAGAGTCAGTATGCATGAAGAAGATTATAGTAAAATATGGGTTACAACAGTAGATGTTTAATTTATGCAGCTTTAAAAATATCGTTATCAAATAAAATATCAAACCATATTGTAAATAAATGCCATCACACCATCTACCAAACCCGCTATTCGCTCATCGTCTTCTGTCGCGGATAACCATATTGATCCATATTGTGCATATATATGGTAATCAACTTTTTAAACACAATAGGTTATTTTTTTAGGTTTTATACCTGTACAAATTGACGCTGATTTGATGGAATGAAATCCCTTACAAAATTTGTTAAATAACTCAAATCTAACACGTCGGATTAATAATGACATCATATATAATATTTCATTTGTTTAATATGAAATTGTCTAAAATTAATATAATTATGCTGATAAGTATTTGAGATTGTAACAGTAGTATGGGTAGCCGAGTTGTTCCTATCTCAGAGATCCCATACCCTAACAAAGCATATGTTGTCAGAAATATGTTCGAAAAGCCTTATCATATGAAAGTCATCATTTTGAGCTAAAACATGATGCTGACGAAACTTTTAAAGTATAATGTTTTGGGAGGGTAGGAGGTCTCTTACAGAGGATTATCAACCATCAATATTACTGTTGAAACCTAGATTACAAAAGTCAGACAGTTCTTTACGAATTTGTTTGCCACTGAGTGATATTTGTTGAGTCGGCATATACATGTATAATACAGGTAAGATTTGTACTTGTTGTAGAAGGAGATTCTTTATGAAAATGGAATATAGCTCTAATAAAAAAGTTAATCTGCATATATTTTAATAAAAATTAATCCCAATATATTTTAATGAAAAATGAATCCAATGAAAAATTATTTTTGATTCAATTTAGAGAAAATCCCAAAGTTATTTTACTTAAAATATCTGTCCTTATATTAATCGTAATAAAAAAGACTCAAAATTGCGCCTATGGCGTAGTTTCTCGGTGAATTTTGGGATTTAGAAGTCTCGATAATAACTATGTGGCTTTCCATTGGCTGTGCGAAGTCACGTTAATATGCTTTTAGTTCATAAAAGTCAATAATATATACTGTCACAACGGATCTATTGCGAAGTACAGTGTACGGTGTATGTAAGGAGAAAATTGAGCATCCAGTAAACCATACAATACAGTGTTTTCTGTACTGCGGAACACCCAAAAATGATCACACCAAGAAGTACACACCATTATTATTGTTTTCTTCTGCGCAAAAAGGATGAGGAGAAAGAAAAAGACAGTCACGTCCTCCTAAAAAGCGTTTATCCAAACATCGACGTCATCCTCAGAAAAGTCACACTAATCCAAAGAAAAGAAGAAATCACTTAAAAGGAGGAATTTTTTGACGATGAGCAGCGTCAAGCTCTACGTAATTGAATTAGACACGCTGGGTAGAGAGTTAAATAAAAGGACGCATGTCAAAGCATGGACTATAGTGTATCTTGTGTGCCAAAAGATATTCCTTCATCGTGGTTCATCTATTCAGAAAGGAAAAAGAAAACGATAGTCACGTCATCCGAAAAACGCTTAGACAGACGTCACCTTTAGGAAAGACACACTTGTCCAAAGAAAAAGAAGCGTCACTAATGAGGAGGATTGTTTGGTAATTTTGGAAAATACATTGTTACTTTTATGACGAAGCGATAGTCCCCCAAAAAGGATTAAAGGCCGTGTGCCGAAGTCATCAACGTTAATGTATGTTTTGATGTATTGCACAGAAACAAGAAACAAATATGATTCTTAAATGAAGTGCACACCACTCTTTAGATAAAGAAGGAAAGAAAAGGAAAAGATTACACCTTTTTTAGCTAAACGTTGGAAATGTTGTCCATCTTGTCAAAAACTCCTCCACCAATGCAAAAACAAATGACTGAAACTGCTTCCAAAGTTGTCATCGATACCGGATGCTAATGTTATCTGAATGTCTTGAAAGGCACGATAAAGTTGTCTAAACAACAGAAAGAATACCTGGCCAAACATCGAAACGTTCTTTGCCGAATGATCCAAAAGAAAATACATATTCGTCAAAAGAAAAAGATGGTACAACGAGGAGGATTTTTGCCCTTTTAGGCTACGTTGTTAGGACCCTTGTTTAAAGTCACAGTACAATCCTTGGTTGCTTCGTCACAAGGGAACAAATAAAGGTCATAAGATTTCAGACGTGATTCATTGAATCTAACAAAAGTACTTAAACTGATTTTAGCCCCGTACAAGCGTTGGACGGAATACCATCGTTGGCAAGAACAACGGACCCTGCATTTACTTCCCAATCCTCATTTGACCGAGATGTCCCAGTTGTAGTCGTTGATGGATCGCAGCGATTTCTCCGAAACGGAAAAATCTCAAAGGTACGGTCAACTGTTGCAACGAACGCAAGTCTTTCACAAGAAATCTTTAGGCGAAACACCACAACGAGAAGAACTTAAAGCTTTGGTTAAAAAGATGAGGTCCACTCCTCCTTCGACTGAAGTGAAAAAGAAAGAAGGGAAACCAGAAGTGAAAAGAAAAAGAAAACCAAAGTCTTTCCATTACCACCTCTGACACCACCATTACAAAAACTACCTTCGACTTCGGCTACTGTGGCACAGCGGACACGTAAAGCCGTTTCCAAACCAACCTTTCGCTCCGTTTAGAGTATCATCAGCGAAGATTGGAACATTTATTTCAAAAAATGGAGATCTTGTACAGCATTTAATACAAAACTAACCCTAACCATAACCATAACCTTGACCATCCTGCCGATTACAAAGGAGTTCAGAAATTGTATCGTGCTGCCAAAACAAGACTGAAAATTGTCCGTTTACCTTAAATCCAATGATGGTTACATAAGCAAACCAAAGTAACCTTACACAAACACAATTGAAAAAATAAACATTTTCTAGAAGTCGCGCCCTAAGTGAAAGGCATCGAACGTCAATGGCAAGCTGATTTAGCCTATTTCTTTCCTATGACCAACTTCAGTCGTGGCTACAAATATTTGTTTTGTGTCATCGACGTCTTTTCAAAATTTGCTTGGATCGTGCCATTGATGTACAAATCGAGCAGTGAGATCATGCGATCCCTGAAACTGGTATGAAAAAAGTTGTCATCATCCTCTTCGATGGCAAATCGTAAAAGGCACCTAAATTCTGAACCAAACTCTCCAAAAAGAATTGAAGAAACGTGACATTCATTTTTTCACCACCGAGAACCCAGAAACTAAAGCCAGTATTGTAGAAAGTTTTCAATGCACCTTGAAAAAACGTATCTGGAAATAGTTGACGCATCAACGCACTCTCAAGTACATTGACGTCTTGCCGCACTCCGTTCAATCGTACAACCAATCTTACCATCGGAACATTAGACGTGCCCCCCCCCCCAAGAAGGGACCCTCGAGAACGAAATGACCGTCTTCGAGCGCCTTTTTGGTACGTCCCCGTCATTAACTGTCTCCAAGAAAAGTATAGTGTTGGCCGTAGGAGATTGGGTGAGGCTTGGCAAGACAAAACGAACTTTCGATAAAGGTTACTTACCCAATTGAACCACTTGATTGTTTCGTGTCACTGAACGAGTGCGTGGCCGTTATCCTCCCATCCATAAATTGGAAGATATGAACAGGTAAGTGTTAATGGAACGTTTTTATTTACCTTAGTTACAATGTGGTACCAAAAAGAAGATGACGTGTACGATATAGAACGCATTCAACACGAAAAGTAGGAAAACACCGTGTCAAAGAAGTCAAAGTACATTGGAAAGGATATCCGTCAAGGTTTGACTCTTGAATTAACGCTTCTCAAATCATCGACTATAGAAAGAAGTGACCGTAATGCCCTTCAACACAACCTTAGCTATTACAGTGACGACTCCTTACCCGGTTCTTCTCTGCAAGATATATAAAAGCAACCCATGTGGGTGTGGTGTGGAGAACGTGTGCCTTAAATGCAAATCGTCCTTTTCCGTCAAATCTTTGTTCTGTATTGTGTTGTGTCATCGGTTATGCCATTGCCAGATTGAGTTTGCAACATGGAGACAAATAATTGTGGACCATTGTAGGCAGCAGTTGCATTGGTTACCTTCTTCCCAATCCATCTATGAAATATTCCTCTAACGGAAAGAACAACAATGTGAGTCTTGTATCTAATGTTAGTTCCAATAGTCACCCTAACTATCCTCTTTTAGACACTCATCTGACTTCTAGTCACTCCTGGGACACTAGAATTGTGTAATTATGAACAATCAATTATACTTAACATTACCCAGTGACAGTGCCATCGAGATAATTCTCAAAAACACCTTGTGATGTTACACGGCCAAAGCACCAAAGGCCATCCATTTGGATCACGAAGCCCATTTGAAAGTGACCTTAGTAGAAATGATTCACCCTACACAAATCAAAAACATCGTCGAAAATGAAAACACGTTCAGAGTCTTTCACAATCGTAGAGTCAGTTGGAGTTTATTGCAACATCTTTGAACAACTTCTATTACCTTACAAATGTATTTTGTGATAGAAAAGTTGTCTGTTCGTATGTTTATGTAGAACAACATGTGTCTTGTTAGTTGAACTATTTTTACTTCGTTTTTCTGAATAATTGTTTTCCTGGAGAACATCATTACTGGTTTAAACAAAGACATTTTCCGAAAATATTCTAAATTGGAACGGAACAATACAAACTCTGCTTTACTGTGTGAATTGGATTTTCTGTTAGCCTTCGTCTAACGTCATCATCCGCCATTTTGGACCGGTACTGAACTTTAGAAAGTATTTAGAACTATTTACAGGACTTATTTTTATCTTTAGAACAAACAATTTGGATCATTCCATAAATCGTAAGTCTTGTTTACAAATTTACATTTTTTCATGTTTTCTAGGAAAAAAATTATTTTTGTCAAAATTTACAAAGCTTGTTGTCTTTACTCTTTCTTTGTGTTACTTTGAACGAGCCGACATGTAACAATTTAGATATGTAGTTGCAAGAATAATTTTTACTGAACAGGGTGGATAGTCGCCTGAGAGCAATTTCCGCTTTCCATGTGATAGCTAATGCTGCCGAGTACAAAACCATCTTCCATGAAGCCATACTTTACTTATATCGCGTAGAAGTGCTACCTAAAACGGGAAACACCTTGAGCAGAATGACCGCCAAGTATCTGATACGACATGTAGAAGTGAATATATTGTTTATTGCTTTTGGATTCCGAATCAAAATCAAAGATCATCTGTTCTAATGACAGTTATTCAAACATTTAATCGTTGGCATGATCCGCAATGCATCCCTCAAAGGAGTCCACAATCACAATCCTTTCCAGTTTATGTACTACAATGTCCAAGACCGAAGTCAGTCGCGATGTCAAGACCCTGTGTACCAGACCTGTGAACCTTACTTTGCCAATAAAAATTTTTTGATATCGTACTTGTCCCTGTACGAAGCTACCGGACAATTCTGAACCAACAACAGTCACGGTATTTCGTACGAAGATTATATCGGAGGTTACACTTTGTGTGCCTTTGATTTCACTCCAGACCAAGGCATTGATGACATCTCCACCCCAAAAAATCTGGACAACTGCGTGTGAAACTTCAGTTTGCAGATGCTCTCACCGAGACAGTGAACTTCATCTCGTATGCCGAATTCGATATTATCATAAAAATCAACAGTTTGATAGAAGTCATTTTAGATTATTAGAAACTATGGAAGACACTTATTCTTATTTGAACGGTGAAGAATCTATGGAAATGGAATGGGATGAAGCGATGAAAACAGAACCCACAGACCAAGACAAAGAAGACGATATAGTCAAGTCCAGACGGCCAGAACAAAAACATTTAGGGTTCTGTTTTAGTAAAGACCTGGCGGATACAATTACGGAATTAATTAAGAGAGATAGTTATAGATGTCAGAAAGATCATCCCAGTCACATTCAATACGATAAATGTCTGGGAATGAGTCAAGAAAAATTGAAGGAGCATCTGAACAATCACTGTTGACTTGTCAACCAATTAAGATATAAATTTTGAACAGAAACAATAACATCTACGTTGTGCTAGACTATGTTGAAACTACTAGGTATTGGGAGTAATTAACCTGTCCTGTCGTCTTCTTAGCCCCAGTTCAAAAGTTCATAGCGCGAATGAAACAATAAACGATTTACCTGTAAAACTCACTTTCCTTTCAACTGTCACAAATTTATTCAGCAAATTCGTAAACTGTCTAGTTTAAAAGTTCATAGTATGAATAGCCTCACTTGCAACAAATGTTCAAGGTTGTAAGCAACATACGACTTAAAAGGTCATTCGCTTTAACAATTATTTCCACGAGAAAGAACGGTTAAATTTTACCACGATGATGTATTCTATGCTATCAGTGATATTTGTAAATATGATCCTATTTCAGTGTGGTTATTTCAGAGTTCTGAATATGATTATTATGATCAGTTTGTACGGTCTAACGGTGATATTTATCGTACAGAATCTCTTTATAAAGAAATGGAAAACCTTGCGCTGAAATATATTTTTGACTATGTCAAAGTTAGACAACTACTAAGTAATTGTTTTACCGTACCATCAGTTGATGCTCATTTCGCTCAGGAGAAAAACTCGTGAAAACGGACACGATCGGAATTTCTTGAAGATGTCGTGAAAAGTTGTGTAGAATACGGGCACGGTGGATTGTGGAATACTAAATATAATTACAATGACGTTATCTCAGTTGATATGGTAGCGTGTTATCCTGGGAGTTTTCTTGGATATGAAGAGTGCTCTGAATACTTTAATAGATTTGGACATCCTATACATGACATGACCAGAGTTGCGATAAATGTATCCTTACCAGAGTTTGATTTAACAGGATTTGTTTATGTAGAGTCGTTTGAGTTTAGAGAAGGTCTCCATATGATTCTTTATGCGTGGCTTGGAAAACATTTTACTGAAAAATGTTGGGCTCCAATAGTTCTGCTAAGATATATGCTCGATGCTGGAGTTTTAATATCGTTGAAAGTATCTGAAGCTATTATATTATATCGCGTGCAAAAGCAAGTTTGGTTACCAGAACCTGCTAAATACGATGAGAAATTTGCAACAGATCTTGGCAGAAAAATAATCGGTAAGTTTACACAAGGAGGATCACATGATCATAAACGAACTTGTACAAGATTGATCATGGACGATGCTGAACTCGATGTTATAATCGCTGATACGATGGAGAAAAATACATTTATAAGTCGATATAATGCTTATTTATCAGACAAAATAAAACTAGGTACCATTGTGAGCTATACTGATGGCGAGTCACCGCAGTTTTCTCATCTAAGATCTTCGATGCTAGCTTATCTTTCGATAAATCTATTATCGATGATAAACAGATTTCCTCGTTACGCTGTTAGAGTTGCCACAGATTCATTTATATACACAACAAATATAAAGATTCATTGAATCTCGGTAATGGTGAATGGGGAACGTGGATGATAAAACAAGAAAATATACTTAGTTATTGTACATCTGCCGATGTTGAAATTGAGGAAACATATTTCAGAAATAATCAAGTATCAAAATCATCTGCGTCATCCGTATATGATCCTGTATCTAGACATAAGACCGTTTAACTTAATGGGTGTGGAGGTTCAGGTAAAGCAACACGCGCAATATTCATGAGTTTTGATATGATTGTCTTAACACCAACGCACAAACTCGCCAGGGAAATAAAGCAACGAAATGTAAAGGCGTGTACATATCATAGTTTCTTTAGATGGTGCGGAGATACATGGACCCCATCACGAATGGGTGAAAATATATACCTAAAATTATTATATGGGACGAGATATGCACGGTGCCTCTAGAGGTATTACAAATATTTCTTAATTGGTTGTTACTAAAGAATACTGCTGTTATTTTGTGTGGTAATCATGGTCAACCACCACCCTTTGTTGGACAGTCTCGACATGAGTGGGTAAAGAACAATGTAGATTATTAAGAAGAAATATCTGATGATCATAGAGCTGTTGATGAGTCGCTGAAAGAATTCAAAAGATTAATGCGACTACAGCCAGATAAAATACAGTGTGAGGTAATGCGTGAGATAATTCCAGAAACATCCATGAATGATTTTTGGACCCTATGGAAACCTGCTGATTTGATAATTTCCAGTAGAAAAATAGTTCGTGAGAAACTACAAAAGAAATTATATGCGTTACACAAGGAAAAATTCCCAAAGTTACCTGTACCGTTGTGTTATCGCCCTGCAGATACTAGACAACAAAATGTTGATGTTGAGATTCCTAGTGCAGACACTAGAAGTGTTTGAATACAAAATCTTGTGTTAAATGATATTGTACTTGTCGATGTTGATGTTGTCGAGAGCGCGTTAAACATGGATAAATTGCTATGGACATAAGGGTACGCTATAACGATGCATTCGTCGCAGGGATTAACTATCACTGATACTAAAGTTTGGATAGTCGATGAGCGTATTGAGTGGTCAAATTTAGTTTATCTCGCAGTATCTCGAGTTAGAAGAATATCACAACTAAAACGGGTTATAATGGATTCCGTAATAACTGAAGAAATCACTAATAATGTCGATATCAATAAACAAAATTATGCAGCTATAAGCAGTGTGAAACAAAAATAATCGCGAGTTTGATATAGATGTGGATATTATTATGATGTTAAAACAACGACAAAATAATCATTGCGCAAATTGCAACGCAATAATGTTGTGGCAGTATTCGAGCAATAACCCAAGACAATTTACCGTTGATAGAATTAATAGTAGTCTTGGTCACACACGCGAAAATGTGATGCTGACCTGTTTGGAATGTAATTGACGTCTAGGATGTGCAAGTTTATAAAAGTGTACTCGGTGGTAATTGCGTATCCTCAGGAATTATTTGTATTTGTTCACGTACAAATCCACGTTGAGGAGCAGTTGAATCTAATTTGTAGATTGCAGGTCTACCTGTGGACCTTACCACGCTGAATATTTTGTGAGTGATCACACTCCAAATAGGATCGGTTGCCCTTTTTCTGACTCCTTCGAGTTCGCCAGGTTCGTATAAATATCTAACCGTAACATTACCTAGTACTGGTTGAGAAATAGATTTACGTTTTATCGGTATATATTTTTTTGTAATCGCATCAGACGATTTCATATAAGTTGCACGAGTAACTTCCTTATTCAGCGCAGCTACCACACTCGGTAACCTCGCAACTCATTCACGAGATCTTGTATTTGCCTGAACTTTATTCAGAGATATTTCCTTTGCATATTGATACCCGAATAACCGTTCATCAAGTGTTCGATTAAATCGTTCAACGATTGCCTGATCACGATGAATCTCAGTATATCCTCGTCTGATTTTAACGTTTTACTTGTTCATCAACGATGATACTGCACCAAGAAATTCTTTGCCAGGATCAACCTGTAGTAGTTTTGGTCATTGTAATGGTCCTCGCTGATAAATTCGTTCGAACGCATTTGCAACTTCAGATGATGTCTTTGTTGATAATGGTTCATCTTCTTTATATCTACTTGCAACGTCAACAACAGTCAATGCGTATTTGTACGTGCGTGACTTTCGTCCACGTGTTTTAATAGTATCGTGTGGTGAAAACAAAATATCTGGTTGATGAACTTCGTTAGGAACACTGACATCAAAATGCGCGAATTGAATTATTTTGGTGGTGGTAAATAAATTTGCCATATTGCCTGTCGTGCTAACCAATTTTCAGCAACAGAACGTGAAACTTTTGCTGCCTCAGCAAGTTTAGAGATTGCTGCTTTACCTTTCCAATACCCTAAATTTTAGCATGAAGCTAGTAGTAAATTAATATAAATACAAATGAACATCAAATCTTAAAAATAAAACCATATTCCGCTACATTATAATAGTAAATCAAAAAGAAAACTCACAACAAAATTGCGATTACTGGTTACCACATAAATCTTTAACTTTAAAGGGTGAGTAACAAAACAAAAAAATTCTTACCTGTAAAATACAAATAGACTATCTCTCTTGGTCTGGACTTCACAGTTAAGATTCACAAGGGACTCTGCCTTTTTATACTCTTAGTGTAACATATAGGTATCACGCACGATCTTGTCAAAACGTCACGCATGTCCTTGTGTAAAATTCAAGGACGCCTTTGTCTCTAGCCCAAAACCAGAGAGATCTATAAGGGTTTGTCTCTTATGCAAATGACCTTTTAAGTTGTATTTTGCTTACATTTGTTGCAAGTGAGGCCATTTATATACTATAAACTTTTAAACCAGTTATAAATTTGCTGAATCAATTTGTGACAGTTTATAAAGAACACGAGCTTTACAGGTAAATATTTTATTGTTCCATGCGCGCTATGAACTTTTGGACTTGGGCTATCTTTTGATCCTATCCACCAAACTTGTCACTGCGGGCAATATACAAGAATGTGACGGACAGGTTAATTCAGTACATATGAGCAGACTTTTTCCTCTTATTACCCAGTAGTTTCACAATGTCTAACACAACTGAGATGTTATTATTTCTTTTCAAAATTGTGTCATCGCTTTTTATATGTTTAAGTATTACTGACTTGTTCTTTAATATTCGAAGCAAATTCATATTTTTGTCATAATTAGCTTTTAATTTGGAACTTTTTTTATTTATTCAAACTATTATTAGCTGGAGTTATAATTTGCTCAATAATATTCTTTGCGTTGGAACATTATATTTGTAATAATAATCAATTCAAGGATATTTTTTCAATTATATTATTGCGGCATTCCAAACGACTGTTACCACATCACCACATTACAGGCCATTGGTACAATTTTTCTAATGCAAGCAAACGGCTCAGTATAACTTTTCTTATCTTTAAAGTGAGTAAGTCAAGTGTACATTTTGCTGGTGACAGTATCAACAATTCGTATCGTGGTTTTGAAACAGAGACCTAACAATAATTTGAGTGGAAAGCTGTGGGAGCAGTAAGTCAAATAACTTATTTGAAGCAAGTATATATAATAGTGTGACCTAATTTTTTCTTCTCACTTTTGAATGTATTTTGCTTACTAGGACAATAGATATCCCTATACTGTATTAGATATCCTCTCAGATAGAAAAGTTCCCAAAGAATATTTTGCTAAGCTAAAGTTACATACATGCGCTTTTGGTTTGATCCAACGTGACAGGCAATTATATGATGTTTGTGGACGTTTAAGAACGTAAAGACAACTCAAGTACAATACTTACATTAATCGTTGACAGTGAACCTTTCAGAAAATTTTAATTTCCTTTAAGTTCTGAATTACATATTTTTACTTTGTCATTGTATGTGTCTAGGAGACTTATGTAAACTAAGATACAAGAAGAATTATTAAAAGCAAATTGTTCCATTCTTATCTCTAAAATATTTTATATGATAGCCCGTAATTAATTTATTCGTTGTATTTGTATATCCCAAATATTCAAGGTCTGATAAACATGAAAATATAGAATTGAACTACTCATTCACCTTGAAACAAATAATAAAAATCAAGTATCTAGAAGAAGAAATATCTACTTGAGGTCTTTTTATGGATGATTACCCAATATTCACTTTCATCTTTCTCACCAAGCTAACGTTTCAATTTTTTAATTAGAGCATCAATTCAAAAATACTACCAACGTAAATTATCTATACGACCAAATGTTAATAATATTTCGATCAATGTGTTAAAAGGTCAAACAGTAATTAAGAAATGCTCAAAATGAATTTAACTCTATACAACAATAAACGTCACGGAGGCCATTTATGAGTCATGCGCAGAAAAACCATTGTTTGAATATCTCGTTGCATAAAAAATACTTAAGTATTTATGTTCTATTGTATGCTGTTTTGTGAAACTATTTCTTTATTAAATTAACGAATCGGTATGCTTATTATATTTTACTCTCCTATTCGTTGTCTTTAATCAATAAATCTGATTCATTTACTTTACTTCTGTCTGGTATTAATGACATACTGTTACTGAACTTAGCTGGTTTGTGTTTCAGGAATACCATTCTGTAAACTCGCCAACGACAAGAATTTATAATTTCAGATAATACTTAATTATATTGAAAACGCAGATGTTGAATCAGGAAACAGAATATTATTTGTTTATAAATGTAAATGATACGATAATGACTTTGATGTGTATGTATGTATGTATGTATGTATGTATGTATGTATGTATGTATGTATGTATGTATGTATGTATGTATGTATGTATGTATGTATGTATGTATGTATGTATGTATGTATGTATGTATGTATGTATGTATGTATGTATGTATGTATGTATGTATGTATGTATGTATGTACATACATACGTACGTGTACATACGGATGCATATATGTATGTAATATTGGTTATATGTGCGGATGAAAAAGAGAAGTTCTAAAAATGTAAAGGCAAAGAATTGCAACATAAAACTTTACGAATAGAAAGCCTTCCAAATCGATATAAACATGAATTGAAAGCAGACTGAATATAATATTCTTTAAAATATATTTCCAATTAAAGAAATAAAATCAAAATTATAAAATCTTCATAAAAAATAGAGTCCTACTTTCTTGAATTAGCTGCATTTTCCTAAAAAGTTCCAATGTTTTCTCTGGTGGATAATCATTATTAACTGTCTTCATTGAGTTCACATTCAAAATAATCTTCTGTTACAAATAGCATAGGTTCATATGCTGAATAAGAAGTTGTTCCAGTGCTAGTGGACACTGGCAGTCTAGACAAAGCGAAGCCCTAAGCTTTGGGAATCTATAGAGTCCATATTTTGGTATAAAATAAATTTAATTGATTGTGAATTTTGTTTTATTTCACTTTTTTGCTCTGTATGTGTGGCATGTAAACTGGTACAATGCATGGTTTCACTATATGAAATCTTGCACTGAAAAAGGCAGACCAAGTTTGCCTGTGCTTTCTCTCTTTCATTACCCTAAGTACGAATGTGGTTAGGTAGAAAGATTGTATAGGCAAATTATATTTCTGTAAGATTACGGATCTGAATTGATTGCCATATTTAATGTGTTTGTACGTGTAAAGCTCGGTACCGCTGTTCTGAATTTTCTTGCTACAATTTAAGTGAAAACCATTCACGTTTTAAAAATCGTCAAAGATTCGACTTAGGTAAGTGTAAATTATTACAAACGTGTGACAGTGTGGACATCGACTGCCAAAATTTCAATTATAATGCATTACTAGCAAGTTTATACATATTCATTTATATATATATATATATATATATATATATATATATATATATATATATATATATATATATATATATATATATATAAATATATATATATATATATATATATATATATATATAATCACTTTTTTGTACTTTTTTAATCCACGCGAATTCGGAGAATATATATATATATATATATATATACATATATATATATGTATATATATATATATATATATGTATATATATATATATATATATATATATATACATATATATACATATATATATACATATATATATTATGCAATTATCTGGGCTGTCAGAAACTTTGCAAATATTTGTCTCTCTTAAAGGAATGTTTTACTTGTTTTTTTTTACCTTCAGAGAATGATTAACAGAACATCCACCTACAGCAAGAACACTTAGTTTCGATAAATTCGAAGTTTTTGCAGTATTTTAACTGGCATTGTTAATGCTGTAAATGTAGATTGGTCTTTTTAGATTTATAGATTTGACCTTGTTGGATATTCGAGATATTGAAATTGTAATGTAATATAGTAATTACAAATTTGAACATTTACTTATAATAAAAACACAATATAGTTTTCATCATACTGTATTTTTCATCTCGCTGCATCGTCATCATACTGCATCGTCATCATACTGCATCGTCATCATACTGCATCGTCATCATACTGCATCGTCATCATACTGCATCGTCATCAAACTGCATCGTCATCATACTGCATCGTCATCATACTATATTGTTCAATAATCTTAACCACCCAGAATGTCTATGTTTATCTCAATGCTATAATCCTAAAGTAATCTGTACAAATGTATTTGAGTGATATTCTTTGTAAGTTTGTAAGTAAAAGAATTACCATTTTATCTGGTATATGAACGAGCCTACAATCTGTTTTAAACAGGCTATTATTCAGTCGAATCTGGTACACAAATACAAAGCATCTTTTGATGGTATTGACAGTGTTTGTTTTTTAGTATATTGCTTCTCTAAAACTGTTTAACTTATCACCTCGTGACATTGTACCGTTGAGGTCTATGCAGAGCACGTCTCATTTTTTATTTAAGAAAAATTCTTAAAATATTTATTTTGTTTTAACCTCGCAGCTTCCACCATTTGGCTGCCTTAGTGATCATTCGTTAAAGTCTCATTTGGTGACTTTTAGTGCCACATTTCTTGCATTTTATCATATGTATTATTGTAGTAGTAAAGTCGAAGATATCACAATAATAAATCTGCACTTAAGTAAGCTCATTTGTTGATTAAAGTCTGTATTCATTTTAGCCCCCCAAAATAATGTGACAAACCCCCACTGTAAATGCAGTCAACACGGGACATTACTAATGAATGTGAACAAGCCAGAAACAGAGACGTATGTCGAGTTGGGCTTAGCCCTTTCTCTAGAACGATGTCAGAGTACATATTTTGTAGATTTGTATGCTTTTATCAGTTTTATATTTCTTTGTAAATAAAATGTGTAGTTTATAGACCTTGTATTTGTTCCTTCACTAAATCATTGTTGTGCTATATATTTATGTATGAAGTTTCCATCGGTAACAACGTGAAATGTAGGATAAGCATGTTTTCTTAAGACGTTGGCTTAAATGACGAAACATTAACGTATGTCGTCATAAGGTGCACAATTTGACGTTAAATCTATTGTAGAGTTGATGATAAATCCGTCATAGCGTTGTTGTGAAATCTATTATAGCGTTGATGATAAATCCGTCATAGCGTTGTTGTGAAAATCCATTATAGCGTTGATGATAAATCCGTCATAGCGTTGGTGTTAAATCCATTATAGCGTTGATGATAAATCCGTCATAGGGTTAGTGTGAAATCTATTATAGCGACACGAGCTTTTAGTTATGTATTGCCCTTTACTCGTACTTGCATTTTCTCAGCGTGGATAACATTTGCATAATTGGTCTCAAGACAATGAAACAAAAATTCTCATAATTAATGTTTCCCATTAAGCAAAAAAATACAAAACTGTTTTATAAATTATGTTTAATTATTTACTCGTGTCAGAAATAAAAGAACTTCCTTATTATTGCTGTTATTAAAGTTCTTATTATTACAATCTGATTAAAGTCAATATATCTGACTTAAGAAAAATGTGAAGGCCATCAATATGAAGCAATATTACATTGATTTACCTTTAATTTATGAATCAAATTATAGATTTCAAATTTAAGAAAATTGACAATACAAAATGCAAATGTTTTATCCAATAGATTATTAAAAGTAATTGGACCTGGAATGCTAAGACACCAGAACATGAACTGGGATCGGTGAAAGGCATGTGCAAATATTACAACCATTTCTTCATTTTAGAATGATGATGATGATGATGATGATGATGATGATGATGATGATGATGATGATGATGATGATGATGATGACGATGGTGGTGGTGGTGGTGGTGATGATGATGATGATGATGATGATGATGATGATGATGATGATGATGATGATGATGATGATGATGATGATGATGATGATGATGATGATGAATAACAGTGGAGAGATCAACAGTACGCCATTTTGTTCTTTCCGGTCAGGAACTACTGCCGTCTGATTTAATATAATCACATGGCATAACACTTGGTTTTAATATATTCATTTGGTATAATACTAGGTGTTTATAAACTTTCTACAAAATCACCAAGAACAAAACACAGAACTTGTAAAAAAACGTTTTTATTTTAAAGAATGTGTACAGTTAAGTACTTAAATTATGTGCAGATGTTGCATGAGCTTCTTTAACGAGTTTTGAATCCCCTCTGTGTGTTTCGTTTCTTGTAATCCTCTACCATCTAATAATCTGAAAAGTTAGAAATATAAATTTTTTTAGCCAACTGTTAATAAATAATTATTGAAACTTTTGGAAAAGGATTGTTCAAGATGTTATTCTATGAAAACCATTTGAGTTTAGTATTTATATCAACTATGAAATGTACAAGATCCTAACATTTATTGTCTGAAAAGATAATGTAGGAATTTTTGTAAGTCTCCTGGTTATTTTTTGTGTTACTTTTTAACTTTATAATACAGTAAGTATACATGTGTGTAACTGTAGCTGATATATATATATATATATATATATATATATATATATATATATATATATATATATATATATATATATATATATATATATGTGTGTGTGTGTGTGTGTGTGTGTGTATTTTTTATTTCTGCAAATAATAGGACATAAAACATTTGAATATAATGAGTACAATTGGTCAATAAATTGATTTATCCATGTCTTTAAAAAACTTTATGTTTCATTGTCAACTGCTAATTCTTTCCCACTTTATTAAAATCTTACAAAATCGAACTGGTTATAGAGCATATTTCAAAAAAAATTTTAACAGATTATGTTTATCAATCTTTATTTCTCTTTTCAATTCATTTTCGTTTGTATGAAAGGAAGACTTAGGTATATAAGATTAACCGCATCTACGAGTGGTCTACTTGATAAAGTTTGTGGAGAAAAGATATTACCGTTTATAGAGGTCTTGGTGAACACACTCAAATCTTTATAGTGTTTGTATTTTATTATATTAAAATAGTGTCGTAATGTATTTTGTTTATTACTTGTTTCCTCGATTATAGATTAAATATTCAATGAAAATAATTTTCATAAATTGATTGTTTTAATTATAATGGAGGATGGTTATATGTTTCAATTCTAATATATTAACCTCACCACTCAGATAATAGGTACTTAAGTATGTTTAATTTCTTCTACAAAAGATTAAATATATGTGTCAAAATTAAGTATGTGCAATATAACAAGGCGTCAGGTTAAGACAGGTGAAAAAAAATTACATTTGTTAGTGACAGTGACAGTGATTAGCATCGCATGTTGCAGTTTGTCCGTGAGGACAGTGGCAATCACTGACTGCGTGACATTCATGAGCGTGATGACAGTGGCAGGAATTTCCATGACAAGTTCCAATCTGGTCAGCCGCGCAGCTTGTACAGTCAGCATCGGTGTTGCAAGCGGTCTGGGCCATTGTACCCACTAATGTAATTGGAAATAATTAACAAATACATAAATTGTAACCATATAATTAATTTAAAAGGATATGTGCTTATAGCTGACGAAGAAAGAAAAATATATGAAATCGTTAAATATTTTCCTATTGCTATACATCTGTGGAATATACAGAAACTGTAACTATGGTAAAAAGAATGCATTAGTCATGAACGCGACTACATTTTCTTTCCTACTTAAAAGATAAGATACGAAAATGGGCGTCGTATATTTGGAGTTTTGTATCTTTCTATTTTGGGCGTAAAGTTCAGGAATTTAGCATATTTAAAACAATTTGCCTTTTCTATCCATCTAAGTATCACTAATAAAACAGTAACATATTATAACTGCTCTAAATTGGAGACAGATAAAAATTCACTTCGAGGGAAGACTATGGTGAACTTGAAGAATTGAAAATCAGTATTGACATCATCATGTTCCTGCTCCTCCTGACAATACCAAAGGGAATAAACATGGACAGGAAGCTCATAAAGACATGAAAATAAAGTCACATCATTACCTCGATGTCATTTCCTTTCAAACAGACAAGACTATTGCAGTTACAAGCAGAAAGGAATCATAATTCCGTACCTTCATCCCAAATACTTATCAATATGAAAATTTTCCATTGCAACACAAAATAGCTTTCAAATAAAAGCTGAATCCATCTAGAAATAATTTCTGTAAAGAATATATATGTGTGTAAAGAATATATATATATATATATATATATATATATATATATATATATATATATATATATATATATATATATATATATATATATATATATATATATATGCATGCCGAGTGAAACCGGTTAAAATGTAATATTTACCAATAATGGTTGCGAAGACAAGAACAATTGACAGCTTCATTTTGTTACTGATTCGTCTGTTACTATGCATGTTTAGAAAGGAATTATGGCTTTTATATCATTGCATGACCAAGATAAGGTTGTGAACATGGCATGTGTCATGACCATGTGTTATTTTTCATAACTTTGCTTACATTTAGAACGACATGCAAATATTTATGACGCGTATATTGCTTAACCTCTCTAAACGTATACACATATTTTCCAGAGGTGAGTTCTCAAATAGGACTATGTCGCTCAATCTTTGAGATTATCATTGAAGTGAACGTTTTGGATATTTGGGACACAGCAAAAGAAAATATATAGATATCAGTGCCGGAATAAACCCCGTGGAGGACCACAAGAAGTCAAAATGTCGTAGGCCCCTACCGCCCCCTCGACATTTATAGCATAATACCTCAAGATTAAATCAAATATTATTTTGATCCGTTATCGTGAGGTCCCTAAAAGGCGTGGGCCATAGGCCGGTGCCTAAACAACCTATTGGATAATCCAGCACTGATTGTTTGTTGTTAATAATTTTGTATTGTTATGTATATCTATATTTTCTGTCATTTTTGGTGCATGATTTTACATCATTTTCATAATTTTATTCATGGTTGTAAACTATATATAAGATCTTTTGTTATAATTTGTATGTTGTCCGACTCTTAAAAACTCAGGTTGTGTAGTATCTATACATAGATGTTTGCGTACGTGTTAAAAATTAGTAATAAAAATCGTAATAGCAAGACTTAAAATAGTGCCTATGGCGCAGTTTCTCATGACTGATGCGACATGGAAGCCTCCAGAAAAATTATGTGGTATTCCATTGGCTGCGAGATGTCACGTGAATATGCTTAGTTCATCAGAATCAATAATGCATGTCAAATGGGATCTGTTGCGAAGTATAGTTGCAATATGCAATATATGGTGTTTGTAAAAGGAATATTGAGCATTCAGTTTCATTCCAATTTCTGAAGTCATTCAAACCTTTTGTGTTCCTGATGTAAGTCTTCAGTCGTGTTTTATTTTGTACTTAGATATGTTTCGAGAGGAAAAATATTTGTTTGGCATATTCATTGATGATAGAAAGTGCTCATTATTTAAACGAAAATATTATTCTGGAATTGTTATAAATTATTAACAACGTCACAACTTTTGAAGGACAAGTACATTTCCGGTATTGAAAATTATAAGGAGTTTTCATTTGTTTAGGTCTTTCCTAAGCCTTTATTACGACTAGTTTGGATTTACTTCAATATACTGTAAGTTCCTCTCAAAATGTTTCATTTATCACTTTAATAATTAAATTGTTACGTTCTACAAAACGTGTTGGTTTTGCGTCTTTTCTGTTACTTAACTTTGTGACCATAGAGTCGTAACACTACGTGCATATTTCTTTTTTATTATTCGCAGATATCACAGCTAACAATAATGTTGAGAGCAAAAATAGGATACACCTTTCGCATCAGATCCAACAGACACCAACCTGCGCACATCTTGTAAATGTGGTAGTCGTTCTGTATTAAAAGATATATCATTAAAATAGCATAACATTATTTACTTTTGATAGCCCGTGCATTAGTGGATTATCCAACAAATATAATTTTGATAATTGACTTAATTGAATTCCAAAATTAGTTTCTCGCTGTGCTCAGTCAATCAAGCAATTTTATCCCCCCAGTTTATTGCTTGCTTGGTCTAATGGTAGTTATATCAGCCTACCACGCAAAATTACTCGACTTAAATATCACACAATGCTTAATTTTTGTTTGGCTTCTTTTGAAATAAAAATGAGAATTGTCTTATCGCTGATATTTTCAATGAGAATATACAAACAAGAGCAGAACATAAACGGAAAACAACTGGCACAATTGCGCTTGATACCGTATGAGATCTGATGATTAGATCTGTTTTATATATATATATATATATATATATATATATATATATATATATATATATATATATATATATATATATATATATATATATATATATATATAGCCAATGAATCTGAGCATCAAAAATACCCAAAAAATAAAAATAAAATACGCTATACAGATATATTTGATCATGTGCGTGAAAAACTGGATATTTCTACTGGCGGATTCTTTTTCTTTTTTAATATATATATATATATATATATATATATATATATATATATATATATATATATATATATATATATATATATATATATATATATATATATATATATAAGTTATCGACTAGATCCAAGCAAATATGTCTTTCGCAATGATTCTACTAAGTTTTGAGCCTTGTTTGCCAAGTGACCTAATGTACTCGACTGTACAGGTCCATCACACATCTCACCTCTGACCGGTTGGGTTGGAGACTCCGCAAGGCCAATATGTATGATAGTAAACTTGGCACTAGCTTTCCTGTTGGTTGTTGGATCCTTCCAGCCATTTTCCGGCCTCTTTCTCCACCACATATACTGGACGCCATGCATAATCTATCATGTGCTAAAAAATGGCGTCAAACCCACAAGAACAACTAAAAGTCTTAACCATTAGTAGTCATGAGTGCAACTAAGGGCCTAACGCGAATTAATATTAGCAAATATGTTTACATTGGGAAGTACTTTGGAGTCAGTCAAGAAATATTATTTTAAAATTATCATTAGATTTAGGATGGGGAAGGTGTTATAAGGTGAAACGTTTTCTAGGGCAAAAATGTTTCATAGTGTCAAAGGATCTCGAGTTTATGAGGACATTAAAGTTCGAAATGCTATGCAGTCAAACGGGTATGGTTAAAATCCAACAGACACCATATATACAATCAACCTCAACATTTTGTTACAATCCAAGACACCACACAATCAAGAGCCCACTCCAACAAACCCCACCATCTATCAACCGCTTTATGATAGTAGTGTTTTCACGAACACGTGATACTTACATGCAAACAAATATATCGCATAAGAGAGGTTGTTGTAAAAGAAGAGGGATGAAACATATGCAGTCTCAAACACAGTGCCGTTTTAAGGCATAGGCACGTGAGGCACGTGCCTAGTGAATCGCGCAGCACTGGGCCTAGCGGCAGCCCAAAAACAAACCTTTAGAGTCGCTTGTGTTAGCAGTTTAGTACTATATTAATAAATTTAACAAAATGACACTCATTCACATGGTTATGCAATGCAATACTCTATATCTGAGAGACTGAGTTTGAAGCGCAATTCTGGTTTCATTTATGATTAGAGTTTGTGCCTAGGGGCCTCAAACGTCTTAAAATTGTTCTGCTCAAACAACATACAAGCGTACTATCGTTGTCACACACAAGTGTATGAAGTGTTTATAGACATATTACTATACCTCTACGAACATACAAACACATGAGAAGGGGTAAGAGGTTTCAAGTTTTGTTTCTGCGGAAGACACAGAGATATACAAAACATGGACAAACATAAATAGTCGTTGGGATTTGATAACGGAAGTCGGTTATTAAAAATTCCATTGCCTCTCTGTTCTACTTCGTCTTCTTATAAAACATTCTCAAGTCAGTACCGTAGCCACTTCAGACACGCTTGCCTCTCTACATACATTCTTCTTTTTCATATCGCTGTGTCTGTGGTGCCTATGATCGCCCGTGGTGCCTTCACAAACTTTGGGTTATATGGGTTAAAGATCATGCCTGAAACGATGGCTGATGACTACAAGCTTGTCCGCATCTTTTTGAGTCGTTTTAGACTAGGTGAAACCATACGCTTCTGTATACTGTTACAAGTCTATGCTCTTACAAAAGTGACAGAAAAGAGTGAAGACAACAAGCTTTGTGAAATGTTAACAATAACTTATTTTCCTAGAATGCAAAGTGAGAAAATAAGAAAAAGAACTTACGGTATTGCGAAATAAATCCAAAAATAATGTTCGAGTTAACGACACAAGTCCAAGTAATAAAAAAATCCTGAATAAAACTCAGTTCAAGTCTTCAAGAATTTTAAATTGAAGGTAATGACGTGTATATTATAGCCTGCGCCGTGCTAATGTGTCAATAGTTTCTTGTTGAATCACAAAAATATTTTTCTAGATTGTAATTCATTATAAATTCAAATGAATGTCTTTATCCAAGAAATTTTTCGGAGCACGTTTGTATTTCCAGAAAATGTCTCTTAAATTCAATAATTTGAAGAAAATAAAATTCTATCTAAACTGGTTACAGCATAATGAAATTTAAAAGTGCTAGATGTTAAAGTAAAACTCTGACAGTCACAAGATAATATAATTCTCTGTTTGACCTAAGGTCACAAATTAGCATTTTCTAATAACATCCATTACTTAATGTAAAATATTTTTAGCATGATTTAATGTGCCTTCTTTATTTAAAACATAATACCCTACAAAATTCACTATGGAATCACTAAAATCCCTGATCCAAATCAATTTTTACCTACATAATAATTTAGTCAATGAACTCATACCATAGAGGAATGTTACACTACACAAACTTGTAATGGATTTAAAAAAAACTTATAAGTGACAATCGAACAATTGAATTAAAATACATAACACTTTGCCTCATAATTAAAAAGAAAGATTTATACAATAAAGCAATTCTATAAAGGTAAAATATATGAGTGATTACAAAACATTAGATTAAATCTTATAAATGATACAAAGTATACATTAAACAATATATTTCTAAAGACATGAAAATGCATCTGCTATTAAATTGTCTTTTACCTTGATGTGAAATGATGTCATTGTTATATATTCCTGCAACAATAAATTCCAATTTAACAATTATTGATTTTTGTTTTTCTTCATGATGATGAAAATAATGGGGTTGTGAACAATAAGCACAATATTCTGAGAAGAAGCTGGACTAAAGTAAACTTCAAAGTGTTGTCATGCCAATATCAAATCCAAACATTCCTTCTCGATTGTGGAATAATTTCTCTGGTGCTTATTTAATTTCTTCGAAAAATAGCACACTGGCTGATCAGAGCCATTTATATCTTCTTGAATCAATACTGAACATCTCTTGCATCAGCTGTTTAAATGATTGACTGAGATTTGGAGCTGTAAGAACTCTCACTCTTAAAAAAAATTATGGCTTTCAAGTTATCAAAAGCTTCCAGACAATCAAATGTGTCAGAAGTTCATCAATTGTGGAATAATTAGAACAAAATTTTTGATAGTATCCGGCCATACCCAAAATTCGCATCAGTTGCCTTTTATTAATAGGCACAGGGAACTTAGATATAGCAATGACCTTAGCATCTATATGTTTAACATGTCTATGTCCTATAATATGTTCTAGAAATGTTACACAAGCACGGCAAAATTCACCTTTGGATAAATTATTTGTCAAATTTGCATCAGTGAGTCTGTCAAAGAACTTTCGAATTATCGCTAAATAATCTTTCCAGGTGTCGTTGTAGATGATAACATCATTGATGTAAACATCACAGTTATCTAGACAGGATGAATTAATGTTCATTAAACGTTCAAAAGTACTAGGTGAACCTTTCATCTCTAATGACATTGATTTATATTGATAAAGTCCATCTGGAGTCACTACTGCCAAAAGTTCCTTGCCATTTCCGTCAACGGAATTTGGCAAAATCCTTTAAATGGTCACCTTTGGTGATCTATTTTGTGCTTCCAATTGTATCAATAGTCATCTATTCTTGGTAATGGAAATGAATCTCTTTTAGTCACACTATTAACTTTTCTATAGTCATTGTAAAATGTGGAAGGTTTTATTTGGCTTCGGAATAAATATACAGTCTGTTCTATGAAATCATTTTTTAAAAATACTTTATTTCTTTTATCAAGCATTCCTGTTTGAAATGGTTCATCCTGTACGGGTGTTATTTCACTTGTTTGGAAATTACAATTTCAACGTCATGATAGAATTTTTTGCTCTTTTAGGAACATCTGTAAATAAGTGCTCATATTCAAATAATAACAGCTAAATTCATTTTTTTTTTTTTGCTTTTTGCTGCAAACATAAACGTTTCAGGTCCAGATTATTAATAATTTCCGAATTCCTAAGATTTGTTACACCAAAATAAATAGTATCCGATTGAATTCCTTCGTTTAAATCCTCACTGACAGGTATAACTAAATTAAATGCACGATTAACTCAACATACTGGTACTCCTTTAATTTATTTACATCCCTGGAGAACGATTATTATAATTTAACTTATTAATTTTCTTCTTAACTTTGTAATACCTAATGTGAAGAAAATTTTGAAGAATTAGCAAGAGAGACAGACATATATAACAAGACTCAAATGTTATCTCCATTGTAGTTCTCTCAAACCATGACTTCACTTTTGGTTTGAATTGCTGGATGCAAAATTCAAGAATACTTAGCTGGAAAATTTAAGTCATAAAATTTGACACTTTATCAGATTAGTCATATTTGAGTAAAAAAAAATTATCCAAGCTTCTTCCCGTGGTTTTCATAATCCTCAAAGGAATTGCCACTGGTAATTTTGTTGATGAACACATTATAGTGAACAAATATTGCTTACCTAACTTGGTCTTAGGTAAGGGACCGACACATTCTACCATTATTCTACTAAATGGTTCGTCAAATGCAGGAATAGGTTGCAAATAAGCCTTCAGTATCTTCTGATTGGGGTTTCCTACCATTTGACAAGTTTGACAAGACCTACAAAATCTAGAAACATCACTTTTAATTTTTGGCCAATAGACGTGAGTCAAGATCTTTTTATAAGTCTTATTAATCCATAAACGACCAGCCAAAGAAGCTTCATGCTCCGAATGAAGTATTTCATGTATGTGCGATTTTGGAACAACAATTCGATAGATCATTAACCACTTGTCACCAGCAGATATCTCGCGAAGTCTCCATTTTCTCATAAGAATCCCATTTCTAATGAAATAATAAACAGGCACTTCTGTGGCTTCGGTTTTACTAATGGCCCTCTAAACAAACATGAGATCTCAGGATCTTTTCCTGTTCGACGACAAGTGATTGCCGCTGTCACCCTGATTGGAATAAAGAGAATAAGTATTTAAAAGTGGATCTCTGTGATCAATATCTTTTGATTGATTCAAGCAAGGAGTGAAAGTGACCTCATCAAAACTTTGACCAATACATGTGTCAGCTAAAGGAATACTTTTCTGATCAATATCATTCTCAAGAGCTTTCTTTGGCATATATTTTGTAACGGCATCAGCTGGATATAATCAGAGAATTGTTTTCAATAGGATCGACTTTCTGATCCAAAGAAGGCTTGTCAATTACAAATGGATTAACCATAATCTTTTCTTCAGGAAGGCCATTGCCTAGTAATAAATGAACATCCTGAATGTGTAAATATTACACTGTTTTGACTGTCACGGGTCCTAAGACTAATTTTGATGACAAATTTACAGAATAGAGAGGAATTTTAATAAAGCCGCACTCTACCCTGTAAATAGTAAATAATAATGTTCCCATTAGAGGATGACTTCTCAGAATAAAAGCAATTTACCTTACAATAAAAGACTTTGTGTCCCTTACAATTTTAATAAGGATGGGATTGGTTGAATCACCGAAGAGTGATATAGAACCCTTCGATATGAATTGTTCATTATTCTCCATAATAAAATCAGACTGGTGTTTATTAGACGTAACAAATGTATTGTTTTCAATGCATGACTTTGACCATGACCTCTTAAAATAAGATCTTTTGGAATAGGTCTTGATTCTTATGCTTCTTTTTGTAGCAATCAGAAATAACGTGTCGTTTCTTCTTGCTATAGGTACATGTAGGACGAGATAAATATTTCTAATCAATCTTATCAGAAACTTGAATTTTACACATTGTACCAGATTGAAATTTATAAGGGCTTGTATTATGCTCAAATACTTTTTGCACTATGATACTGCCCAGTGGAAGACTTACAAAAGAAACTTTATGAGCCAAGAAATATGCTCATCAAGGTAAGTCTTAATGTAACTACGATGCAATTCTTAAACTATTCAAGTAATACGAGTTGTCTTAGATTTTCTCAAATCTTTATTAACCATTTTAAAAATGCACCACCTGTCAAAATGTCGTGCGTTATCCCACGCAAATTTATATATGTTTGTTTTGTTGATTTTCTAGAATTCCTAAAACCCTGACGATAAGCCTCGGGTACCAACTCATAACCTTTTAAGACATAATCCTTAACCACATCATAATTAGCACTCTGCAGTAGTGATAGTGAAATGTATATATCATGAGCTTTACCAGTAAGTACAGATTGTAAAAAAGTGTCCAGTACTCGCTTGGCCACTTCAAGATGTCAGCAATGTCCTCAAAATGAACAAAATATTGATCTACTTCTTCTTAACGAATAGGGGTTACTAACATAATATTTCCTAAAACATCAAAAGTGGAAGAGTTTTTTTGTCAGCTCTAATTCTTTTAACCTATTCTGAAATTCCATTGTTTACTTTTTTCTTTGCATTTGCATTCGCCTATATTCTCTTTCTTTCGCAAATTGCAAATTGTATTTATCTTATTACGCTCTCTCTCTCTCTCTCTCTCTCTCTCTCTCTCTCTCTCTCTCTCTCTCTCTCTCTCTCTCTCTCTCTCTCTCTCTCTCTCTCTCTCTCCATTTGTATCATTTCTAACCTGTCTTATACCTAATTCTAACGGTTTTTAGATGTACTTCCATTTCTTAAAATTTACAACCATTCCTTGCTAATTTTTTAAAAACATTCCTTACTTTTGATGATATTGTGAAAAGCTAGTTGTTTTAAAAAAAAAGTATTCTAAATGTAAAATTATGCTTGGGATTTTTTGAATTCCGAAACAAAGAGAATTTAAATTTAAAAACAAACGTTTTCTGAAATATATTAGAATTTTTTTTATCCCAAGGACGAGCGCCCAATCTTCTGCTACGAGTCTTTGCCCATAAAAAAAGTAACAGAAAAGAGTGAAGACAGCAAGCTTTGAAAAATTTTGCACATAATTTCTTTCCTTAGAATACAAAGTGAAAAATGAGAAATAACAACTTACGGTTTTGCGAATTAAATAAAATAAATCTACGATTTAAAGACACAAGTCATAGTAATTAAAAGTCCTGACTCAGTTCAAGTCACCAAGAGATTTAAAATTGAAGGCTGTGACGTGTCTCTTATGGTCTGCGAAATACTAATGTTAATGTATCAACAGTCTCTTGTTATATCACAGAAAAATTATTCCATTTGAATTCAATATAAATTACAACGAATGACTTTATCCAAGAAGTTTGTTGGAACACTTTTGTATTTCCAGAGCAAATAATCACTTGAATTAAATAATTTGAAAACAAAAATCATTCTAAACTGGTCTCAGCGTAATACATCTTAAAGTACTATATGTTAATCACAACTAGTAAATTCCTCACAGTAACAAGATAATATAATTCCCTGCTTGGCCTCAATGTCACAATTAGAATTTTCTATAAACAACCATTACCTAATGGAAAATAACCCTCTATCATGATCTAATGATCTTTGTTTATTTACAGTCTATAAAATTCACTTGGGAATCTCTAAAACCATGACCCTGATCAACATATTTACTCCTTCATTGTTTACCTTAATAATTTCGGTTAATATGCTCATACACGCAGAGAATAATGTAGCTATTATTAATTGTTTACATAAATGAAATTTTAAAAAAGGTAAATCAGGTCAAGCAAAAATGAACTCAGTTTTAGATAAGATCAGGTCCTTTAAACAATGTTACATTACAATGACATGTAATGAAATAAAAACAATGTATTCCCTTCACTCTTCTGTGACAATTTGGGAACAACTGAAAAAGGAAATAAAGTGCAACGAGACTGTATTTAAAGTTCAAAGTAATAATTTATATGTTTGCCATGACACCAACAATGATGATGAGTCAAGAATCCCAGTAGGCAGAATCTCATCCATCTCAGCCCCAGTCGAATTTGAAATAAAAGACAAAAAAACACAACATTATATCGATATGAATAGCGCCTGTCTGTAATCAAATGCAAATGATCTCAAAAAGGACAAACCCAATCAATCCTCAGATGCCGGAGCAGCTCCCGACAGCATATTTCATGCATTCGTTATTCAGCGAAGTATATTTGTACTTGAATAAAAATCTATTGAACAGCAGCGTAAATAATTAACTCTACCAAGCGTACATAACGTGCATAGAAAATCTCTTAACGTATGGAAAAGATGGAAAGAACACGTATCTAGATGCATTAGTGGTACGGAACGCTAAGAACTGCTGAAGTTCAACGACACTAAATTGATATAAGTTATCGATCCTCACAATATTTAATTTAATCACCACCAAAAGAAGACAAAAATAGGACGCAGTTTAGACTGATGAACTGTTTGTATTTGTACAAGTAGTTGCATGATGGGCATTTTTAAAATGGAACTTATGTATGTCTGAGATTTAATTGAAATAATACCATGACGAGTAAAACAACACGTATTTAGTTTGATGATGAATACAAAACAATCATCGAATAACTCTGGCTTTACGTACAAAGTATGGATAATTTGCCGAAAATAAAAGGAAAAAGCGACATACACTCTGAGCAGAACGATAACCAATTATACTCTATGACGAGTGCAAGTGAATATATTTACCTTTGCTTCTGAACTACTAAGATGGTGTTTTCAAAGGACAAATTTGCCTCATTTTCATCGTCATTATTTCAGTCATGAACGGAGCCATCGATCAATTCCTTTCGATCTCCAACACTTCAACTTATCTAGAATAAAAGTTACTCTAGATGGTCAAAGTTGTGTACGAGACTCTTTAAACCTATCTCTACCCCAAAATACTACTTGAGACATCCCTGACACTGATTAAGCCACCGGACTGTTAGCAACATGGAATTTGAACAACTATTATCAAGGAGAATATGCTTTGTCAGCGACGAGGGAAATTTTGACACTATAAATTTTTGTATGTAGAATTTAAAAATGCTTTGGAAATATAAGTCGGACAGATGTGTTCCCCGACTATTAGAAAATAAAGGAGAGAACACAACAAACCTATGAAAATAGTTTATGAGCATGTTTTGATCCACACAAAGAAGTCACAATAAATTACAGTCATGATGTCAGAATGACCAGAACAATAAGAATATCTAATTTCATGTTCTTGTGTATTGGCTGCAATAATCACTAACCTGACCAGAAACATTGTTACGAATATCATTTCAATGATCCTAGTCAGAAACAACCGACCAGTGGTTGATCATAAATCAAGAAGAAACATTACATATAATTTTTGTGAATGATTGTAAGGTAGCATGGTTGTTTAATCCTGGGTCTTAAATGAAAAGATTAATTGAGGTTTGTCAGAAGCAGATATTAACAAGTCGATATTGCAACGTTTCTGGTCTGTTTTGGTCTGTGTCAACTTTTCCAGGCTTAGTGTTGGCGACAGAATAACGGATATAAATGGCAAGCCCTCATTCTTTCTTCCCGTTACTTGTTTGCTTGAAATACCCCGTATTGTATCTGTTATTCTGGGTGGGTGGGTATGATTAGTTTTATTCGTTAAGTGGGTCTCTTGAAGGCAGAGGGTGTCGGGCTTGATGTTTGCACGGTCTACTGCAATTATTAGCTCTGGGTGGTTTCTGTTTAAGTCCTGACTATTCCATTGCCATATTACGATATAATGCTGACATGTATTGAAGTTTTTTTGTGGCAGTTCTTTCACCTTGGTTTTTACATAAATGACTTAATTAGATGCGAATAAGGTATTCAGCGATTTCTCTAGCAGTTTGAAGATTTTGATGTGATTATTGTCCGTTACATTTAAATTATTCGTTAATATATTGTTGGGTGGTAATCGGATATATGATGCCTTTTAAATGGTTTCCTTGATTGTCCACGTTACTATTGTTGTTGTTGCCTGTGTTTATTATCATGAATTCTTCATTCTGGTTAATTTGTATTGATTTGTTCCAGTTACTTTTTGCATTCTTATCTGCCTTCTTATCGGGTTTCCAGGTTTTGTATTTTTCTGGTCGTACTGGTTCCCTGGTTTGTAATTACATTGCTTAGAGTGGATATGATTCATTTATTATTGCTTCTATTACCTGACTCTTCTTGGTTGTTTAAGTTTTTATTTTGCCTATCATTAGCGTTCATTTCTTTTCATTGTCGGTTGATTCTGTTCGTTTTGTTTTTAGTTCATGTCCAAAATACTTAGTTTTCTTGTGTTTTTATTGTGTTTGGCCTACTCTTTTTTGCCCTGTTCCTTTGTGCTCTATTGCATCGTTGGTTTTGGGTATCTAGTTGGTTTGAAGTTTGTGTTCCTTATTAATTTTTTTATGGGTTTTCTGTATCGCATTTCGCATTATCCATTAGCTTGATAATATCATGCACTCTTGCTATTTAGATGCAATTTTATGATTTGGTGTGGTGCGCTTCTTTGCAATTGACTCATCTCTGTCCCCAAAATCTGCACTTACCTTATGATTTATGCCGTATTTGTTGCATCGTATTTGCGTGTGCATCGAGAGGTGAAATGACGCGGCAAGACTGGGAACGACATGGAGACTAGCCAGCATTCTCTTCCTTTGCCGTCTATGAATATGTATACAAAATTAAATTGTCGACTGTTCTCTCTCTCTCTCTCTCTCTCTCTCTCTCTCTCTCTCTCTCTCTCTCTCTCTCTCTCTCTCTCTCTCTCTCTCTCTCTCTCTCTCTCTCTCTCTCTCTCTCTCTCTCTCTCTCTCTCTCTCTCTCTCTCTCTCTCTCTCTCTCTCTCTCTCTCTCTCTCTCTCTCTCTCTCTCTCTCTCTCTTCTGGTGCGTAGTTAGGAGATCAGGCGTGTGCCCATATTCCCACCAGAAGATAAATTAGCACGTATTGCATGCAGTAAAGTGTCGGTTTGCAGCATTTGCTGCACCTGATCCAGATGAGCAAGTAAGGTAGAATGCCACCATAATAGCGAATGAACTAGCAAAAGATGGCCTGTGCGAAAAAATTAATCAAAGAGAAAGAATACTTGGAGGAAACGGAAGCATCAGCAAAATCAACAGTAGCAACAACAACATGAGGGAGGAGAAGACGTGGAATGTTAAATGGAGACGGAGAATGCCTCGTTATCTGTTAGAAGAGTCAGTCATCAGCTGTTGCGAGTCCAGTAGTGAAACCAACGACATCTCTAGAAATTAAGATCTAACAGTAAATTGACATTTCTAGTGCTGTTATTATGGTTTGTGTATAAGGATGCCTTGTTTTTCCAAAACAACTCTAACACTTAAAACACCTTTCCGTATGAAATGTGTTTTTTTTCTTCTTCTGAGTAAAGTATGTTTGTGTGAGTATAGAGTGTGTTCATAAGCTCCCCTTACCCTCATGAAAACCCGTGCAAAAAAGAATCAGAAAAATGGTTTCCTTTGTTCCAATTGTATTATATACGATGGTTGTGTTTTGTGTGAGGGTTGTTATATTTTATGCCCTTGCTTAAAGCTGTGCGTTCACCAGAATTGAGAAACTGACGGTAATCAGCAGCTTGATATAAAGAGTTGCACATCCAATGTCAGATGGAGGAGATGCAGTGCTACCTCACACAAGGAAAGTAAAGAGGAAAATCACCTTACTGAGAATACCTAATGAGGTTATGATTCAGGAAGTCGTCAAATCAAGGAGGCGTGGATGGAGAATAATAAGATCGAAGAACATGAGAGGACCAATTATTGACCCACAAGAGATAAAGTCTATTCAAGCGCCTCAACGAGGATTGGTGAGAATCTAACAAAGGGTGCGTCGATTTGGGGATCAAAACCGGATACCGGAGAAGAAAGAGGATAAAGATGAGAAGAAAGAATACTAGTTTTAGTCTGGTGATCTCCAAAATACATGATGGAATGTGATATGCTATGTTTGGAGAATGAATTGAATTTTAAGTAGAGTCCCTTCAATAAAGCTCTAAAGCACGCACGCACGCACATACATACATACATACATACATACATACATACATACATACATACATACATACATACATACATACATACATACATACATACATACATACATACATACATACATACATACATACATACATACATACATACATACATACAAGACTAGTTTGAGCAATCCTTAGGCCATTAAAAAAAAACATGCCAAAAGTGGAAGCTTGCTCTGAGATTAGAAAAAAGTAATCTTGTTAAATAATTCGTCCAAGTAACAGAGGGTCTGGAAATTTGGGAGGCCTGAAACCAGATAATAGACAGAAAATTCTCTGATGATAAGCGAGCGATGGTGAGGGAAGATACAAAATCATCGTCTCGGTTGCATACAATATGTTCTTTGTTGTAAGTCTGTAATTCTTTATTGAATTTATTCGTTTTATATTCATGCTTCAATTTTTCTTCGAGTTCATAACATAATTTTGCATTATTGGGCTGGAATGTTATTTGTTTCATCTATTGTAAGAATGTCGCACAATACTTCGTTGATATGAGTTCGGATTAAGTGGTTATGAAGGTAAAAGAACTCGCGTATCATAGCAATTGCATGCATTTCTTCTGACACGAATTGTGAGAATTAAATTAGTGATTTGTATCATATATGCTGTTTATCGGAGTCTTATGGTTTACCTAAGACAGATAATTTATAGTTTCAGTTGGGAATGCGAGTAGTAACTAAATATATATTAATTTATGATAATAAGGTTGCGAAAGGGCCATAACTTAGTTCTGCTGAATTTCGATAGACGATATTTGACGTAAAGAAAAGAGTGGGAATATTGTTTGATCCCATGAGCAGAAAAAAACAACATTTAGGCTATGTGGTATAGTCTTATTTGAAAGGACAATATAGCTTAATAGCTGTACTGACAGTGGCAAGGAGCGCAGTCTACAACCAAAATCGTTGGTGTACCGAAGAGGCTAGAAAGAGAGAGAAGAAAAATAATACGTCAAAGCCGGCCCATCGCTAACAGTGATTTAGAAAAAACATAAAGGAACTGCTGATGCTGCCATTCTAGCAATTTCAGTTGGATCAGTCACTAGGTTTTATAGTGAAATTTGTTTTATTTGTGTAACAGAACATCTTACAACATTTTACATTTTCTGAGAAAAAGTTAATTCACACGTCATATTGAATTTCATTTTGTTGATGTAATTGATTAAATTGTTATAATTTACATACGGAGATTTGTGTATTCTAAGGTAAATGGATGTATCTCTAGAATGATGCTAAATAATCTGGAAACTTATGCTCGCGTTACAAAATACGAGTGGCCGAGTGGTCTAAAGCGCTGTCCGTTACGGATCACTGCCACCTCACCACTGTCTGCGTGGGTTCGAGTCTAGTATTCGGGCGAATGTGGATATGTGAGAAAGCTTGCCAGTAGCTTCTCGTGGGTCGGTGGTTCTTTCCGGTGATTTCCCGGTTTTTCCTCCACCATTAATACTGGCCGCCATGAATAGCCTATCGTGTGCTGAAAAATGGCGTTAAGCCCAACAACAACAACAACAAAATACATTAATAGGAACGTAATTTTTGAGACCCCATTTATTCACATAGATAATTCGCCAGTTGTAGGAAGCTTATTTGTGTCTGGATTATTCTTTTTGGCCTCATAGCTCAATCAAACAGGCTTGAACCTTTGCAAAGTGGGATAAGTTCGACATTTGGAGAAAAAAAACTGATGAGGACACAAAAATGATGGGTCCAATAACAAAATAGGGTCCATCTTTTTACATTTCTACACTAGCGTGAGCGAATTAGCCAAGCCAAAACCAAGTCTTTAACAAAACTATATGAAAATCTCTTGGAAGCAGATCAATTTTGATGTATTCAGAAATAGTCACCAAAATGTCTTTCCTACTCCTATTTCAGGCGAAAATGTGAAAAGTCTGCAAGAGTTGATGAGTTAATGGATGACTTTTGATAAGTCAACAAATTAAATTATTCCTTGCGTATTTCATCAATTGTCTATCATATTGCTTATACATTACAAAAATAACCATTCCTGGATAATTCGCAAGAAAATTTCAAAATCCTTGTTAATGATGTATAGTTAAGATGTATAATAAATTTACATGGATTTCAGTACTACAGTCTGCGATCCCTGTTTGAGATATAGAATTACATGTATTTCAGTACTACAGTCTGCGATCCCTGCTTGAGATATAGAATTATATGGATTTCAGTACTATAGTCTGCGATCCCTGCTTGAGATATATAATTACATGGATTTCAGTACTACAGTCAGCGATCCCTGCTTGAGATATAGAATTATATGGATTTCAGTACTATAGTCTGCGATCCCTGCTTGAGATATAGAATTATATATATTTCAGTACTATAGTCTGCGATCCCTGCTTGAGTTATTGAATTACATGGATTTCAGTACTACAGTCTGCGATCCCTGCTTGAGATATATAATTATATGGATTTCAGTACTATAGTCTGCGATCCCTGCTTGAGATATAGAATTATATGGATTTCAATACTATAGTCTGCGATCCCTGCTTGAGATATAGAATTACATGGATTTCAGTACTACAGTATGCGATCCCTGCTTGAGATATAGAATTATATGGATTTCAGTCCTATTGTCTGCGATCCCTGCTTGAGATATAGAATTATATGGATTTCAGTACTATAGTCTGCGATCCCTGCTTGAGATATAGAATTACATGGAATTCAGCAGAATAATCTGAGATTTCTTTTTGAGAATATTTATAAATAATTACATTTATTTCAGGAACATAATCCGAGATCCCTACCTGTACAGAAGCATACCTGCCATATTTTGTAATAACCAGTCAATTGAAATACGTGGGATGGAGTTAGAAGATAATTTATACAAATTGTGTGTGTATGTGTGTTTTAAGTATGTTAGTTTTAAAGTAATATTTTACTTCAACTCTTCATATACTCACGATCTAACAAGAATGATACGCATATAATTTTCATTGTGATTAGATCTAAAAATACTACGCATATAATTTTCATTGTGATTGTGTTTTACTTCATCAGATAAGATATAAAGTTGCATTATATTTTATTTTCAGATAGTTAGGGTAAACTAATATATTTATACTTTAAGTTGTGATATTTGTTACTGACATTTAGATCAAAACTGGGTTAATTAGATTAGTTTAAATTAACATTTTACCTTTCAGGATCGTATATTCTCGGTATAACAGTGGGTGCTTAATTCTGCGCCTTTGTTTCATTACATTGAAATCCAACTTGGAGGTTGTGTGTGTGTGTGTGTGTGTGTGTGTGTGTGTGTGTGTGTGTGTGTGTGTGTGTGTTTACGTAGATTATCTTTCAAGTCTGATTTTGATTTTTCTTCTTCTTTATAGGGAATAAAGATTAGGATGGGTGTGTGTGATGTTTAGTTTTTTTGTGTTTGATAATTTTTTCTTGTAAAAAATGTCGACTACAATGTCATGTTCTTAATGAAACTCTTACTATTCCCTTAAAAAAGGCTCTATTGATATTCTAAATGCAACCTAAACCTTTCCGGAAACAAAAATACTAACATTTATCTTCTTACTTCATTGACTGAGGCAACCACTGCATTGTTTTGTTAATTTTTCAATTTATAATATAGGAAAGTTTAACTGCAAGTGATGGCTAATAAAGAGTGAATTTAAATGTCATCCAGCTTAAATCAAACTTTATCATGTATACACGAACTTGGCCCAAATGTACGCCACTGACTCCAATATGAGGACAGGTGTACGCGTTCATATTAGACTGTTCCAATAATCTGAACTGGTTTTTCACTACGCAGTTCTCTAGTTTGGTCGGTGACTGCATACGTTAATATGTGTTTTATTGTGTCGGGCTTGAAAGGTTGCTATAATTTTGAAGACTTACAAAGCATCACATACTACTTTTAATTGTTAAACAATAAAGAGACTTTTATAATTTCAATAATATATTATATATCTTAATTTGAACACTTCTTAACCGAATACAATTTCTTTTAAGTTAAAGTAGGGTGGTATCTGCATGGGGAAAGTCATATCGTCTGCCCTGCTAAATAATCTAGACAAATCAGATGAAACTTCACTTTGGCAATCAATTCTCTCACGTCTAGTGTAACATAAGCTCTTCATGAAAGAGTTAAACCTCGAAAGTTAATTATTTCTTCTTCCCAAACAAAATTATTTAATAATGTAGTCTATAATAACCGTTATCTTGCATAGTTTAAGGTCCAGTTTATTCCTGAAGAACTTCAATTTATAGAAATGTCAGCATTTTGAATATGTTTCATTTTATTTGATGATTTAAAAACTTTAATTCTAGGAGACCACATTTAAGAATATGTAGCTTAACATTGCATATCCTAACGTTATCTAGTTTTTACAGATTAATTTGAATACCTGTTGATCAAATATTTTCTTTTAAATTCACGTGAATACGAATTATAATGTGCTATGGTAGAATAAAAAAGTACTAATAAAGTCTTAAACATGAAAGCAATTAATCGACTAAATTACTAATTAAAATTAGGTACTCTTTGATCACTAGATTCTCTTATCACCACGACCTTGCATTGGTTAAGGTCAATGACCTTTGAATAATTGACCAATTTGTTGTTCTAATAAAGACTGCCTTAAAGATGAAGAAAAACAACGTACAATCAAGTAAGGAAGCGACTAAATACCGGTCAATGCTTCTGCAAAAACTACAATCCCTCCACAACTGTAAAACCTTTAGAGACCATAACCTTAACTTACCTGACCCAAAAGGCCTCACATCCTTATCAATCAATATTCCCTACTGGAGGACTGGCGTCCGTGGGATCGGTATAGATTAATTACGTCACAGCTATAGTATGATCTCCAGTAGTTCAATATTTATGACCTCTTAATAATTAGCAACAAAATATGTCCCTATAATATGGGTGAACTTACTATTAAAGTAAGGAGACATACACAGCATGTAGCCCGCAAGTGATGAATAGGCAATAAATATACGCAGACAATGATTCACAGATACCTGGGAATTTTACATATTGCAACTCACTGGCACCATACTTTTTGAACGTGGCTGTCTTAGATACCTTGATGACATCATAGCTTGTTGATCGATGCATTACGCAATTCCCTCTGGGATGAATGGAATACGACCTGATAATATCGCATGCCGTGGCCCAAAACATCCCTTTTATCCCCTTGTGGCCGGGAATGTTATATTTACACGACTCTCGTTTTTGTTAGTATAAAGGCCTTAAGTTTTGCTTTGTTCTCTAATTAATGAATTATTTCATCATGTATAAATGATTGTGACTTGCAGTATATAAAGTACATCAACAATATAGGCTGGATTTGCTGTTTGAAAAATGGACATAAACCACATGCCGAATTTAGAATTTGCGACTGTAAGGATGCAAAAGTTTGTAGATATCATTTCGCTGTACATTCTGTCGGGGTCAGCGTGACACGGATACATTAAGTTTGAAGTTAGGGTTAGACTTGCTATACACTGTTGACTTCGAGGGATGGAAACAGCTCTTTTTAGGGCACGAATTGAATTTTAATTAGGACTCACTTTGGTAAAGGTAGGAACTAGAGTGGGTGATGTTGTGAGATCTGTAGAGAGTGCTCTTCCAGCTTTTTTTTTAAAAAGAAAAAGTTCTCCAAGGGACAAGAGGTCTGGAAATTGGTGAGACCCGAAACCATCGAAGTAAAATAGGAGTGAAATCTCCGATGGTAAGTGATTGAGGGATAGGGAAGGCAAGGAAAAGAAAATGACTCCATACCTGTATTGCACAGTGGGGAAAGACCACAGACTGCATCCTAGATGATAATGACCAGAGAGAGAGAGAGAGAGAGAGAGAGAGAGAGAGAGAGAGAGAGAGAGAGAGAGAGAGAGAGAGAGAGAGAGAGAGAGAGAGAGAGAGAGAGAGAGTCTTCGACCGGTCATCAGCAGTGAATTGGAAAAAGAATGGGATCACCAGGTGATGCTGTCTTGCTGGCAATCTGAGTACGATCAGTCACTCGATCATATGATTAAATTTGTTCGATCAGTACAACAGAACGGCTAATTTCGCACAGATTTTGGAACTATTTCTGACAGAAAGTGAATCATTCACATGTCATGTTAGATTTCCTTTCGTTTATGTAATTTGCTATATTGTTATATTTTACTTTTTGGGGATCTTGTTATCCTATTCTAAATCTCTGCTCAGATACTATTTATTTCATCACTTAATTTCTTATTTTATTTAATTGTTTACTCGATCCTGGCAATAACACTGTGGTCGATCGTCTAAGTAACAATAACCAAGAACCCTAAGGAGTGGGGGAGATCACACATCATCACAACCCACCCACCCGGACAGAGACATTGCTTTATGACAGTAATTATCAAGTTGTCCCCTAAAGGGCGCCTGGTGGCTGAATGTTCTAAGGCACTCGACTTCATTGATCATTCACATCTCACCTGTTGATGTGGGTTCTAGTCTTGTCTCGTGTGTATATGAGAAAGCTTGACAGTGGCTATCTGTGTATGAGCGGTTCTTCTAGAGGTGTCCTGGTTTCTTTCATCGGGTATAGCCAGTCATAAAAATTTGTCAAACCATCAGAACGAAACATATCCAAACCAAGCATTCCCCTAAACTCGTGGAAAAGCAGTATCGAATAGAAATACGTGACATTAAATTACAATAGATTTATAACCAAGTCATAGTACATGTTTGTTTTAGACATCTTTCAGTGACCTAAACTATCTAGGTTAACAAAGTTCAGTATTCATTCCTTCACCGTTAGCACGAGATCTCGTTAAGATTTATTTGTCAGTGAATATTATGAGCTCGTTAATGCTGTCATCTATTTTGTTTTGGCCTGATTTTATGTTGTTTCTAAGTTTTTGTTTACTATTTAAATGGTTGGCATAGTTGCCAATTTAAATTTTAAAATTAGCAGTGAACCGTCACAAGCTTGCTCGTTTGAGTTCTTTTTACCTTATTTCCTGTGGCATTATCATTCAGGTGCCATGTATTTCAAGAACGTTGGCGGTCATATGCTTCTTCTTGTTACAGTTTCTAGCAACGCCCAGCACATCATTCGGCTTAATGTTCATCTTCTTGGTTACGACTTTTGGAGGGATTTTTTTTCTTTTTTCCTCCTGCTCAATCCACGTCAGCTATTTTCCAGTAAAGATTGTTTTCAACTCCTTGTCTCTTACTGTGTACCAAGAACGGCATCTGCCTTTTCCAAATATTCCGCACAAGTGTTCTTTACGTTTTAGTTGTGTGACCGGTCCAACAAAAGCTTTAACATTATTCTCAGGAAACACATTCTGCCGCTTCGGTACCTTACTCCATGTTTAGTGAGATGGTGTAGTATGCAAATTAGCATGTTAAAAACGGAAATACATAGCATTGAAAAATTGTTCTTGTTTTTATGGTGATATTCCCGTTAGCTGATATGTTAAATATTTTTTTAAAAAAATCTTTACTATTCTAGTACTTCATCCAATGTCATCTCATGTTATCCAACTTTCAAGGTAGTTTGATTCTTTTACTTGCATGATATTTCCATTGCCCTTACTATTCTCATGGTCATTCATACAGTTTTCACACAGTTGTTGAGGAGCCCTTTCTACTCGCTTTCCTTTACCACTTTCTTCATGATCTCTTGCACATTCTCAGAATTTGTTATAAAACAATAGTGGGATGTTAATATTGCGCATAGTAATCGCAACGGATTGCATTTCCTTCATCTTTATCACGATCATATCGCTATATAGCTTGAAAAAGTTATGTGGGGAAAAAACCCAACACATCTTTGCCTAACATCTCTTTATACTAGCAAAATGACTCATTTCGCTTTGGATTTTAATAGCCGCAGATCCCAGTAATATTTCTTATGGTTCTCAGATCTTTTCCATTGATGGCTAGGTTGTCTAATGTAACAAGATGAACCAACCGGGTTGGGGTCAGATCACAAAGAAGACTAAGAACGAAGGTAAGTTATTTTTTATTTCTCTTTTATGCATGTGAAAGTCATTTTACTGAGCTCCTGAGTCACAAATTTGCAATTTATGCTTAAACAGTCGCCGTCAATTTTATTTTATGTGCAATTTATTATTTTATCAACCTGAAACATTTAATTTGTACACACGCAACACAATTTTGTTTGCGGTTTAATGAAGAGAGATTTCATTTGTTTATGTATGCTTGGTTCTAATGAATGTAACAAAAATAAAACAAGACTTAAAGACAATCTCCTAATACCGACGTGGAAATCAGAAGAAGAATAAAAAACAGCGATCGCGAACAGCTATATATTTTATGCTTCCTATTTAAACAAAGATATATTTTAAGGATTTTACACGTGTTACCTTTATCATTATATATATATATATATATATATATATATATATATATATATATATATATATATATATATATATATATATATATATAATTTAAGAATTTTGACATTTTAACCATTATAGTTGATCTTGTGCTGCATGATTAATGCAAATTGTAGAACTTGAGAGTTTATTTGTACATTGTTTGTACAATGTGGCAATCCGGTTATTCATATAATGCCAACCTCTCTATAAAGCTATGCCAGATGGTTTCATTTGGTACACTACATTATTGTTTGCATGGATCAGTCAGGATCGGTTCTGAACAGCTAGAATAGGTAGTGGTCACTCCAAATAGGTGTTGTGCAGTCAAAATAAGAACTGGTCGTATAAGCCTTGCTAAGTCATAACAGGTATTAGTCATTCCAAATACGTCTTCTTTAGTTATTGTGGGAAAACATTTCCTGGCGCAGTCTTTCTGTGTTCTGCTACAATTTGATGTATCTGGAACAGCACTGTACCCGAGATCGAAGACGAAAGTTATAATTGAGTCTATCGCTTAACCCTAACATGTGAAAAACCGGGTATACCAATGTGCGCCGTTCCTGCCCTGAGACTTGAAGCTTCTCCACGAAATACTGATTAAGGTTTCACTGTGCTACTTCCACATGTTTATCAGAAGTCCCGTCCACCACGACCACCAAAGCACCAGCGTTCAATTATAATCCACTTGCACAACAGTCTTGAAACATAATCCATATATCTATTTTGGTGAAAAACAAGACATTCAATAAGTACGAGGAAAATCTGAACTGAAACAGCGATTGAAAACAACAATGTATATAATGCATGTCGATTAAACTGCCATAAATTAAAGGACTTAAACGGGTTTTATCTTCACCTTTTTATGTACATTTATATGCTGTTACGAAATTTTAACATCATTTTTAATATTTTATCTTACTGAACAATATATATATATATATATATATATATATATATATATATATATATATATATATATATATATATATATATATATATATATATTGACAATAAATAAGGGGCACTTTCCCTTTCTATCTCGCATGTTAAACATGCACACGTACACGCATTAAAAAGTACATGCAATTACACGCCACCATCATAGCTTTTGCCATTGTGGAATGTGTCATCTAGACAACTTTCTTAGTATTTATCTACTTCACGTGTCTTGACACAAGAAAAATGATCGAACTTTAGACCCCTCTTATCTTAATGGCAGACAGGGAGCGGTGCAGACAGTTGATAAAGACTGGGTTGTACTCTGCCAATTGCCAACTTGTTGCCTGTTAACTTTCAAATCCATGTGATCCGATTCAAATGAAGAACGTCGTTTCTCAGAAGATGTGGCTTATTTCCAATAATAATTTGTTTTATTTTTCATGTGGCAGATGAATAGAAATATTGCTGACGTGATTTATCAGTGAAAAACAGTAATACTCGGACAGTCAAAAAACATCACAAACATAAATTTGAATGGTAAAACCATAATATTGGACCAACAAGACTTGGGACAGTAAGACAATCGTTACAGATAAACAGAACATTAATTTTTTCGTGATCACTTATAATACATGATACGAAAATAGTTTAAATCAAATTCTAGAAACTTACAGAACCATAGCGAACACTTAAAAAAATGACTGATACATTTCAAAAATGTCAGAATCCAGTTTCTGCATGAAACAACTACTCTAAAATCGGATATATGTGTAAATAATCAGCTATACTATTAAAGCTACTAGCATTTACACATTATTAATTAGAGACTGTCCGCCCATGGTACACAATGCCACACCTGCACTGTATTCAATTCAAAGGCTTCCATGGAGGGGATATAAGTATCCCCAATGATGCATAACATTTAAGAAAGTGTAACAATAATTTGCATATATGATGTCGGTAAAAGATAAAATTTAGATCTGGTTAAGAAGGAATAAAAAAAAAAAACATCTTTGCTGCTGACAAATATACAAATTTGTATTCTGCTAAATTTACAGTCAAAGTGAGAATCTCGTTAGTTTGACCAAGTCAGTTGAAAATAGTTCGGCAAAACAATTGATTGATTGTTTTAAAAAGTTCGTTTAAAAAACTCATGGTGACACACTATATAAGATAGCATTATGAAAATCAGACATAACTCAGAAGAAATTAGACATAAATCTGAAAAAAAGTGAGCTGTTTGATCGTTTTGAAAAAAGCACTGCAATTCCTGAAAATAATAGTTCACGTTGTTGTTGTTCTTTATAACACCTATGACTTTTTATTAAGTATAAAATACTTTCCTAATGTTTTATTTATTTTAAAAGACCGACAAGGAATAATAAAGACATTAAGTCCCTGAAAGTCAGTTGCTTCCACAAGCATCAATCAGCTGTTGGAACAAATTGAACTGTCACAATGAAAAGTAAATTTGCTAAACCGAAGTAATGCTTCACTGAACAATCTACGGACACACTGCACAAACAAATGATAAATATATTCCAACAGAAGGGTTTGTGTTAGGTATGTGGATGATCAGTGGCAGGCGGACATTATTGACATGCAAGTATACGAAAAATACAACAATGCATATAAATATTCTTTCCAGAAATACACATTGGGTCTAAATGTTCAAACATAAAAGGGAGATCACATGCCCAACTATTTTAAAGACACTTTAAAGTAACCAAAGATACAGAAAGATCACAGAAAATAGTACTACAGAAGCAAAGTTTGGTCTCTGCTAAAAATAGAAAACACTGACAGGCTTTAAGGTTGCACAGATAAAGATATATGTAGTGGAAAGATTTGACTAAGCCTAAAATATTAGAATATGATCGTTTATCACTTAAAGTGAGAAGAAGAAAAAAGGACGATGTTTGACTCATTTTAATAACCATTATGGTAATATTCATCACAGATAAATAGACATGACTCCGAGTGAAGCAATCAATGAGAAAAAGTGTTCATCATCCCATTCGGTTATTTAACATCTGAAAAATTTTGAAGAACTAGTTGTAAATTCATGGAAACAGTGAACAGTTCAAAGCGCAAAACAGTGTTGTTGGATGAACTACGCTTAAAACGTTACCGAGGAAGTATTCAATATCACAAAGAAATTTTCAGTGATCTAGTTGTTTTTAAACCGGAAGACCTTAAAGAGTATGTCACATTGTTACAATCTGGACACCAGCTGAAATTAGCATGCCTCTGAAGCAAAATCATGGACTAAATGTGCACCCCTCGCCTGAATATGGAGAAGGAAAATGTACAGAAGTATCGAAGAGCGTGAAAATGTTTTAAAGTTAGCGATTTTTTTTTTATGTGGCATATATGACACAATAGTTCATTAGAGCATTTAGGCATAAAAACATACATCACATGTAAAGTATTTCCACATACTCCATATTAGTACATACGAATCAAATTAGAAGGCGACGACAGTGTGTTGACAATGTCATAGCCAGGTAAAAGACGACCCAAAAGAGTAAACGAAAGCTATAAGATTAAATCGCATCTTTTTAAAACAGATACAGTTGTAAAATACAAAGAGTTAGTATGAAGGATTTTGAACAAAATAAATATAATTCAGTATACCTTTAACGGTTTCTTATCTTCAGATTCTGAAGACATTATTGTTCCTTCGGAAACTACCTTCGGAACTATTTATCACAACTTGCTTGTGACGTAATAGTAATTTACATGAAATTACACAAAAATGTACACAAATGATATTTGAAATATACTTAGTTGTAAAAAAAACAACAACAAAAAAAAACAATAGATATAAGCTGATAGTGGAAATAAATATAATAAAGTACAAAAAAGACAGATAGGTAGAGAATTATACTAAAATGTATTACAGTAGATGAAATGAAACCATTGCAGAGAGACAGCAGCATCCAGTGACAATGAAATGTAGAAAAACAGTCAAGTATCGGCTGATTTATGTTTGCAAAATAAAACTCAATTTCATTTTTTTAAAACTTAATTAACGGACTTATAGCAATGTTGAAGCCGAATCAACGGAAATGACAGATTTATTCTTGTAACATGGGTGTGACTATCTGTCAGACATTTCGTTTGAGTTCTTCAGTGGCGGTTTTTCGGTCTATATGTCTACTTGGCATACAACTGTACGAAGCACATGTCGTCTTTGTTTATTATACGTGGCAGTAGTGCACAAAAATGGTAAACAATTTTGCATGTCTGTTACGCTGTTTGCTGAAAGCATTGGAGAGGCTGTCAATGGAGATACCAGAATGTTGCCATTTCTTTAACCAAATATATGGCTAAGACTACGTTGGGTCTCCAACCAGTCCAAAAGGAAAACTGCGATAAACATACTGGTGACAATGTCGACGTCACTGCCGACAAGCCTCGTGGAAGCACTCAGTCAGTATCCTTCTCATATAAGATTCCACCATTCTGTGAATAGGCTATGTCCAACCAGGTCCTTTGTTTTTGTTGTTTGTTTTTTTTGTATTTGTCGTCTTTGCAGAACAATTCCACAAAATTTGATAGCTAAGTTGGTAGTCCCATTCGCTTTCATTACACCGAGCATTTCTGCTACGTAATGGTTCTTTCCGTCGTAAATAAATCGCCTAGAAATACCACAGCCTGGGCATTCGACTTTTCAGCTGCTTGGAGGGCAAAGCCAAAGCGGGCATTTCACGGGATTTGCGCATGGCTGGTGATTTTCAAAGATGGAGGCCGGCTGGTCGCTAGTGATCTTTATCAGCGATAGAGGGATTGATCTTGGTATTTTTGATGGATAGCTGTAGATAAGCTCTTCCTCAATGCATTGAGAGTTTGATTGCCCGTTATACCTTTCAGATGCAGATCAATTGCAAACCTTCTTCTTTTGTGCGTGATATTTTTGTTGATTTATTATTGCCAAACAACTCTGTAAATAGGCGGTTGGACTGTCACGGGATGATACATCAAAACATAAGATTGACTCATGGTCCTCTTCCTTGCATAAACTGGGTTTTCGTGTGCTCTATTACCCCCACACGGTCTTCAATCTGGAGAATGCTGACTTTTGTGCATCCCTTGAAGATGAATACTAAAGTAGTACTAGAGACCACTCCTCCCACAAGAGCTACAATCACAGGCACTTGTTAACAGCTTTAAACTTGGATATAGACATCTCTAGCAGGATAGTTTTTAATTTGTTTCTGTTAGTACCTTGTCCATAATCAATATTGTTTTAACTTTACTTGAGCGGAGTCATTAACCAGCTAATGTTTTCATGAGAAATAAACATGAGGTGCTGTAAAAATATACGTGTTCATTCTCGCCAGACACTACTGCCATAGTTTTCTCTGAAGGTGACAACCCTTTATGCACATGACAGCTTTCGCTAAACGTGACCGTTTTGTACATTTGTGACAGTTGGTCTGAGAAAACAGAAAAATCAAAATGATTGATGGAAGTCTGATTTAGAAACGAAGTCAAATTGGTAGCAGTACTGCAGCTGGCCAGGTAAAAGATAGAGACACGGAGACTTAAAGTTAGTCTTTTTTCTTACACCACGAGAGCCCGGATTGTCCCTAGGGCTGAACATTTTCTGGAGTGGAAGGGGGCATAATTCTGCGGATAAGGGGGCTAAAGCGTTTTTGGACTGAGGGTTCAGCACTAGTTTTAAGATATTTTATCATTATGGCTCCTGAAAACAGCTTATGAGGGGATGGGCTGGCTCTAAGCCCTACTCACCCTTCCACCTCTCAATGCTCATTCTAACATATCTGACGATGACTATTAATATGTTTATGATATGAAGTTACACTTCGGACTTTAAACACCAGGTGATAAACACGACTTTGACAATAAAAATTCGTAGTAATTTGTTACATTTTGGACGAATTTAGAAATTTCTTTGAGAAGTAGATTTTAGAAAATCAGAAAAAAATCCCAATAATCATTTTAGTGACCACTCTTTTGCAGTGAACAAACTTGAACGAGACTCCCTTGCAGAATAAATTGATTTACTATTGCAAGAGTACACAACCAAATGTACAAACTCTTGTGTACGTTGAAAAACATATACTAGTATATGATACATTCAGTGTACCAAATTATGTCGTACACTGAAAAACAAAAATAAGTATATTAAACATTCTAATATATCGAACTTCGGTGTACACTGAAAACAGAAATAAGTAGATGATAAATTATAATGTGCCAAATTCTAGTGTACATATATAAACATAAACAAAAGTTTGATACATTCTAGAAACTTAAAACAAGCTTTAAGTACAATATTGTTGAAAAATAGTACCAACATTGGCCGATATTTTACATAAAAGTGAATACAAGTTTTTGACAAAATGCTAACAAGGATTTTGAGAAAGACTTTTTCTGAATTAACGAATAACGCTATATTAAGCAAACATATAAAGAATCTGACCCGCCAAAACGACAGATTAAACATTTACGAATGGAAATATATACGCAAGTCGTTAACTGGATACCTCATTTGCAAGCATAAAATTAAAAATTTCGTACTATTCATTCATCAAAATAAGGAAATCAAACTAACCAAACTGTCTATGCAATGGAATGAAGTTGATGGTCATGTATTTAATTTTGCTACGTATTATTTTAAGAGTTGGTCAATGCCCATGAATACTCTCTCCTATGAGCATAATTTACATTTGGAAGCAAAGTATTTCACCTTGGTTAAATCAATCAGTACCTTTAACCATTTATCCATTCTATCTTCGGGATTTGTCACGAGTACATCTGTTGATTTATTAAGGTCAACATCCTACTGGAAATAATCTTGCACAAAAGAGTTCGATGATTATGAAGACATGTACAAAGTCCTTGTATTCAGTTTCAATCAGCCCCCACACTTAGTCACTCCAGTCAGTACAATGTTCTGGCTTTTATGTATTGCTAAAACAATATTTATTTCAGATAGTTATATTGGAAGTCAACATGAGCATGAACATCTGAAACGAAATAAATGGACATGTTCTGCGAGTCTAAGTTTTCCTTTCCGTTGACTTACAAGCGGATGACTTGTTACATGTTGAGTAATTTAAGATCATTACCATCAACATGTTACTTATCTACTCAACCTAAACAAATATGATTGCCAGCTTACAATTTTTACACTTACATTAAAAACCAGTAATATGTTGGTAATCAAAGATATATTTAGTTGCTTCTGTAACCTGTTGGCTACATGGGAAACCATGGAAATAAGCCCTGTTTGCAGACATTATGTTGACTAAATGGAAAACCTAGGAATACGCTTTCTTGGAAGACATTCTGTTATCTAAATAAAAGCCTTCGAAATTAACCCCGTTGGTAGACATTCTGCTGTCTAAAGTCATATCCTGGGAATACACACTGTTGGGATATATTATGCTGTCTAAATAGAAACCCTGGGAATAAACCCCGTTGGCATACATTATGTTGTCTAAAGGGAAAACCAGCAAAGTCTAGAAATACACCCTGCTGGTATACATTATGTTGTCTAAAGAGAAAACTCTTCGAATTAGTCCTGTTGGCAGACATTATTTTGTCTAAATGGAAACCCTGTGAATAAGCCCTGTTAGTAGACGTTATGTTGTCTTAGGGAAACCATTGGGAATAAACGCCGATTGCAGTCTGTTGTCTAAGTGGTTTTTCTTGAGGGGAGGAACCTTGCGAATAAGCCCTGTTGGCAGACATTCCGTTGTCTAAAGGGAAGATACACCCTGCTGGAATACATTATGCTGTCTAAATGGGAAAAACCCTGGGAATAAAACCCTTTTCCAGACATTATGTTGTCTAAATGGAAAACACTGGGAATAAACGTCGGCAGATATTCTGTTGTCCAAATGGGAAACCTTGGGAATAATATCCCCGCTGACATACATTTTGTTGTTGTGATGTGCCCCTCTACGGAGAAGAACGGGCAATTTAAAGGTTATATATATATATATATATATATATATATATATATATATATATATATATATATATATATATATATATATATATATATATATATATATATATATATATATATATATATATATATATATATATATATATATATCAGAGCCCCCAGTTAGCAAACCCGACGGTCTAGGTGTTAAAATATAAAATTAATCAGGTGAAAGGTATAACAATTTATTAAACTATATCACGGTATTCCACAATTACAAGACAATTTTGAAATGCAATTGCTTCTCAATCAATACACGACCTACCCAAGCTGTCATTTATTTCATCCAGCCAAAAAAAAGGTGAGAGAGTTTCCTTCCCGTGTCCCTTTTATGTTATTCGTTTGTAATTTCCGTCTTGTATTCCTTTCGGTACCTCAGGTACCCTTTTTTCCGTTTTCCGGCTCTCCTTGTCGATACTTCCAGTACCCTCGTTTCCGTTCTCTCAATAGTCATTGTCGGTACATCCGGTACCCTCGTTTCCGCTTCCAACCCTCCTTCCTCGCACAACCGTATGCTTGTTCTCCATGTCTTCTAATTTTTGCGTGGCGTCCTATCCCACTCGGAAAGCTGCCTGTGGATTTGAAGTGACATACAGTTTTGCCTCCTTATTCAAACACTTAAGAATTAACACACTCTCGCAGACCTTTCATCAGCATAATGGCAATTAAATCATTAGGTCAACTCATATAATCACATCTAAAGATTCTAAACACGCTTGTTCTATAATAAAGGCTACAAGAACAACAATAAAATCACGACTTCTGATACATACACATTCCTAACTCTCTCTCTCTCTCTCTCTCTCTCTCTCTCTCTCTCTCTCTCTCTCTCTCTCTCTCTCTCTCTCTCTCTCTCTCTCTCTCTCTATATATATATATATATATATAGTAACTATCATCATCAACAATGTTCCTACTCATTTCCTACCTTAAAAACTACATTCAAATATAAATGCATAATTATGCGTGCATAAGGCCATAGTACACAATTAATTTTACTATATGTTCTCTACATTTGTTCCTCAGTACTGAACTTTCCACTGTGTGACAATCAATACAAATCATATGTTAATCTAAAATACCTTCAAAGATGACTTTACGGTTTAATTCTTGTCTAGGGTTGACCTGCATTTTTTTGAGAGGCTGAATTGTAAACAAAACACCAGGCAACGGAACACAGATTTCACTTCCGGATCATCACCATGACCTTATTACTCAATGTGCACTGTCGCCGAAATGCACAGAGACAACCACACCATAAGCTCACATTTTAAAGAATAATCAATTGCCTTTACATCCTTACCAAGAATGCCAAAATCTAACTCTAGTATCACCACCAAATTTAGACCGGAAAAAGTGATCTAAAAATAGACTGGGACTACATTCGTGGGTACTGAACCGTATTTTATTAATTGTGTACCGATTCCTGAAAGGGTCAATGTTTTTGTCAAACTTTTATATTTGCATTTTATTTTGCATGCCACTACTGTTTCAACTTCATACATAAAGTCTTTTGAAATTTCCTTGCAAGCAAGACATTTGACAGCTGTCAGAAAGTGTGTAGTGCTGGTGTTCTATAGGGTGCAATTTGAGGTCCAATTGTTCTTAAGAAACCAAAACTAAATTTGCTATATCTTCCTTAATTATAAGAATTTTTCAATGCAGTAAAAACCGAATTGTAATACTTGATAAGGCCTGTCTGAAAATAGTCTTGAAATTAAAAAATATTGATATATTAAATTTTAATGAAAATTTTAAAAAATATATAAATTTTAAAAACTTTATTTTACAAAAAATAAATTTTCATACAAGTTATGACATTCAGTTTGACAAATTTAAGGCAGCAATGTTGATTAATGAATGGTCTTCAAAACAAATGGTAGTTTAGGTCTGTACAACTGATAATATTAATCCCAGAGGTACTGAAGCATGATAGCTCACAGTGATTTTGACAGCAAATTTGCAATATGCCTATCCAGATGCATATAGGTGTACATACTAAAGAAACAATGACAGGTACTATGTTCCACATTTATTGTTTCAGGTACTTGGACAGTTGTTTGTATAACTAATATCCCACTCAAATTTAAAGTTTTGATGGGACCACTACCATGTTTTATAGCAAATATGCATTCCATTTTAATGCCGATAACTACAAAAGTCAACAATGCAATATGAAAATACAGTTTCACCTTACTGAAAAAAGATGTGAATCTCTCTCATGAAGATCTAAGTCATGTCTTTGAGATGCTGTATATCAGTGTACTGATATGAACTCATCTTGGTCACTTATAGCAGCATACTGCACATGTCCTTATGAGACCTTGCTATCACCATTGGACTACTGGAGAGCTTCCAAATTGATCCAACTCTAATACTTTGTTCCAAAAACCAGACTAGACCTGAAAATATATAACATGTTTCACTTAATTCTAAAAAAAGGAAGATGTAGGCAAATGAAGTTAAAATGTGTTAGATATGGTGATTTCAAAATAACATTCAGGTTGCAAATATGGTTAAAAAAGGTAAACTTGATAGAGTGACACTCAAAGATGTGAAGCAATGGGCATGTATTAAAGTGACAAATGCATCCTAAAAATAGATGAAGTTTCTACAAGCATATTTAGCCATTTACAGGTTAAATAACTAATCAGGTAGAGTATGTATCATAAAGTTTAAGGCAATGTTGGAACGGTGAGGTTTGATCATTGCTGAAAACATTGATACATACCAGTATAGTGGAAAGTCAAATGACAATGTACCAAATTAAAATTTATTACTATATGCAATCCTATTCATGAAGGAAAAACAATTTTAGATATTGTGAGTGAATATAGCAAAATGTAGCCACACAGATCAACTATAGGTACCAATAGATCCTATATCATCAACTAAATAAGAAATTTTCATCCCGAAAACTTGTAAACAAGGATGGATATTTGCATGTGTGGGACATATGCAATGTACTTGTTAAAATCACATGTGCAAACATGATTCAAATCTGTTTGAACATTTTTAGTCTATTTTTAAGAGTCTTGGCTACCAAGTTATTAAGTTCAATGATTCAATGGAATCAAATATCAGCTGATGCTGCAATACCGCCCTCTGTCAAAGTACTAAATTGAAATGTGTTACCATACAGATGCATATTCATGATGAAAATAACATCTTGGGATATTTTAAGTGCACACAGTCAAAACTGAGCCTTACAGATTCACTATAGGTACCATGTCAACCTAACAATGTCAACTTTTGATTCCAAACATTACAAAATATATGCATATTTGTTCATGTCAGCTATGTAACCATGTTAGGATCAGTTGTAGAAAGTTAAATTCAAATAATCTGTTTGAATATTACTTATGTAATCTTTAAAGTGTCAGATAACAAATATTATTAGTCATTAATAATGCATAAAGCAAAATGGATCATGAGAATTCCCATAATATCATCTGGGCTACAATGTCGCACTACATCAATCAACATCTTAAAGAAACTAAACAATTAAATGGAATGCATTCTGTATTCAACTTACATCATTTTGCTGTTTTCTTACATGCAATGGTAAATATACCTGGGTAAAGTATATTTTACCCCTCTGACCTGTATTTCATTCTCTGACAGCTTAATATGATTTTGTAGAGAACTTGAACAGGTTCTAGTATAAAGTCTTCATCTCTGTCCTCTCACTAAATACCCTATAACTATGGTTATAAACAATTACTGATAGCTATACAAGCAGATATGTGTTACTCAGGAAGTCACCCCATCATAAACACATAAATTAACTGTTTGAACCCCAAATAAATAGTTTCAATGACCTAAAGGTACAAAGCAAAGTAGAATTTTTTCTTCATGTATTTTAAATGAGGGTCTCATTTTGACTAATAAAGATATTTTATTAGATCAAATTTGACAAATATCTATCATTTGAGCTTGTATATGGTGTAGGAATATATATATGCTGATATCATTTAATATCATTCCCAAAAAATATTATATGTGTATACTTGGTGTAAATTTTTTATTTTTTAATTGTTTTTTTTAAATTTCATTTTAATTTTTAAAATTAAAATTATTTTTTTACTTCTAATTTCTTTTTTATATTTTTAAAGTCATTATACATAACATATTAAAATTTCATGTAAATGTCATTAATAATAAAAAATTTACATCAGTTTCAAGTTTTTACTGACAGGCCATAGTACACAATTAATTTTAATATATGTTCTCTACATTTGTTCCTCAGTACTGAACTTTCCACTGTGTGACAATCAATACAAATCATATGTTAATCTAAAATACCTTCAGAGATGACTTTACGGTTTAGTTCTTGTCAAGGGTTGACCTGCATTTTTTTGAGAGGCTGAATTGTAAACAAAACAACAGGCAACGGAACACAGATTTCACTTCCGGATCATCACCATGACCTTATTACTCAATGTGCACTGTCGCCGAAATGCACAGAGACAACCACACCATAAGCTCACATTTTAAAGAATAATCAATTGCCTTTAAATCCTTACCAAGAATGCCAAAATCTAACTCTAGTATCACCACCAAATTTAGACCGGAAAAAGTGATCTAAAAATAGACTGGGACTACATTCGTGGGTACTGAACCGGATTTTATTAATTGTGTACCGATTCCATAAGGCCAACAAAGCCTAACTCTACACAATCCATAACTATATACAAACAAATACAAGGTCTAACACTTCTCACTATTAAATTCAGCCCTGCACCACGATGCAACATCGTAGCAGATTACACCATCTGATTCGATTTTATTCTAACAACTATATACATTATTTTTGAATATTACTAATTCGCTATACACTACATTACGACATGTTGATAATTCAGCTATACGTTGAAGATTTGTTACGTATATGTGATTAAATAGCTTGTGTGTAAGTTTTAAAATTCTTCTTATTTCAGTTTTGTTTCATTGTATTTTATTGCGGTGATCTGCCAGTTGCGTCACGTCTACTTTGTTTCTCTCAAAAAACAAAACACAAAAAAACGTTCGGCTTGATGTGGAATGTGAGTGATGTCTTGCGGTAATTCATGTGCTGTCGCCGTAAACCATCGTATTACTTCTTTGAGACTGGCTTCTAAAACAGGAGCACGTATATTTGGATTTTTTCGCTACTGATGCCGTACAGAACTCGAATCAATTTGATGGGAAGATGAGATTGAAGGGACATCATGTTGACGATATGTGAGATGGACCAAACGTGCCCAGGGCTTTGCAGATTTTTGTTGTTGTCATTGTTAAGTCGATGAAGACACATACACGACAGGCCTCTCCGTCTTGGTTCTATTGTTTAAACAGATGGGTACAAAATTGTTGATAATCGGGGACCGTGAGTTTTAAATCCACGAGTAAATAGACGTGTGAGGTTTAAGAAGCATTGTCGTACGCGTGTCAGGAAATTGGCTAAAACTTGCACTTGCAATTTATTTCTAGGACGTTTAAAGTAGACCACATAATGAGCATTGGGACTGATAGTGCGATGGGTTTTACTTTGTTGAAACAAATTTTGGGTGATGTAAATGACACTGGCATTACGGTGAGGATCTTTGCACGTAAACCACAGTTTAATTTATTCCTTGTTTTTCCAAAAATGTCGTTGAAGATAACTGGATGGGTTTTACTGGGGGCAGACACGATCCCGTCATCTTCGTCAGGAACAAGATGGAATCGTCTTGACTTTGTACTCCGATTGTCACTCTTTGTAACACTACACGATACGTTGAGGTGGACGAGCAGTCGAATGATGTTTATGTTCGATCAAGGTTTGACAAATTCGGTTTTGCCAGTACCGCTGGGTCCATCAATTTACAGGTTGAAGGAATGGCGACTAAACAAGGTCTCACAAAAAGCGCGATCAAAGTTTTCGTAGATGACTTTGAACGTGGAGGATGAGTTAGCAGAGGTAGCCATGATGCAGGAAATGTCACTTTTGACACGAATATAGACAGGACAAGAGATTTTATACTTTTTGGGGACATATTATTGCAAAAAGATTTTAAAGGTGCAAAACGAAAGATAATAATACATAAAAAGCAAAGGTTGAAGGACATCGATAAAAAACAAACACTCACACATGTTACTGTAAACATTTTGGTGGCACAGTCGCACAGTGGGTTCTTCCCATAATGGTTTTTCGGGGATACCCATGTCAATGACAGTCTTGTCCTGAATGGGGTGGTTTTCCAATGCGTGGTGTTCTTCTTCTCGTACTGTGACTAAAAAACTTCGAAATGTCATCTTTTTCACTGGACACTTTAATGCCACTTTTTCTTTGAATGCATAACAAAAATATTGGGCATAATTTGCCGCTTCTTTTGTACAAGTCTCGAAACCAAACTTCTCCTGTCACGTACATCCGGCCAGTGAGGCTGTATGTCACAAGATACACACACGTCGTCTTAAAATGACTAAAAGTTGACAAATCTTTTTTCCCTGTAAAAGAAGAGAAATATAGGGAAGAAAGCTCAAGGGTTTTAACATAATGAGTCTCTCGTGTAAATTTAAAAGTACTAACCTCGAACTATTGGTGGTACCTTACAGTACAAATCGTATACAGCCCACAAATAATCTTCTGGTAAACGAAATTGCAGAAAGAAGTCACTAAGATACACACCACACGATGACCCAGATTCATTGGTTACAGTTCCATCAAAAGGCGTTGGTAATTCACCACAGGCTGAATAATGTCATTGATTTCCCTCCACGGCAATTGTTGCATCACGAATGATAAGGTCGTGGCATGGTACAAAGCTTGTATACCCACTTTTGTTTTAGTATTACAAATAGTGTCCTCTATGCATCGCGAATTACTGGGTCGTGGCCAATAGCATCTTTTATATTTGTGACTACAGTAGTGTCCTCCAATGATCAGTCTTCATTTACACTGGAACATGGTTTAAAAATGGTGAAATGAGTTTGCGTTTAACTTGCATTTTGACAACCTCTCGGTAAATTCGTTCTCAACTCCACATGAAAAACAACAATATTCTGTTTTAAAGTATTCATCTAAAGATTACCTTGGTTGTCCTACTAATGGTAGGTACTGATAGTGCAGAGATCATCTAGCTTGTTCCAGATAAGCGGAATCTTTCAGCTCCCATTGGCGAAGTGACACACCACAAGTGAAGCACTTGACTTTATTACCTTCGCCCAAGTAGAGAAATCCGGCTCTGGCTAATTCTTTGTGGGTAGGCCCTACCAGATATTTAGGACATTTTTCTTGGAAGGTTTGGAATTGACTTTCAAAGTTGCAGTATTCAAGCAAATGCACAGTGAACGAATATACTTTCACAGGCTCAATTCGATAAGGGTACGGTGAAACCCGCTATTGTTTACTCAGACATGGATGATGATATCCGTAGGGTGGTAGCCGCATGTTTTCACGTGGAAGATGACATTCACCGTGAAAACCAGTATAGAGACCACGATAACGAGTGACATCGCTTTCGCATCCGTCAAATTTGACACGCACGGGATCCCTTAAGTTCCCTTGATATGGTGCTAAATCGCTGAGGTCACCCCTGACATGACAAGGCACGGCATCGCAATCCACATGAGAATCCCCGAACTTGAATGGTGTGGTCTCTTTTAAAAGTATTCATCTTTCTCGCTTGGTGTTTGTAGTCACAATGAACTATCGGTCTTGAATGTTTTCCCTTTATACTAGTCGTAATGATCTCTCGAGCTTATAAATCGTTCTTTTTATATCTCGTTTTGGAAGACTTCCTTTATTCTTCCTGGACATTGGTACTGCCTTCTCTAAGGAATCTCCATACCTGTACCGTATTGTGATTGGTGGAAATGCTATAGAAAGGTAAGGACAGTGCGGAGACCATCGAGTATGTTCCAGAACAGCTGAATCTTTATAGATACATCGATCCATATGCAACGTCAGACCACAACTGAAACACTGTACTTCGTATCCCATTCCAGTCTCAGGGCCCAAGTGAACAAATTTCCTTTTCTAGCTTAAATATTCGCAGTAGGTAATCATTCCCTATCCGTGGGCCATTTTTGAAACATTTCCAATCGATAGGCACAATTACATTAGTCAGGCAGGAAGATGGGGAAAAGGTATGGTTTGAACTTGGAGTTATTAGTGTATCTCTCAATTGATTCTTGCTGTGTCGAAGTTATCCTTCTTGTTGGTGGATATCGTCTCAAAACCATTTTGTATACCAGTGTGTCCGTACGGTAAAGTGAAATGGTTGGGAAGTCACACTCGTTTCTGGTACACGATGTGATACACTTTTTACAAAGGTCGAATGACGATTTAGTGTGTGGCTAAACGTACAATCTTGTGATATTGGTAAGTGATTACTTTAAAATCTTGATCCTCTCAAAAGTGCATGACTTTTTTTAAATACCGAAAGTTTAAGACTTGACTGGCCCGATAATTGAGAATCAATGCAAAAATATTATGTGTGTATTTGTGTTTTTATGCGTGCGTGTATGTTTGTTGGTGTTTATATTTGTGTTTTTTATGCGTGCTCGTACGTTTATCTGTACATGTTTGTATGGTTGTATGCGTACTGGTAGGTTTTTTGTGAGTATATTCGTGTTTTTTATGCGTACGCGTACGTTCGCTGGTGTTTGTATTTGTGAGTTTGTATGCGTGCTCGTACGTTTGTTTCTCTTTGTATTTGCGTGTTTGTATGGCTGCGCGTACGTTTATTGGTCTTTATATTTGTGTTTGTATCCGTGTGTATACATGTGTTGGTGTGTATTTTGTTTATGCCTGTCTCCGCGCATACGTTTGTGTTTACTTGTCTATGCGTGTTTGTATGCGTGCTCGTACTTTTGTTGGTGTTTGTATTCGTGTGTTTGTATGCGTGCTCTTACGTTTGTTTTTCTATTTGTGTGTTTATATATAGGTGTTTATTTGTCCCTATAAAACTCCCTTTATCGATGCCAGATTCATTTCACCTACCTACTACCTACAGTGGCTCGCATTCAGGTCAGTTGTTTGCAACAATGTTGCCATTATTCCCCTAGTGTCTAATACAGTGACGTCATTGAAGCTGGAGATTTTGAGACTATAAATATAGATTTGGGGTTTCAACAGGTTATAACTATGAATAGATACTATGTTAGTTCAAAAGACTTTCCTACAAGATATTGTAAATAGATACTGGGATATTCCATAGGATTTCCCCACAAGTTGAAGCTAAAAATAAATGCTATTTTTTTCCAAAGGAATTTTCTACCAGTCATGACTATAAATAGATACTAGCGTTTTTCCACATAGTATTTTTGATAGTATAAGAGATAGTCTATTTTGTAAGATTTCATCTCCTTTTACATTCTAAGTGAACACAAGGCATTTTGGATAGTGAGTATGATATGTTGGATAGCATAGTGGTATGGTGGATAATATTTATTTGGTGTAACTGATATTCTTTATTGTGAAATTTCTTCTTCGTTTACATCACAAGCTAACACATAACGTTTGTAGTGTGTGTGTGTGTGTGTTTGTGTGTGTGTATGTGTGTGTGTTTCCCTTTATCAAACCCCTTGTCCCTACACCCATGAGTATGACAGTGGAGTGGTGTCACTATAAACACTAAGTCCTTTGCTGATGTGATATTAGATTTTTGTATTTGTTTTGGATATAAAATCTTTCGTTAATCACTGTGTATTGATATAAAATATGGTGGTTTGCGACTTATTTTGTCTTTAAAAAAACTGGTGGATTGTTTGGTAGGTTGATATAAGTAGTTAGTAAGAGAGGATGTTTCTTTCACAGCAGTTTTTCATGTACATAAACTGTAGTGTTCGTCATTCGCACAGCTGGGTTGTATATATGGTGAGCTGGATTAGAAATGTGGTTTAACTTTGTGTCAACCTTTTTTGTTTTTAAGCAGAATTATTTTATTTCCACGAAGATAGGTATGAGTTTAAGTAATTCCAATTCTACTTCAAGTCTTAGAAACTATTTTAAAATTTATTTTTAGATTATGTTAAGTACCCGCTAATGTCCGGTACAATTTCAGAATTTAGTGCTACATTTTCTCTTTGACATTTCTAACAGCCAAAACGTCTGCCTAGTTATTAGTTTACATTCAGGTCTGCTAAAATTATTTGAAATTTAGTGCAATATTTTAAGTCACGGCAATCTGAATACAATCTTCTGAACCTTTCCTCGGTCTTCACTAGGAGTTTGGGATATTTTGGTAATTTTAGTACTACTTTTAGACTAAACCAATGTAATCTAATGATCTGGAATATGTTTAGACTCTGTTAAATTCTGGGAAAATTTCGTAATTTTATCTTTACTTTTAGTCACAACCATTTGAATGTTTTAATGTTCCGGATTTTCTCAGTCTCCACTATAGTCCTGGTCAACGTCGTAATTTTAGTACTACTTTTAGTCTGAACTGATGGAGTTTTAACGTTCCGGGATATGTTTAGTCTCCGTTAAATTCTGGAACAACTTCGTAATTTTAATATTAATTTTAGACGCATCCATTTTGGTGTTGGTCTTTTCCTTGATTATACCTATTTATAGCATCATTATAATTATGCAAATTTATGAACACCGCCAACATAATTTCAGGTCTAGGTTATGATTTTATATATAAATCTGTGTTTTGTATTTGTGTACGTCTGGTTCTGTCTATTGTATTTGTCCTTAGAGTAACAACATAGTTGCCAGTATTCAGCCCGATTTCCGTCAGCTATTTGCAACATTGTTGCCAGTGTTTAGTACCATGACGTCACCCTATTTCATTACCGAGGTCGCTAACATAATATACCCCAGATTAAATTCACCTTGTCCTTAAACAACCTTATCGACTGTGGTTTCCATTGTCACTAAACAGCCCCTACACACTACTGATAATTGCTAACTTGATAACTAAGTTATATTATTGTACGTACCACTACATTATTAGTTGTGTTTGTAGGGTTTAACGCCATTTGTCAACAAAATATAGGCTATGCATGGCAACAAGTATAAATGGTGGAGGAAGAACCCTGGATAACCACGAAAACAACCAAACACCCACGAGAAGCTACTGGCAGGCTTTCTCATGTACCCACATTGGTCGAATCCAAGATTTGAACCCACTGAGACAGAGGTGACATGGCAGTAACGATATAGGTCATTCGGACACTCGGGGTCCCATTAGTTTTGTAATAGCTAGTGTCCAATCTACAGATTTTAACAATCAGTGTGTGAAAATCATTGCTCCTGGAGAGTAGACATTATGGTTTCAGCAATTAACTAAAATGGAATAGTCGATTTAATATTTAGATTTGTAAACCAGAGGTTGACGAATCAAAACTATTTCCAAAAATATTTGGACATATAACTGAGTACCATCATCAAATCCAGATACAAATACATTCGCAAAAATAAATATTTCAAAATAAAATAAATTATTACAAAAATAACAATTACGGTCAGTGTTATAATGCATGACACGCTATATCTGTAGCCAATAAAATACAACACATATTGCTGAAGTATGATAAAGAATGACATATCACTTCGCATCTCCTCTCCCCCCCCACAGACACAAAACCCACATATTAACTAAATATGATAAAGCATGACATAGAAACTCTTGAATGCCGATAGAGCTAAATTTCGACAGCCTAGAGTAGCAAAAATAATCACAAGTGAGATGTGGTTAATCCTGGTTTGTGGTAAGAGGCTTTTGGTACAAAGATAAGCATGTTGCAATTCTTTGTTATTTTCTTAAAACGTATTATTAACTAATCTATCACACAATGCCCAAAACGCTTCAACCGACAGCTACGAAGAATATTGATAAGGTCCTAAAACTTATACGATAAATACATGACTCTACTTTAGGATCTTATTGGATTAACACGTTGTCTAAATTTCAATAAAGTCTATTGTCTAGCAATAAACCGTATTTAAAGAGGATCTAGGTATTAGTATTTACACTAAGAACGGTAACTAATGGATTTATTTATAAGTATGTATACATGCATACAAGTCCGTTTGCTTTTAAGATGTCAATTCTGGAGGAATATTGAACTGGATAAAAAGTTAGCGAAGCAAGGACAAAATCCGATAAACTATTATCAATTTACAGGCTGGTTAATTAAAATCTCTAATTTAACATTGCAAAACAGGGCCAAAAAATGGTTTAAATTCAGAATGATTTGTGTTAGAAAGAAAGTTTGCTATTAAAGCATATCAAATTTTAAATAATGGTTATTATTATTATTATGGTTAATATGTATTAAAGTAAAATAAAAATGGAAGAAGACATGCATAACGCTTTTATGAAAATATTTAATTAATCAAACCAAGATGAAAATACAGTTGGCCGAGGAAAGCGATTGCATAATATAAAGATCAGTAATTATTGAAGTAATGAAACATTGAATACTTTTCTACTTATTCACACACACACACACACACACACACACACACACACACACACACACACACCGTAGTGGAAAAGTTTAATTTAACTCTTTTAACTAATATGTGCAAGTATTTTTCTCCCCAAGAAACGAGAAAATGGGTAGATATATTACGAAACCAAAATGTTGGATACAATAGGACAGTGGGCTACATCACAGAGCCATCGACATGTCGCCAATTGAGGCCAGTAAACATAGCAACAGGTCAAAAGTAGGGATTAACTTTGCTCTCTTACAACAGTTGTCCACAGAACTTCCAAATATAAAATAGAAGTGAAAGTAAGGATCTCAAAATATACAGTCATTCTTGTGCAAGAAGGAGATCCATTGGGTGACACTATGAGTTACCGCACATGACTATAAAATGTTTGAATTCTTGTGCAGGAAGGAGGTCCATGGGGGAGGGGACACCGACCCTAGTGACACCACTAAGTGTCGTCTATATGTTATTTTATAACTTTTGTTGAACTTGTTTAGAGATAATTCTATGCGATAAATTCTTCATTTTTAATTGACATTTTTGTACAATTCTTTTTAAGCAAAACAAATAAATTATTTATGCTTTGTGTTTGATATCAGCTTGTTTAAAAACTGAAATGTCCCGTATTTAAGACCGGTATCATGAGTATGAAATTTTAGCTTTTAAATGTTAAAATTTTTATTGCAAATCTAATTTATTTAGTCCTATATACTGCATCCACAGAAATGTCCAGAATAATCCAGTCAAAACCAATTTTATTTTCTGCCAGAAAAATTGTCAATTTTCTGAAGGCAATTAAATAAATATCTGGTTAAACAACACATTGAAATAATTATGAGCAAATGTTAAAGATACCGTGTATTGTGTATGTACGGACTACTCTTTGAAGTTGAAGATTGCTATAAAAAAATCAACAAACAAATCTTGACAGCGGAAGTGATTGTGCTAAAATGTTTTATGAAATGTTATGTGAATCTGCAAATTAAGTGCATAACGAATTTAGATTAAAAGATGCAAAAATACTGGTATTTATTCATGAAGATAAAACTAGATTTTAATTAAACTAACATTTCTTTTTACAATTATGAAGAAGAAAAAATGTCAAGGTTGAAATTTTACGGCAAGGTCAAATTAATACTGGTAAATATAGGGTTGCTGCATCGAATGGACCCAATCTGAACTTTATATATGATCGATTCACCCTCTGGTTCATTCATAACTTGTTGGGATATAATTATCACATCCTGATCAAGGAGACTGTAAAGGAGTATGGCGAGAACACTGTAAAAATCATATCTAACAACGATGAAAAATATTTCTCATTCAGTTAAGATTTTGAAAAAAGGTACAGAAATAACTTTTAAAAGGACAATTGGTTTTTGGACAACTTTAAGGGCAAGCCTCGAGTATCAATCTAATAATTAAATATGACAAATTAGTCGAAACAACATCATTCTTTTCATTTCGTTTAAATATTTTGTAAACCAATATTTCAGTTATAGCGGTTTTCTTTTCAAAATTTTTTGTAGTATCACGCGAGAAGAAAAACGCACTATCTTAAATTTCTCTACACGCAGAAACACGCACATGCGAGCGAGCGAGCACACACACACACACACACATCGATACAGACGCTTTAGAGGAGCCATGATGACTTACTGATTAGTAGACCAGATTTGCGACCAGAATGGTACAGATTCAAATCCTGCCGAGACCATGCCGGGTCTTCATCGGTGAGTGTCAAACTAATGAGACAATAAGAAAACAAAACCATCTACATATTTCAATAATGTGCGAATACCTCGAACAAATGAAAGCATCCCCATAATATTCACTTCTGAAAAAAAGGTGTTTAAAATGGAAACAGTGGGTGCATATTCTGAAACATTGTCCATATGCTATTCCAAACAACTGCCGCTCTGTAAATATGCGACAAAACTGGATTCCATGCCAGGGTCAGTTGCATATAATTATTTAACCTCATTATTTGCCAGATCGTGCGAGCAAGGTGTGGTAAATCTATTAACAGTCCATTCTTCTTATCTGAAGGGATAGTATGTTCCCTTACTGTAAGACCTTTTTTAGTTACTTTTATTATCATTACCCATAAAATAACTACAAAAATGAAATCATAACGTTCTTTTCCAAATCTCGATAATGCAACCCTAAGGGGATAAATGTTAAACCGAAACGAAATAACTTAATAAAATATGGAAATTTTCTTGATTAAAAAATGTGCTTGTCAATTTTTATATAAAAAAAATTGTTCAAATAGATATTAAATTTGTCGGGAGATATTTTGTCAATATTTTACTGATACACTGTTGAAAAGGACAGTTGATATCAACAACCACCTCAAGTGAACTGTAACTGCTTGTATTTCAGATATTTTATATTATATATTTTTTGTGCTGAGGCAGTCGCCTTAAGCTTGTCAAGGTAAGCAATAATACATTTTCAAAATTAACCTTTCCATGAGGCGTTTTTCTATTTACCGAAGCATTGGCTCAGAACTTTTTAGATTTACCATTCACTGAATTCAAACCAAAGTTATCAGCTAAGAGGTAACAGAGAGATGCTATTCTTCTCGTATAACTCACCAAATATAGGAGTAGGACCATTAAGACGGGAACAGATTTTCTATGTTATTTAGGTTAAAAAATCTGAATAAATGCCTAGCTATTTATTGTATAATAATTGTATTTCCTTTATTATTAAGCGCATGTTTTAAAATAAAATGAAGTTCATCTTTTAAGTTATTCTGAATCTTTACTGACAATATATATATATATATATATATATATATATATATATATATATATATATATATATATATATATATATATATATATATATATATATATATATATATATATTAAAGTTTCTTAGTAATATCCAGCTTCTAAATAATTAGAGCATGATATGATTTGTGTTAGATTCCCTACAAAATGTACCCTTCTTAACGATGGACAAATAAAGTGACATTTATACACGCTGATTTAATTTTGTCAAATATTTAATTTATCATTATATCATCATTTCTAATTGTAAAATTCAATACATTTGTCCTCAAATATACGTTTCAGAATGTAGATAATAAAAAAGTTTATTTTTGTATATTTTAACTATTATATGCTAATACATGATATTATGCTATAAATATCGTATTGTATTATATTCTTGTATAATGGTGTTTGCATCAATTTCAATTGTTCAGAACATCTTTATCGAACAAGAGATTCATTAAATGTTTGTTGTATTTTTTTTCTTCCCTCAAGGATTTTGTCATGGTAAGGTATTTTTCGGTCTTTACTGGCTTGTGATTTTTTTTTCTTTCTGACTGATGCCAATAGTTATTATACTCATGTTTATATTATTATGAAGTGTCAGTTATATTTGTGGCATTTCTACTAATCGGAAAGTTCAGTTTACAAAATTTAGAATGAATTGTTTCAATGATTTATTTTCTGTTGTCATAAAATGTATACACATCACATTCCTCCGTTTTGTCCAACTGCTTATCGCCTTCCCCTTACAGCTTTAAACAAAATGATTGACAAAAGGTAGCTTTCCTTTTATACGATTTGCGGATATAAATAAGTAGTCGGTCACAAGCTTCAATGAATGTACAAAATTTCATTTCGACTGTAAATCTACCTACACTTGTTGTTTACAAAGAATATGTTAAAGTAAAAAAAAAGTGTCCGTAATTCTTAAATGCCAACATCAAAACTGTAAACAACAGCAACAATAATAATAATAATAATAATAATAATAATAATAATAATAATAATAATAATAATAATAATAATAATAATAATAATAATAATAATAATAATAAGTACAGGAGGAGGAAATGTAGTAAAATAATGTATACTAATATAAAAAGGATACAACAGTATGATCTTAAAAAAAATATAGCAATTTACAGCTTCGTTACATTGAAATATGTTCGTGCTTTCTTTTAGTTTTTCGATATGTTTAATTATTTCCATCCATTTATAGGTAAAAGGAGAAAAAATTTTAAAAATATTAAGGTACAGAATACTCCCGTTTGGAAGGATAACTTTTTTTTTTAATAATAGGAACTCCAAGGAGCGAAAAGGTTCATGGCACCTCCTCGCATGTGGTGACACTGGACTTTTTCCCACGCTGATCTCCCTGCTATGGACACGTTTTTGGTTGTCCCTTACGTCATACACTAAAAATATGCCAAGGTATTCCAAATGCTTCCAAAGGATATAAACAATAGTCGCACGATCTGAATAAAATTTCCGCAAGTCTGAGACAAGATTTTAAGAATGAAATTGTTTCTTTTAGCCTTTACGATTGGGTTAGTCTCGTGCCAGGTTATGCCTGGCGGTGTATTACACCAGGACCCCAAAGATCCGATGTTTCAGAAACCAGCCCAGGTAGCAGCAACATACACAGATGACCAGAACTCTGTTTCTCTTTCTGCTAAATATGGACAAACCTACGAAGTTGTTGCTGCATCAACTCAGGTGAGAGTAGCTACAGTGGATACCATTTTTCCTTCATTTTTATAAAAAATGTAAAAATTGAATGTTTGTGCAAAGCTTGGTGTTCAAAATTAAACAATGCACTCCTTTTTATATCGTAATAAATTTACAGGAAGCATTCGAACACGCAACGTACACTCTTTTTAATATTGGTCTCTGGTCATATTTTTGCTGTTTCTTGACATCACGATATTTAATGCTGAAATTTGCATATCTCCTACGTGTGCTTATATCAAACTTTTTGGTGAATTTTCAACTTTAAGTACAAATCGATTTTTTTTCTGTGTTCTGGGTACTTCAGAATCTTTTCTGTGCTTTTTTTTTTTATCAAGTGCCCATCTAAACCATTTGTATGAAATACCATATTCCTGAGTCGTACACAGTTTAAAATTATATGTTGCTTCTAAAACCAGCAATGCATATTCATTACAGTGTTCATGTACATGTACAGTGATCTGAAATCACAGTTTAGCAAATTGCTATTTTAATATGTAGTTCTATTTTGGTCAGTTTTCGGATCTTTAAAATAAAGTCAAATGACCCAGAAATAGTTCTGATAATTATTTTGAGCAATATTACATGTTTCATAGAGACAAGTGCTGAAATTTGGAAACAGAAGAAACTGGCACAGAGATGGTTCTCAAGGAATAATTATGATTATGTTTTTATATAGTCCTACAGTATAAGACAGGCCCTGATATTTATGTTTGAAGGTCAAGTTCTTACTACCCAAATAACAGCTCTGTGTATCATGTTCTGTGTATCATCTGATGCAGATTAACATCAGAATGAAAAGTCAGATGTTCAGGAATATCTCACACTTTTGGCTACCCAAATTAACGCTTCTCCTCAAATTGAAGATTTAATGTTTTAGTTAGACTTTATTTACTCTGATCTTTTTTCTAATAAATTCAGATTTTCACGCAAGCAAAAGAACATGTTTTTAAATTCCATTTGCCTATATTTCAGTTAGCTGCAATGTGATGAAAGATGGTAAAGCCAATAACAGTTAACAGGATGTTAAGCAACTTGAATAAAATGATGCTGTCTAAACACTTTCTTCCGTAATGATGCATTTTTTATTTTTTATTCATTTCATTAAAGAAATATGCTTCAATTTAATTTAAGCATTTCCATCTTTTATCATATTTGAGCCATTAGGGTTGTGTTATTGTTATGCAACATTATGCCTGGCAATGTGTTACACCAGGATCCCAAAATTCTGATGATCCACAAGTCAACCCAGGTAGCAGCAACATATACAGAAGACCAGAACTCATCTTATGCTCAGTATGGTCCCAAACTCTGTGGCAGAGATGAATGCAGCACAAATTAAGATGTAAAATTGTACAGTGTTGTATAATACTACTTTTAATAGCTTTAAGTTAAGCCATGACATCACAAGAAATTAACTTTGAGATGACTTTGACCCTATCTTTGCAGATAGGATCTTGATTATGGTACAAGACTCCCCATTTTAAATAACAGTGACCATTCAGATTGGATCTTAAATTATGGTACAAGACTCCCCATTTAAAATAACTGTGATCATTCAGATAGAATCTTGATTATGGTACAAGACTCCCCATTTAAAATAATTGATCATTCAGATTGGATCTTGATTATGGTACAAGACTCCCCATTTAAAATAAGTGATCATTCAGATAGGATCTTAAAAGTATCTTATGTAAGATGAACTTAGGTCATGATGCAGGGGTATACATTTTTATAATCATACTATCCCTGAGAATTTGTGAGCTAGAGGCAACACAAATAATGATGTATAATGTAAAGCTTGATGAAAAAAATACCCTCAAGCTTTTACTGGGCAACACAATTCACTATGTGATTTTTAAGAAAAGTTTTTCCATTACCCTTTAAAACAGTGATCCCAAAGTAAAAAAGAGCTTGGTTTATTGTTTACAACCCATTGGATTATATCAGCTAACTGCATTGTCCCTAATTATGAGAGAGAAATGGGTCTATTATGATTAAAGACATACCAAAATAACAGAATACAAAGAAAGAAACAGTGATTTAATAATACTGAGACTAAAAAATACAGTTTATTGTTCCATTAAAATAAATTATTTATAAATCAGAATTTAAGTATATAAAGATAAAGCTGATGGTTGTTTATTACCTGCCAGAATGAATGGTATTTTCATATATTTCCTCCAACATTGTTGTTTACAACCCATTCCATTAAATCAGCTTACTGACTTGGTTTATTTTCCTCAGTTATTAGATAGTAACGGTCTGTTAAGTTCAAAGACAAAAATAAAATAATAAAAACAAAGAAGAAAGGATAATATCATGAAAAAGAGCATTTATTATCTGCCAGAATAGATGGTATTCACATGTTTTGCTACTTTTCAGAAAAGGTGCAATTGAACCAAATTTATCTTGAGCCAACAGTATTTGTTTTAAAGCAAATGATTAATTTTTGTGTAAGGGTTAATTTTCAGGATGAGGTAGTCATCAGAGGGAGCAATTGTCCTAGGGTGGCAGTTATCCACAGGGGCAATAGTCTTAGGGTGGCAGTTGTCCATATGGGCAGTAATGCTAGGGTGGCAGTTGTCCACAAGGGCAATAGTCCTAGGGTGTCAGTTGCCCACATGGGCAATAGTCTTAGGGTGGCAGTTGTCCACAAGGGGCAATAATCCTAGGGTGGCAGTTGTCCACATGGGCAGTAATTCTAGGGTGGCAGTTGTCCACAGGTGCAAAAGTCCTAGGGTGTCAGTTGCCCACATGAGCAATAGTCTTAGGGTGGCAGTTGTCCATAGGGGGCAATAATCCTAGGGTGGCGGTTGTCCACAGGGGCAATAGTCCTAGGCTGGAAGTTGTCAGATTCAGAGTTACAAGCAACACGCTAAATATAACATTACTCTGTGACCTTAAACTTCAAGAAAGAATGACTTGACAATGTGTACATTTACAAAACATCATCCAACCAGTTGGTTAGTTTTGGTGAGCTTTCCAAGCAAAAAAAAAAATAAGTGCAAGATTTTGCACAAAATTACACAAGTATCCAACCACTTTGATTCAACTTTTTTTCAAGAAGTATGTGGACATCGTCATGTTTACGATTTTCACAGTGGATGATTTGTTGTGTGCAAAGCAAATTCATTATCATCCAAAGCCAGATACAGAAATAAGCATAGAATTAGGTAAATGACATGACATTGTCTATCACAAGTTTCTGATCTATTTGGCTATGGGTATGGCCTGATCCAGGGGAAAATTTTTTGATATAGTAAATGTGCATTTCTCTGTTCATAGCCAGTGTGTGTGTGTATATATATATATATATATATATATATATATATATATATATATATATATATATATATATATATATATATTTTTTTTTACACACACACACACTGTTTTTGTGTTTGCTGCTATCCAATATGACTTCCATGGTAGCCAACTTGAATTCTTGTTATTACTGTTCCTTTGTAATAGATGGCCAAACCAGCATGGGGTTTTTACTAAAAGACTTCTTACATAGTTTAGTTGCTCCTAAATGTAAATGATGTTTATCTAATATCCAATATGGTCACCACAGCTGCCATCTTAAAATGTTATTGCTACTCCTGAATGGATAGTCATATCAGCATCTATTTGGTGCTCAAAGAAAATGGTGACAACCTGTTTATTGATTGCATATTTATGTGTTTCCTTTTAATTTTGATTTTTAGCAAGATTTGGCTTGATACCATAATGACACTAGGCTAGGAAAGAAGTAGACTGGTGATTTTTCAAGAGATGGAGTATAACCCATATATATATATTGCCAAAAACAGAACTCATATTAACCGAATTTAGGGAATATATACACTAACACACCATTTTTCCAATTTTGTGTAACAGTTTTTAGGGCTATAATGTCTAGGTAGTCTTAATTTGTTTTAGTTTTTATGGCTTTTTAAAATAAAAGTATTAAAGCTTGTTTAGATACAAATTATTTTCCTCCTTCCATGTTTTATATAATCTACGTCTTTGTTTTTATCACATGGTGGAAATAGATAAATCTTGTAATGACAGGAAATAGATTTCCTTACTAATCTTGGTAATGTTTTTACAGGTTGTGGCTGGAATTCTTTACAAGATGACCTTGAAGTTCACAAGTGCCGACCATCATGTTGTAAGTATGTTACTGAGTTCCAGCAGAGAGGGGTGGCTGGCTCTTTATCCATCAGTCACACATTATTCTAATAATAAATACAATGCAGTAAGTGGTTTGTACACTTATGGTAATACTTTCAGCTATACGTCCTAGTAAAATGAATGTATAATAATTTTACTTCATCAAATTAAATTTTTTTCCACATATGAATTTTGTTTTTGTTTGTGTTGAGATTTTTGGCCATTTTCTAGGTAGGTGGGGGTGCAGTTTGAATAGTCATTAATTTATGAAAGCCATTCAGAATATTTTTACAAATCATGCATTACAAAAAAGAATGAAAGCTAATCATTTATGCCATTGTAGCATGACTGTAATGCTGGGGATTACATTGTAATCAAGAACAAATCATTGTGAATCCAACCTCAGAAAATTCAGTGACTCCATTTCCAAAGCTAAGATCATGTGTCTACTGTTGTGGAATAATCATTCTTTGCTATTTCCATTTGACGAGGTTCAAAAAATACATCAAGAACAAATTTTAAAAGTTTAATTTTATTTTCAGCAATAAAATTATATATTTATAGCTAAAGGAAGACAGTTTTCTTATAATTTTTGTTAGGAATTTTAATAGTAAGGGGTTATGGTTATTAAATAGTTAAATATGTAGAAAAGAAATAGTTTTGTTCCTCTTTGGGTCACATGCTTTGTTTTGTAAACAAAGTTTTACAACTTTTGATACAAGTAAGCAGTAAAAAGTCCATGAGGATGAGGAATCCTTCTAATCGAGACCAAGGAGGTGCTGAATATAAATAATTTACAAGTGTCTTTCAAAACTTCAAAATGACAATTCAGCACATCATCACTACACTAAGATTTTCTCAACAAAATTTGACAACACTTCTGTGTGTGTTTGTGTGTGTGTGTATGTGATAACATTGGGCAAGTCATCTATAATATGGAAGATATGTGTGTTTGTGCATGTGTGTGTATGTGATAATTCCATTGGGCAAGTCATCTATAATATGGAAGATATGGAGTACAGATTCAGAGGGGCCCCAGGCATCAGACTGTCTAGTCTTTTGAGTGCTGTACAAGTTAAAAGCATATTTGTTGAATGTGTTATTAACTGCAACATCAGGAATTCCCCAATCAAGTACATCTCTATCTGGCATTGAATTCAATTAAAAAGCCTTATTCTTTCCATTAGTTAGATTGAGATGAAATTCAAAATCAGTACCATAGAATTTTTATTTATAAGTATTAATGTCTATGATGGGCTTGACAGTCTCAGAAGGTGTGTTAGTTTTGCTGCTATAACTTTTGTTGACTTCATGATAGATTTATTTGTTTTTGCTTTGCAGACACTCTGTGATGTGTCAGTATTGGAGCAGGCCTGGCTGCACTACATTGGTCTTAGTGGCACCCCAGTGTGTCATGGCAGTAAGCGTCAACTTGCTGGAGGATACCACCATGTTGATAGTAATTCCCAGGCAGTTCAGGCGGCAGCAGTCTTTGCTGTTGATGCAATGAATAAACAGTCTAACTCCTTGTACAAAACCATGCTGATTGAAGTCAGCAGTGCCCAAGAGCAGGTATGTCTTTTGTGATTCTTCCTGTGCAGATCTTGTGCCCATAGAGATTATTGCAGCCATGTTATATGCAGGAGTAATAAAAGTTTTTTTATGGGTTTTTTTAATAACACTTAGTGATTCTCAGATTATAGTATATTTGTATGTATTCTTTTAAACATTCTACTTGAGGCTGAATTTCTCACATTACTGTTCATGAAAATTGATGGATATGTATGAAGGAAGAGATACAATGAAACTATTAAGTAAAGTTATAGCCTGTCAGATGTCTGCAAATAACTTGTTAGATATTGATGGATGAGTGAAAATTCCCAGATGTATAACAGATCCGTAGATGGGACCATTGTGAAGTGGTGATGCCAAAAAATCTTATCATTTTTGTGCTTGGTCTCACTTATAAGCTGTGTTGTTCAATGAAACAACTATTTACCTAATTACCCAGTTGTTTTATGTGACAGGGTGTTGTTCTATATGGCAGGGTGACTGAATAGATTGCAACCATCCACTTTTGTTCTATTAATGTAGCCAAGTTTTCCCCAAAACCATACAATATTTTGTCATGTACAGTGTGATCTAGATGGTAGCATCTAGAGTATTTCAAATAGTTGTTGTTGATTGGTTTTTAATGGGATTTTCAACACATTGTTGGACACATCATACCAAGAATGCAGAAGCTAAGTGCCTTTAATAAATTAATAGGAACACACCAAGGCACCAAACAAGTCTGATTTGGGTGGGTATTGAACCTGTATTGTTCAGTTCCTCAAAATATTGGTCCATCTGTCAGTGTGAATTCCTCATTTATTAAATCAGTGTCATGAACAGACCTTTTTTCAAACAATTCATGACAGAAATAATGCCCAACATTTTGTGCCATACATAGAGTTGAAGTGTTACTGGTATCTTAGCAACCCAAGAGAAATTTTGATATATACTATGCTATTTTCATTTCAGTCATATTTTGTAGGAATGACCTCAGGAAAGTTTACATTGCTTTCTGAAGTAGTTATGTATCTTTCATTTCAGTCATATTTTGTAGGAATGACCTCAGGAAAGTTTACATTGCTTTCTGAAGTAGACATGTATCTTTTATTTCAGTCATATTTTGTAGGAATGACCTCAGGAAAGTTTACATTGCTTTCTGAAGTAGACATGTACCTTTCATTTCAGTCATATTTTGTAGGAATGACCTCAGGAAAGTTTACATTGCTTTCTGAAGTAGACATGTATCTTTTATTTCAGTCATATTTTGTAGGAATGACCTCAGGAAAGTTTACATTGCTTTCTGAAGTAGACATGTATCTTTTATTTCAGTCATATTTTGTAGGAATGACCTCAGGAAAGTTTACATTGCTTTCTGAAGTAGACATGTATCTTTTATTTCAGTCATATTTTGTAGGAATGACCTCAGGAAAGTTTACATTGCTTTCTGAAGTAGACATGTACCTTTCATTTCAGTCATATTTTGTAGGAATGACCTCAGGAAAGTTTACATTGCTTTCTGAAGTAGACATGTATCTTTTATTTCAGTCATATTTTGTAGGAATGACCTCAGGAAAGTTTACATTGCTTTCTGAAGTAGACATGTATCTTTCATTTCAGTCAGGTAGAATATATATTTTTGCTTGAGTCAGTTTTTATAAAATGTATTAGGGCAGTTACTTAGGACATATTTTACAAAGTTGTGCTTTTTGTGTTGGTTTCTTTTGTCTTTATTCATGGCAGAGGTGTGGCTTCCTTGATAACCAGTGCTCTAACATGGTTGATGTTTCATGGTCTTTTTGAGTTAAATATATGTGTGCTTCCTAGAGATTGTAGTGATGCAAACACAGCTGCATATTTGAAGATAAAGAAAGAAAAATATAGCAGGTATTGTATCTTTTTATATTTAAATGGGTAATAAGGTTGTGATAATGTACTATTATTTTTATATTCAACAGGTTGTGGCTGGAATGAACTACAAACTTGTACTGCTTGTTGGAGAGTCTTCTACCTGCAAAAATGATGGCACTACAGGATTGACTCTTCTGAACTGCCCTGTAGATCAGCGCAAGGTAAATGAGTATTGGGTCAACATATGGCAACTGCCTAGTGAGCTCTTGGTTGACTTGGTATTACAGTCCTGTATGTTAATGTTACAGCTTGCAACCAACACATGATTAGAGATCAGTGAGTAAATGGTACAGCATTAGACCTTGCAGTAATGGTACAGCATTAGACCTTGCAGTAATGGTACAGCATTGGGCCAGCTCGTGGTCAATACCTCATGGTAAATAGTGCAATATTGGGTCTACTCATGGTCTGTACGTGGTAAATGGTATAGTATTGTGTCAATTCATGGTCATTACCTTGTGGTAAATGGTGCAATATTTTGTCAACTCATGGTCAGTACATTGTGGTAAATGGTGCAGTATTGGGTCTACTTATGGTCTGTACCTTGTGGTAAATAGTGCATTACTGAGTCAACTCATGGTCTGTACCTTGTGGTAAATGGTGCGATACAGGGTCATCTCATGGTCTGTACCCTTGTGGTCAATGGCGCAATACAGGGTCATCTCATAGTCTGTACCCTTTTGGTAAATGGTGAAATACTGGTTCATCTCATGGTCTGTACCCTTGTGGTAAATGGTGCAGTATTGTGTCAACTCGTGGTCTGTACTTTGTGCATCATTGAAATGCCAGTACATGATTGCTGCCTTGCAGATAGATGGGCAGCATATATGTCAATTATTAAATGTTGAAGTATTTGGCCAACATTTTGATAACTGTCATGTGTGTTAATGGTGCAGCATTGGGCCCAGACTTGATTACTTTCTAATGTGTAAATAATGCAGGTTTGTCTATTTATTCCTTGTGGTTCCCAGGGCAACATTTGGCCAAGATGTGCTAACTGCCCTAAGCTTAGTGTTTTGTGCTTGATAAGCAATGTTGGATCCACTTAAGCTTATGGAGGGGTGCAGATTTACATCAAGTAAATTATGCATCTCTTGACACACTGTTACATGCATGTTAGATCAAATTAGTTTCCTAAGTGGTGAACTGCAACTTATTTCTTAAGCTGTAGAGTTTTATAAGGTTGATGGTACATAAGATACACACTATAAGGTTGATAATACATAAGATACACACTGTAAGGTGATGGTACTTAAGATACACACTGTAAGTTTGATGGTACATAAGATCCACATTGTAAGGTTGATGGTACATAAGATCCACACTGTAAGGTTGATGGTACATAAGATACACAATGTAAGGTAAGGTTGATGGTACATAAGATACACACTGTAAGGTTGATGGTACATAAGATACACTGTAAGGTTGATGGTACATAAGATACATTCATAAGTTTACTCATAATTACTGACCAGTTCATATGCTTTACTGTGTTAAAGGAAGCACTTCACATAGGATCAAAGAATGATTATCAATCTGTATGGGTTACTGATATTTGCGTTGTGAAACTAGGTGTTACGACATTTATTTTCATAGTTGTTGTCTTATGTGTTGTGCAAGAAACAAACAAATGTCAGTTTTCATGTTACTTGACATAATGAGTTGGGGAATGGGTCTAATTGTTTTTACAGAAAGATTATAATGCTTGTTAAGTCATTGGATTCATTGTCCACAGCAACCATGAAATGCTGCAAAATTGATACCCAAAATTTATGAAATCTATCAGAAATGATACCTATTAATGATGAAATCCACTGAATTGATATCTAACAACCATGAAATTCATCAGAATTGATGCTTACATGTTACAACCACAAAATCCATTATAACAAATACCTAACAACCATTAAATGATACAAAGTTGATACATAATAACCATGAAATTAATCAAAACATGTCTAAAAACCATGAAATGCATCAAAACTGGTCTCCAACAACTATCAATCCATCAAACTTCATGTCCAACAAAATGAAATAGTTTATTTTAATAAATGTAGTACATGTGAGTTCATCCAGTCATGGACAAAATAAATTGTACAGTTACATTTCTTTCGGAGTTTGACACTGAAACATTGAGCTCTTATTTAGGAGAAACAGGTTAATATAATTTTTTCCCTATTACAGCATAACTGTGATGTGGTTGTGTGGGACCAACCTTGGAGAACACCAAGATATCAGCTGACAAGTTTCCATTGTCAGGTGAGTACCCTGACCCACATCTCTCTTACTCTTAGTAAAAACTTGCATTAAGTCAAGCTTTATAACTGTGAAAGTGTATAGAGAGCCAAATATAAATTATCCAGACAAGTTTTAGATTAGAAATGTCACAGAGTGGGATCCTGTTTTCTCTGTAGAATTAAAAGTACATGACTTAAAGATACAGCCATCTGCTATACAGTAAGAGTAGCGGGATTAAAAATCCATTGTTCCTCATCACAACTATTTTTATCAGTGTAACAATAATAATGTACAGTAAAACTGTACAGATACACCACTGCTCAATCAGAAATTCTTTTTACAGACTCTTTGAATTACCACTGCTTGACAAATCTTATCAACCACCCTATTCACTAGCAAACAACTGGTTTTATAATACCGTTTTCTTTAATATGATATTGTATGTCAATACAGCAATGTAGGAACATTTACTCATCTTTAATATTGTTGTTCTAAAATTTGTTACTTGTATTATTTAACCAAAGTCTCTTAAGCCCTGATTATTGAACCATCTGCACCTTACCTATCATCAAGTAAATTCCATCTGAAAACTTTTGATCTCTATAGACTTTTACAGTGCTGGCACTAAACTGAAGCAAGAAAAGGGCATCTAGGATATAATCGTCACAGTATAGCATAGTACAGATTTTCTTCGATATGCAAAGCTTTCATTGTGACATCACAGCACGCAACATTCAATCCGGTTTGTACTGGATCAGATTTTTTAGCTTGACTTCACTCAGAAAATATCTAGGTACTTTCACATACTTTTGCCTTATGTATTTGTTGGAGTGTATAATGACAATCCAGAGGAATATGGACATATGAGGTCCAAAAAGAGGGAATAATCACCATGTAAAGGTATGTGAAGTCACCTGTTACTGATATAATAAGCACTGTGCACCTGTATGACCTATATGACTTTTACCATAGTGTTTTAAAAAGGCTCACTTCTTTAATTATAACCACTCTGTTGTCATGTTTTATTAATTTCAATTCCCTATAAACATTCACATTCTCTTTTACTAAATGGTGCTGTTTTGGCTTCTAATGCCATTCTGTATGTAATTTGTAAATGCTTTGGCAAGTGTGCATTCAGATCTAGCATAGTATTTTACAATCTGTCATTCTGAGGGAAATGGAGATATGGTAGTTCTATGCAGGCCCTTGCCATCTTTTTCCCATCAGGCTTGCTGTTTTGTACTGTCAAAGTAATAAATGCATCATCTGTCCCTTTTGAACACACAGTAGTAACTCCTCTCTAGATTTAAGTTTCTATTTACATTGAGTTTTAAAAGAAATATTTATTATTATTATTGACTATATGCAAAACATTGTTCAGTATACATCCTATTTTGAAGCAGTACAGTGGGATCCAGGATGGTATTTTCAAAATAGAAGGCTAACAGTACCAGTTCTATGCCAGAGAGTATGCTATGAATGTGTTTTCGTTCTGGACCTGCTAACTCACCAACTGACCTATTACTATCATCTACTGATGATATGCATGTACTAACAATTTGACTCCATCATATTGCTGTTCTTTATGACCTATTTATATTGTGTACTTGTCCATGTATAGTATATATTTGCTAACATTTCTTGATCTGAAATGCACTTTTATTTATATTTGCTAACATTTTTTATCTGAAATGCACATATATATTTGCTAATATTTGATCTGAAATGCACACTGATATATTGGCTAACATTTCTATATCTGAAATGCACAGTAATATATTTGCTAACATTTTTCTTGATGTAAAATGCACACTAATGTTTCTTTTGCTAGTAATTCATGGAAAGGTGTTAGTACCTTGTCTTGATACTAACACAGACTGCAAGCTGAGATGGATGAAGTATGCGAACACAAATCCACCTGTTGGTACTTCAGATTAGATGCACAGTCCAATCTTGAACTTTTTTATGGATTTTTTCCTGTTGAAAACTTTTAGAAAGAATATTTAATAAACTGTTTTCATGATTGCATGTGGATTGTTATTCCTGTCTTGTTGCATCAGAATCATATTTTGGCCTCTGTTAATTTAAAATGAGAACCAAGTAGAGTAGCAGTTTCCCACTACTAAGACTACAATTTTAAACACTCCGCAAGTAGTTCCTCGTTGACCACACTATCATCAGTTCCTCAGTGATAAGGTTATGAACATATATGTACAAACATATTGTGTATTACTGCAGTTCCCCAGTGACCACACTATTAAAAGATATTAACACATTTAGCATGTAGTGTAGCAGTTCTCATTAATGAGGCTATGAACAAATATTAACAGGCTTAACAAGTAGTGCAGCAGTTTCTATTAATCACCATATGAACAGATATTAATACACTTAGCAAATAGTGTAGCAGTTTTTGATTGATTTGACTTTGAACAGATACAGACACACTTGGCTCATAATGTAGCAGTTCCTAACTGATTAGATTGAAAAGTTATAAATATGCTTAACAAGTTATATAGCATTTCCTGATTGATCAGGCTATAAACAGATATAAACACTTAGGAAATAGTGTAATAGTTCCCAATTGATCATACTGTGAACAGATATTATTACATTTAGCAATTAGTGTAGCAGTTCCCAATTGATCATACTGTGAACAGATATTACATTTAGCAATTAGTGTAATAGTTCTCAATTGATCATACTGTGAACAGATATTATTACATTTAGCAATTAGTGTAGTAGTTCCCAATTGATCATACTGTGAACAGATATTACATTTAGCAAGTAGAGTAGCAAATCCCAATTGATCATACTGTGAACAGATATTATTACATTTAGCAATTAGTGTAGCAGTTCCCAATTGATCATACTGTGAACAGATATTACATTTAGCAAGTAGTGTAGCAAATCCCAATTGATCATACTGTGAACAGATATTACATTTAGCAAGTAAAGTAGCAGTTCAGTTGATCAGATTATGAACAGACATTAATACATTTAATGGGGCTTTGGGTGGGTGGGTGGGTGTTTCTAAAGCACTCATCATTACCAATCATTGCCATCTCAACTTTGTCCATGTGGATTTGAGTCTCTGGCTTGGCCAATGTGGGTGCATGAGAAAACTTGCCAGTTGCTTCCATTGGGTCAGAGATTCTTACCAAAGTTTTCCTGAGTTCTTTCACCACCAATTATTCTGGCTGCCATGTATTATGCACTGAAAAATGGCAGTAAACCCTAAAACAACAACGATAATACATTTGGACATTGTGTAGCGTTTCTCCAATAATCATGCAAAAAGCATATTATTATACTTAGCAAATAGTTTAGCATTTCGCTGTTAATCAAACTCTATACAGATATTAACACAATTAACATTTGCTGTAGCAGTTCCACATTTATGAGACTGTACACTGATCTTAACATACTTAACATTTAGTGTAGCATTTCTCCATTCATCAGACTATATACTGACTATATAAGTCATGTACCTATTCCCCATTGATCATAGTATCAACAGATTTTAGTCATGTAGCAATTCCCCATTGATCATACTATCAACAGATTTTAGTCATGTAGCTATTCCCCATTGATCATACTATCAACAGATTTTAGTCATGTAGCTATTCCCCATTGATCATACTATCAACAGATTTTAGTCATGTAGCTATTCCCCATTGATCATACTATCAACAGATTTTAGTCATGTAGCAATTCCCCATTGATCATAGTATCAACAGATTTTAGTCATGTAGCAATTTCCCATTGATCATACTATCAACAGATTTTAGTCATGTAGCTATTCCCCATTGATCATAGTATCAACAGATTTTAGTCATGTAGCAATTTCCCATTGATCATACTATCAACAGATTTTAGTCATGTAGCTATTCCCCATTGATCATACTATCAACAAGTTTTAGTCATGCAGCTGTTCCCCATTGATCATACTATCAACAGATTTTAGTCATGTAGCTATTCCCCATTGATCATACTATCAACAGATTTTAGTCATGTAGCAATTCCCCATTGATCATACTATCAACAGATTTTAGTCATGTAGCTATTCCCCATTGATCATACTATCAACAGATTTTAGTCATGTAGCAATTCCCCATTGATCATACTATCAACAGATTTTAGTCATGTAGCTATTCCCCATTGATCATACTATCAACAGATTTTAGTCATGTAGCTATTCCCCATTGATCATACTATCAACAGATTTTAGTCATGTAGCTATTCCCCATTGATCATACTATCAACAGATTTTAGTCATGTAGCTATTCCCCATTGATCTTACTATCAACAGATTTTAGTCATGTAGCTATTCCCCATTGATCATACTATCAACAGATTTTAGTCCTGTAGCTATTCCCCATTGATCTTACTATCAACAGATTTTAGTCATGTAGCTATTCCCCATTGACCATACTATCAACAGATTTTAGTCATGTAGCTATTCCCCATTGATCATACTATCAACAGATTTTAGTCCTGTAGCTTTTCCCATTGATCATACTATCAACAGATTTTAGTCATGTAGCTATTCCCCATTGATCATACTATCAACAGATTTTAGTCATGTAGCTATTCTCCATTGATAATACTATCAACAGATATTAACACTCATAGCAAGTCATGTAGCAATTCATCCAGACAACACATTTACACATATCATCATGCATTGTATATGTGCCAACACATACCATACATCTAGACAATGCATTTATACATATCTTGCATTGTATATGTGCAGACACATACATTTCATCTAGACAACACATTTACACATATACCATCTTGCATCATATATGTGTAGACACACACCTTACATCTAGACAATACATTTACACATACCATCTTGCATTGTATATATGCAGACATATACCATACATCTAGACAACACATTTACACATACCATCTTGCATTGTATATGTGCAGACACATACATTACATCTAGACAACACATTTACACATACCATCTTGCATTGTATATGTGCAGACACACACCTTACATCTAGACAACACCTTTACACTTATCATCTTGCATTGTATATGTGCAGACACACACCTTACATCTAGACAACACATTTACACATACCATCTTGCATTGTATATGAGCACACACACACCTTACATCTAGACAACACATTTACACATACCATCTTGCATTGTATATGTGCAGACACACACCTTACATCTAGACAACACATTTACACATACCATCTTGCATTGTATATGTGCAGACACACACCTTACATCTAGACAACACATTTACACATACCATCTTGCATTGTATATGTGCAGACACACACCTTACATCTAGACAACACATTTACACATACCATCTTGCATTGTATATGTGCAGACACATACCTTACATCTAGACAATGCATTTACACATATCATCTTGCATTGTATATGTGCAGACACATACCTTACATCTAGACAACACATTTACACATGCCATCTTGCATTGTATATGTGTAGACACATACCTTACATCTAGACAACACATTTACACATATACCATCTTGCATCATATATCTGTAGACACACACCTTACATCTAGACAACACATTTACACATACCATCTTGCATTGTATATGTGCAGACACACACCTTACATCTAGACAACACATTTACACATACTATCTTGCATTGTATATATGCAGACACATACCTTACATCTAGACAACACATTTACACATACAATCTTGCATTGTATATGTGCAGACACATACCTTACATCTAGACAACACATTTACACATATCATCTTGCATTGTATATGTGCAGACACATACCTTACATCTAGACAACACATTTACACATATACCATCTTGCATCATATATGTGTAGACACACACCTTACATCTAGACAACACATTTACACATACCATCTTGCTTTGTATATGTGCAGACACACACCTTACATCTAGACAACACATTTACACATACCATCTTGCATTGTATATGTGCAGACACATACCTTACATCTAGACAACACATTTACACATACCATCTTGCATTGTATATGTGCAGACACATACCTTACATCTAGACAAAACATTTACACATATCTTGCATTGTACATGTGCAGACACATACCTTACATCTAGACAACACATTTACACATATCATCTTGCATTGTACATGTGCAGACAAATACCTTACATCTAGACAACACATACCATCTTGCATTGTATATGTGCAGACACATACTTTACATCTAGACAACACATTTACACATATCATCTTGCATTGTATATGTGCAGACACATACTTTACATCTAGACAACACATTTACACATATCATCTTGCATTGTATATGTGCAGACACACACCTTACATCTAGACAACACATTTACACATACCATCTTGCATCATATATGTGCAGATACATACCTTACATCTAGACAACACATACCATCTTGCATTGTATATGTGCAGACACATACCTTACATCTAGACAACACATTTACACATACCATCTTGCATTGTATATGTGCAGACACATACCTTACATCTAGACAAAACATCTACACATATCATCTTGCATTGAACATGTGCAGACACATACCTTACATCTAGACAACACATTTACACATATCATCTTGCATTGTACATGTGCAGACAAATACCTTACATCTAGACAACACATACCATCTTGCATTGTACATGTGCAGACACATACTTTACATCTAGACAACACATTTACACATATCATCTTGCATTGTATATGTGCAGACACATACTTTACATTTAGACAACACATTTAAACATACCATCTTGCATCATATATGTGCAGACACATACCTTACATCTAGACAATGCATTTACACATATCATCTTGCATTGTATATGTGCAGACATATACCATACATCTAGACAACACATTTACACATATCATCTTGCATTGTATATGTGCAGACACATACTTTACATCTAGACAACACATTTACACATACCATCTTGCATTGTATATGTGCAGACACATACCTTACATCTAGACAAAACATCTACACATATCATCTTGCATTGAACATGTGCAGACACATACCTTACATCTAGACAACACATTTACACATATCATCTTGCATTGTACATGTGCAGACAAATATCTTACATCTAGACAACACATACCATCTTGCATTGTACATGTGCAGACACATACTTTACATCTAGACAACACATTTACACATATCATCTTGCATTGTACATGTGCAGACAAATACCTTACATCTAGACAACACATACCATCTTGCATTGTACATGTGCAGACACATACTTTACATCTAGACAACACATTTACACATATCATCTTGCATTGGATATGTGCAGACACATACTTTACATCTAGACAACACATTTACACATATCATCTTGCATTGTATATGTGCAGACACACACCTTACATCTAGACAACACATTTACACATACCATCTTGCATTGTATATGTACAGACACAGACCTTACATCTAGACAACACATTTACACTTATCATCTTGCATTGTATATGTGCAGACATATACCATACATCTAGACAACACATTTACACATACCATCTTGCATTGTATATGTGCAGACACACACCTTACATCTAGACAACACATTTACACTTATCATCTTGCATTGTATATGTGCAGACATATACCATACATCTAGACAACACATTTACACATACCATCTTGCATTGTATATGTGCAGACACATACCTTACATCTAGACAACACATTTAAACATACCATCTTGCATCATATATGTGCAGACACATACCTTACATCTAGACAATGCATTTACACATATCATCTTGCATTGTATATGTGCACACATATACCATACAACTAGACAACACATTTACACATACCATCTTGCATTGTATATGTGCAGACACACACCTTACATCTAGACAACACATTTACACATACCATCTTGCATTGTACATGTGCAGACAAATACCTTACATCTAGACAACACATACCATCTTGCATTGTATATGTGCAGACACATACTTTACATCTAGACAACACATTTACACATAATATTTTGCATCATATATGTGTAGACACACACCTTACATCTAGACAACACATTTACACATACCATCTTGCTTTGTATATGTGCAGACAAATACCTTACATCTAGACAATGCATTTACACATATCATCTTGCATTGTATATGTGCAGACATATACCATACATCTAGACAACACATTTACACATACCATCTTGCATTGTATATGTGCAGACACACACCTTACATCTAGACAACACATTTACACTTATCATCTTGCATTGTATATGTGCAGACATATACCTTACATCTAGACAACACATACCATCTTGCATTGTATATGTGCAGACACATACTTTACATCTAGACAACACATTTAAACATACCATCTTGCATCATATATGTGCAGACACATATCTTACATCTAGACAATGCATTTACACATATCATCTTGCATTGTATATGTGTAGACACACACATTACATCTAGACAACACATTTACACATACCATCTTGCTTTGTATATGTGCAGACACATACCTTACATTTAGACAATGCATTTACACATACCATCTTGCATCATACATGTGCAGACACATACATTACATCTAGACAACACATTTACACATATCATCTTATATTGTATATGTGCAGACACATACTTTACATCTAGACAACACATTTACACATACCATCTTGCATTGTATTTGTGCAAGCATGCAGAGATGTACATGCAGCACAAAAATAACTGTGTTTTAAGAAAGGTTTTTTAGTCAGGTTGGTCTTAAAAATAAATGTGACACAGATGTATCTTCCAATATGGCCATCACAGCAGCTATATTGAAAATCTTATCACTTTTCCTCTTGAACAGAATATCATATCAGCAATGTGTTTTTACCAGAAGATTTCTTGTGGTGTCTAGTTGGACCAGAGTGAAAATTCTCCAGATGGCATATCCAATATAGCCATTTTTAGCAACCATCTTGAAAATCTTAATGTTGCTTCACATGAGTGGAAAGTCATATAAACACAGGGGTTTCACTAAGAGTCTTATGATGTCTAGTTGGTCCTAAATAAAAATGGTGCTGATCTCACATCCAAAATGGTCACAACAGCAGCCATCTGGAAAAATTATGTTATTGCACTGTGACCGTGATTTGAATTGATGGTCATCAACATGTTTTCACTAAAAGAATTCTGTCTATAAAGCCTAGTTGGTCCTAAATGAAATTGATACTGATCAGACATTCATTGTGACCACCACAGTAGTCATCTTACTCCTTTGGAAATTAGTCATGTCAATAGGGGTTTTTAATGAAAGGCTTCCTATGCTATCAGGTTAGTAAACCTGGCATTGGTCCAATACCCAGTATGAACACTACAGTGGCCATCTGGAAAAATTTTCACTTTTCTTTGATGGAAAGTCATATCAATATTGGGTCTTCACCAGAAGACTTATGTTGTCTAGTTCATGCTAAATGACAATGGTGCCGATCTGACAACTAGCATAGCCACAATGGCTGCCTTTATGAAAATCTTGATATTTTTACTCGATCTCAATCGAAAATCACATCAACCTGGGATTTTCACCAGAAAACTAATTAATAGATAGCTGGTTGTTGCTGAATGAGAATGATGTTGATCTGACTTCAGATATGGCTACCACAATAAATATATTTACAATCTTGTGACTAATTCTCCTGAATAGATGGGTATTTCATAAAATGTCTTTGAATGGCATCCTGTTTATCCTAAATGACAGTGGTATCTATCTTACACTCTGTTTGGCTGCTACTATGGCTAATTAAAAAATTGTATCACAAAAGAATATCAGAAGGTTTTAACTTAAAAAATGGGAATGAATTCAGATGCAGATTGCCATGAATTATGATGATGTAGATTGCCATGAGCTATGATGATGTAGATTGCCATGAATCATGATGATGCAGATTGCCATGAATCATGATGATGCAGATTACCATGAATTATGATGATGTAGATTGCCATGAATTATGATGATGCAGATTGCCATGAATTATGATGATGCAGATTGCCATGAATTATGATGATGCAGATTGCCATGAATTATGATGATGTAGATTGCCATGAATCATGATGATGCAGATTGCCATGAATTATGATGCAGATTGCCATGAATCATGATGATGCAGATTGCCATGAATTATGATGATGCAGATTGCCATGAATTATGATGATGCAGATTGCCATGAATTATTATGATGCAGATTGCCATGAATTATGATGATGTAGATTGTCATGAATTATGATGATGTAGGTTGCCATGAATCATGATGATGCAGATTGCCATGAGCTATAATGAAGCAGATTGCCATGAAACATAATTTTACAGACTGTCATAAATCATGATGGTGCAGATTGCCATGAATCATGATGATGCAGATTACCATGAATAATGATGATGTAGATTGCCATGAATTATTATGATGCAGACTGCGATGAATCATGATGATGCAGATTGCCATGAATTATGATGATGCAGATTACCATGAATTATGATGCAGATTGCCATGAATCATGATGATGCAGACTGCCATGAATTATGATGATGTAGATTGCCATAAATCATTATGATGTAGATTGCCATGAACTATGATGCAGATTGCCATGAATTATGATGCAGATTGCCATGAATTATGATGCAGATTGCCATGAATCATGATGATGCAGACTGCCATAAATCATAATGATGCAGATTGCCATGAATCATGATGATGCAGATTGCCATGAATTTTGATGCAGATTGCCCTGAATATTATGATGCAGATTGCCATGAATTATGATGATGCAGACTGCCATGAATCATGATGATGCAGACTGCCATGAATTATGATGCAGATTGCCATGAATCATGATGGTGCAGATTGCCAAGAATTATGATGATGCAGATTGACATGAGTTATAATGATGTAGATTGCCATGAATTATGATGATGCAGATTGCCATGAGTTATAATGATGCAGATTGCCATGAATTATTATGCAGACTGCCATGAATTATGATGATGCAGATTGCCATGAATCATGATGATGCAGATTGCCATGAATGATGATGATGCAGATTGCCATGAATGATGATGATGCAGATTGCCATGAATCATGATGATGCAGATTGCCATGAATTATGATGATGTAGATTGCCATGAATCATTATGATGCAGATTGCCATGAATCATGATGATGCAGATTGCCATGAGTTATAATGATGCAGATTGCCATGAATTATGATGATGCAGACTGCCTTGAATCATGATGATGCAGACTGCCTTGAATCATGATGATGCAGACTGCCATGAATCATGATGATGCAGATTGCCATGAATCATGATGGTGCAGATTGCCATGAATCATGATGATGCAGATTGCCATGAATTATGATGCAGATTGCCATGAATTATGATGATGCAGATTGCCATGAATTATGATGATGCAGATTGCCATGAATTATGATGCAGATTGCCATGAATTATGATGATGCAGGCTGCCATGAATCATGATGATGCAGATTGCCATGAGTTATAATGATGCAGATTGCCATGAAACATAATTTTACAGACTGTCATAAATCATGATGGTGCAGACTGCCATGAATTATGATGATGCAGACTGCCATGAATTATGATGATGCATACACAGACTACAATGAATCATGATGATGCAGATTGCCATGAGTTATAATGATGCAGATTGCCATGAAACATAATTTTACAGACTGTCATAAATCATGATGGTGCAGACTGCCATGAATCATGATGATGCAGATTGCCATGAATCATGATGATGAAGATTACCATGAATCATGATGTGCTCTGCTATGAATCATGATGATGAAGATTTTCATGAATTATGATGATGCAGATTGCCATGAAACATAATTTTACAGACTGCCATGAATCATCATGGTACAGACTGCCATGAATCATCACAGTACAGACTGCCATGAATCATGATGATGAAGACTGACATGAATCAAGATGATTCTGACTGCCATGAATTATGACGATAAAGCCTGCCATTAATGATGATGAAAATGAATCAGCCTGCCATAAATATGATGATCCAGATTGCCTTGAATCATGATGATGCAGACTGCCATGAATCATGATGATGCAGACTACAGTGAATCATCATGATGAAGATTGCCATGACTCCTGATGATGAAGACTGCCATGAATGATCCTGATGAAAACTCCCCTGAATTATGATGATGAATGCCATGAATTATGACAATGGAAATTGTCATGAATCATTATTTTGCAGACTGTCATGAATCATGATGCAGCAGATTGCCATGAATCATCATGATGAAGACTGCCATGAATCATTATTTAGATTGCCATGAATCATGATGATGAAGACTGTCATGAATCATCCTGATGAAGACTGTGCTAAATGATGATGACTGGCATGAATTATGGCAATAAAAATTATCATGAATCATGATTTTGCAGACTTCTATGAAGGATGATGATGAAGTCTGTCGTGTATCATGATGATGCAGATTGCCAAGAATTATGATGATGCCATGAATCATGATGATGCCATCTGTCATGAATCATGATGATACAGATTGCCATGAATCATGATTATGCAGACTGCCATAAATCATTATGTAGCAGATTGTCATGAATCATGGTGATGCACTCTGCTATTAATCCTGATGATGAAGACTTTCATGAATTATGATGATACAGATTGCTATGAATAATGATCAGTCAGATTGCCAAAAATCTTTAATGATGCAGATTGCCATGAATCAAGATGATGAAGACAGTCGTGAATCATTACAATGAAGCCTGCCATGAATGATGATGATGTAGATTGCCATGAATGATGATGATGCAGATTGCTATGAATCATCATGATGCAGATTGCCATGAATCATGATGATTGGGATGTACATCCTGATTATAGAAAACTAAAAGTTCAGTGACATGTTAAGCATTGATTTTAATCAGTTTGATATGTCTTGTACAATATATACTTGCCTATAAATTGATTCAAATGGCCGGCAAAGATCCTGATTTGCCATAGTAAACTGTACATGCTGTCAGGGTCTGTGTTGTTTGTTTCACTGATTACTCCTAACAAACTCCAAGACCATGATCTGCCAGTGTATTATGCCATATCAGATCTGGGTCTGTGCAGTTTGTATTTGAATACATATTGCATATCTACTATATATTTTTCATGGGTTTTTATGGTCATTAATGTAATTTTTTAAAAAAAAATTGTATTGACTGGTAATTGATAATCAGTCAAGGTAACATGCCTGAATCATATATATATATATATATATATATATATATATATCTATATATATATATATATATATATATATATATATATATATATATATATATATATATATATATATATGCTCTTTCAATACAGGTTTTTCTATATAAACAGATTTTGAAAATCATCATCAAATATTTAACTGTTTAGCTTTCTCAACCAATACTCAGATTTTAGGTTTGCTGTTGTTTGTCATCTGACATCCATCTATCCATTTGCACAAGCTTTTTATCACTTCTCCTAAACTACAAAAAAGATTGCTATGAAATTTTACAGGCACATTTATGCCAAGATCTGATTGGTTCTTTATATTCACATTCATGCCAAAGCATGATCGATTCTTTTTAATGCACATTCCTGTCAAGGTCTGATTTGTTCTTTACTTACACATTCATGGCAAATTATGATTGGTTTGTTACATTCATATTCATGCCAAGGTCTGATTAGTTCCTTACATACATGATTCATGCCAAGGACTGACTGGTTCTTTACATACCATTCATGCCAAGATCTGATTGATTCTTTACATTCATATTCATGCCAAGGTCTGATTGGTTCTTTACATTCATATTCATGCCAAGGTATGATTGGTTCTTTACATTCATATTCATGCCAAGGTATGATTGGTTCTTTACATTCATATCCATGCCAAGGTATGATTGGTTCTGAATGAAAATATTGCTGCTCAAACTTTCAACAAAGTTTTAGCAGTTGCTGAAAGTCATACATCTAGAAAATCTTGTGATTGCTACTCCTTCTGAATGGACAGTAATATCAGCTGGGGTTTTTGCTAAAAGTCTTCTTATGATGTTTAGTTGGGTTTGAATGAAAATGAATGTATTTGATCTTATGTCCAATATGGCTGCTACAGGTTACATCTTGAAAGTTTTGATGTAACAACACTGCCAGAACCGGAGCTGTACCGACATGGGATTTTAACCGCAATACTTCTTATGATGTCTAGTTGATCCTAAGTGAAAATGATGCCACTTGGACATATAGTATATCCAGCAAAGTGCCTCTCTTCAGAGATATTGCCATTGCTGAGATAGCTATTTAGGATTTTTTCCAGATGTCCATCTTGTTGGTTATACATGAAAATGAAAATGGTTCTGTATGGACATTCAGTATAGCCACCATTGTGGCCAACTTTAAAAGTTTTGATAAATATGATATTAGGAGTACTTGAATGAGCACAGTGCTTGTTGACTGTGATATTAGGTGTACTTGCAATGAGCACAGTGCTAGTTGAATGTGATATTAGGAGTGCTTGAAATGAGCACAGTGCTTGTTGAATGTGATATTAGGAGTGCTTGAAATGAGCACTGTGCTTTTTGAATGTGATATTAGGAGTGCTTGAAATGAGCACAGTGCTTGTTGAATGGGATATTAGGAGTGCTTGAAATGAGCACAGTGCTTGTTGATTGTGATATTAGGTGTACTTAAAATGAGCACATGCTTGTTGATTGTGATATTAGGAGTGCTTGAAATGAGCACAGTGCTTGTTGATTGTGATATTAGGTGTACTTAAAATGAGCACAGTGCTTGTTGAATGGGATATTAGGAGTGCTTGAAATGAGCACAGTGCTTGTTGAATGGGATATTAGGAGTGCTTGAAATGAGCACAGTGCTTGTTGATTGTGATATTAGGTGTACTTAAAATGAGCACAGTGCTTGTTGATTGTGATATTAAAAGTGCTTGAAATGAGCACAGTGCTTGTTGAATGGGATATTAGGTGTACTTAAAATGAGCACAGTGCTTGTTGATTGTGATATTAGGAGTGCTTGAAATGATGATGTAGATTGCCATGAATTATGATGCACAGTGCTTGTTGATTGTGATATTAGGAGTGCTTGAAATGAGCACAGTGCTTGTTGATTGTGATATTAGGAGTGCTTGAAATGAGCAAAGTGCTTGTTGATTGTGATATTAGGTGTACTTAAAATGAGCACAGTGCTTGTTGATTGTGATATTAGGTGTACTTAAAATGAGCACAGTGCTTGATGATTGTGATATTAGGAGTGCTTGAAATGAGCACAGTGCTTGTTGAATGGGATATTAGGTGTACTTGAAATGAGCACAGTGCTTGTTGATTGTGATATTAGGTGTACTTAAAATGAGCACAGTGCTTGTTGATTGTGATATTAGGTGTACTTAAAATGAGCACAGTGCTTGTTGAATGGGATATTAGGAGTGCTTGAAATGAGCACAGTGCTTGTTGATTGGGATATTAGGAGTACTTAAAATGAGCACAGTGCTTGTTGATTGTGATATTAGGTGTACTTAAAATGAGCACAGTGCTTATTGAATGTGATATTAGGTGTACTTGAAATGAGCACTTTGCTTGTTGATTGTGATATTAGGTGTACTTAAAATGAGCACAGTGCTTGTTGATTGTGATATTAGGTGTATTTAAAATGAGCACAGTGCTTGTTGATTGTGATACTAGGTGTACTTAAAATGAGCACAGTGCTTGTTGATTGTGATATTAGGTGTACTTAAAATGAGTACAGTGCTTGTTGATTGTGATATTAGGTGTACTTAAAATGAGCACAGTGCTTGTTTATTGTGATATTAGGTATACTTGAAATGAGCACAGTGCTTGTTGAATGGGATATTAGGAGTGCTTGAAATGAGCACAGTGCTTGTTGATTGGGATATTAGGAGTACTTAAAATGAGCACAGTGCTTGTTGATTGTGATATTAGGTGTACTTAAAATGAGTACAGTGCTTGTTGATTGTGATATTAGGTGTACTTAAAATGAGCACAGTGCTTGTTTATTGTGATATTAGGTGTACTTGAAATGAGTACAGTGCTTCTTGATTGAGATATTAGGTGTACTTAAAATGAGCACAGTGCTTGTTGATTGTGATATTAGGTGTACTTAAAATGAGCACAGTGCTTATTGAATGTGATATTAGGTGTACTTGAAATGAGCACTTTGCTTGTTGATTGTGATATTAGGTGTACTTAAAATGAGCACAGTGCTTGTTGATTGTGATATTAGGTGTACTTAAAATGAGCACAGTGCTTGTTGATTGTGATATTAGGTGTACTTAAAATGAGCACAGTGCTTGTTGATTGTGATATTAGGTGTACTTAAAATGAGCACAGTGCTTGTTGATTGTGATATTAGGTGAACTTAAAATTAGCACAGTGCTTGTTGATTGTGATATTAGGTATACTTAAAAAAAATGAGCACAGTGCTTGTTGATTGTGATATTAGGTGTACTTAAAATGAGCACAGTGCTTGTTGATTGTGATATTAGGTGTACTTTAAATGAGCACAGTGCTTGTTGATTGTGATATTAGGTGTACTTAAAATGAGCACAGTGCTTGTTGATTGTGATATTAGGTGTACTTAAAATGAGCACAGTGCTTGTTGAATGGGATATTAGGTGTACTTAAAATGAGCACAGTGCTTGTTGATTGTGATATTAGGTGTACTTACAAAGAGCACAGTGCTTGTTGAATGTGATATTAGGTGTACTTAAAATGAGCACAGTGCTTTTTGAATGTGATATTAGGTGTACTTAAAATGAGCACAGTGCTTGTTGATTGTGATATTAGGTGTACTTAAAATGAGCACAGTGCTTGTTGAATGTGATATTAGGTGTACTTAAAATGAGCACAGTGCCTGTTGAATGGGATATTAGGTGTACTTTAAATGAGCACAGTGCCTGTTGATTGTGATATTAGGTGTACTTAAAATGAGCACAGTGCTTGTTGATTGTGATATTAGGTGTACTTAAAATGAGCACAGTGCTTGTTGATTGTGACATTAGGTGTACTTGAAATGAGCACAGTGCTTGTTGATTGTGATATTAGGTGTATTTAAAATGAGCACAGTGCTTGTTAATCATGATATTAGGTGTACTTAAAATGAGCACAGTGCTTGTTGATTGTGATATTAAAAGTACTTCACTCACTGTAACCACTGTGGTTTTATTGACTATATTTGACACAGCTAGATAATGGCATTACCATAGGCTCTTTTATCTGCATTTGTATCAATCAGGCCACATCTCCATGAAAGAACTCAATTATTACATGCAGTAGTGTATGCACTAATTCTGTAAAATATCTTTAAAATATTTTCATACTTTTTCATTGGCTTCAAAAATAGGACAAACTGAGTGGGTTGTTTGTGTACTGTATGTTTTCATTTGAAAAATATATGACATTTTTAAACCTTGTTAATATTTTTTTGCCAAAGTGCACACACATACCCCTACTAATACATTTATTACTATGGGAATAATTACTTCACTATACATGCTTCATTGTTCTGTTGATGCATGCATCACCAATGTTAGGCAGAGTATACCTCTGTTCAAAAACTTGTTTGTGAAAATACTGATCACAAACTGGATTCACATTGTCATCTCAGATTACTACTTTCATCAAATATATGATTTAAAGTGTCTTATTGATAGCATTTTAAAAATAATAGCATCTTGAAATGTTAAAAACTATACTCCAAACATAGTAGCCACATTTTATCAAAACTAAATCTAATTTGTATCTGGCCCATTGTGGGATGTGTCCGTGTTGTATGGGTTGAGTATTTTCATTGATGAATTAAGAGAAACTTTTTTAAAATTTGGTTTGAAGAGGCAAGAGGACTTCCAAACTAAGTGAGTTGGCAATCTCTCTTACTTGACAGTGGGTCAGAAAATCTGCAATAAAGACAAAATTTATTGTCTCTTTCTACAATTAAATTAGGCAAACTCTGAGCTACCTCATTGAATAACTCACTCAACCAGTATCAGAACAAATTATGACATTTGGCATTTAAATAATATAGCCACTTGTAGTTTCAACCTAAATTCTTTCAACTTATCTGTTATGCCTTTAACAATGGTTTTGTGGAACAGTTTGAAAAAGTCTTTATGGCCAAGTATTAAATCCAGTAAAAATGCTTTGTTTTAGTCCTTGAGCCCTAAATTATTTTCTTACTAGATTGCAGCATAATGTAAGTACATTAAAAAATGATCTTTAGTGCCTTCAGCTTGTTGCCACCCTATGTTATTACTGTGGTGGGATTGGAACCACCTTGCATATCATTACAGTTTGTCCCATGTATAGTTAGCAACAAAGTTTCAATACTTGCATTATGTGAAATATTGCTGTGAGAATAATCAACTCTCTTGATCATTGTTGTCTCGAGAGTAATCCACTCTAATATTATTGGCTTTAGAATAAACACTATATTAATCACTATTCAGATTTTACTGGTTATCTGTTCTGATTCTGTATTGTCCTATCAGTCTTATGAATTGCAAACTGTCTCGCAGCTAAAAACGAGACCAATAACATTTAAGGAATTTGCTATTTGTTTCAATAGTTGCAGACCTTGGGTCCAGAACTTGTTGAAAGTTAATTCCAAATATTGTCTTATGTGAAAATTTGCTTTGGATATTTCAGACAGAGCAGCTAGTAGATCCCATGGCACCTGGAGTGATAGAGGAGGTAAAAGCTGGGGATGCAGGTATGAATGGAGAGAATTCATTGCTGGGGCAGGATAGCTGTAACTACACTATGTTTGTTGACTTCCAGAGAATGTACAATAAGTCATATGGGTCAAATGGAGGTAAAAATATACTTTTGTCTCTTTAAAGTTTACTTGAGACTTGTCAAACTTAAAGATAATATGTATTTAAATTGTTTCAGTTAATATGCATTCTAAATACAGGTTGACAGTTTTTATGCATTCTAAATACATGTTGGCAGTTATTATGCATTGCAAATACAGGGTTACAGTTAGTGTGCATTGTAAATACAGATTTACAGTTAGTATGCATTCTGAAAATAAAGCTTGACAATTATGCATTATAAATTCTGGTTGAAAGTTAATATACAGTTTAAAAAATACAGGTTGACAGTCAATATGTATTCTAAATACAGGTTGACAGTGAATATGTATTCTAAATACAGGTTGACAGTTATATGCATTCTAAATACAGGTTAACAGTTAATATGCACTCAAAATACAGGTTGACAGTTGACATGCATTCTAAATTGAGGTTGACATTTAATTGATAGGAGAATACAAGAGATCAGTATCAAGTCATATTATGATTTTTTAGTGTGTATGGAATGTAGACTTGAAAGTGTTTTTTATTTTCATTTTTAATTCTGAAAAATTAAATGAATTTAATTTTGATTTTTCAGCTGAACAGAAGCGCTTTTGGATTTTCTGTAATAATATGAAGATAGCTCAGAAACTTCAAGCAACAGAGAAGGGTACAGCACAGTATGGGGCCACGATATTTGCTGATCTGACAGGTAACAAAAATTTGCTTAGGTAACATTACATTAACCTTCAGTTTTTTGTTTCATGTTGAATTTTACATCACATTTGTTTGTATATATTAGTAGAGACAAGAAAAAAAATTGTACTTAGGGGCTACAATGGGCCTAAAGTCTTGAGACCAATGCATACCTTATTACAGCTCTTTACAGATCTGATTCCATGTCAATCATTTTGAGGCCAATCATAAGTACTAATTCTCTACATTCATTAGCTTGATAGGGTCTAAAGTACATACCATTCTGGATCACTGCCATTTCACCTGTCTGCATTGGTTCAGATCTCAAACTCGGCTGATGTGGGTAGATGAGAAAACTTGCCAGTAGCTTTTCATGTATCAGTGGTTCTTCCTGGGGTTTTCCAGGATTCTTCCTCTACCAGTTATACTGGCTGCCATGTATAGCCTGTCTTGTGCTGAAAGATGGCATTAAACCCAACAACAACAATAGCATCATTAGTTGTATAATGTTTAATATATGCTCATATTTGTCTCCATTAACTTTACATTGTCAAAATTATGTAGTATTTTACAATACTGAACATGTTCATATTGCACTTGCATGCATGACACAAGCCTTATGATAGTGTATTAGGAACTGCTTTGTAAACAAAACATGTATACTCTTGTAGTATATGCTTTAGGTTTTGGTTTATTAGTATTATTATTGGTATATTATTGTGAATAAACTAAAGCAGCAGTTCCAGCCATTTGCAAGTATAGATGATGAAGTTAACAGTGTAGACAAGTTCACAGAGTCAGAAATGAAACTTTCAAAGAAGCAGAATGAATGAACATGATATTCTCAATGTCAAGAACAAACATGAGAGACAGAAAATACTGTGCTGATCATTGTTATTTATGAGAATATTTATATTTCACAAATAGAATGGTTAAGACTGATGAGTTCTCTCTATGGTCAAAAACAATACAGCATAGAAAAATGTATTGAGGCCAAAGACTATCACTTATCTATCAGAAACATAATGTTTGTCAAAATTCTAGATTTGAGACAAAGGTAGGAAGCTAAAAGCCTCAGAACCATTTATCCAAGACAACAAAAAAGTATTATTTCCTCTGGTAAATGGAGTGTCATACAACAGGTGATTTTCAGTTTTTCCCTTATAACTAATTTGATACATTGTTAGGCTACCAATAGATGACACACTGTGTCATAGCTAGGGTTCCTTCAAAACCGAGATACAAGTGACAGGGCATAAGCATGTTTAGCTGGTAATAAGAATGATAATAAATATACTTACATTTATTTACCAACATAGAAACAAAATCCATGGGCATTCATTCAGAATATGACTAAACTTAAATTTAAAGTAGACCAAAATTACAGTTCTTTTTTTAAACTGATGTAGAGCACTTGACTAAGTTAAAAGAGATGCTGGGCAGAGCTATGTATGCATAAATACTATTATTGTGTATTGATGAAACTGTGGTTATGAATTTTTGGAATAAAGCATCAATTTAATTTGTTACAAATCTCAGCTTATTCAAAGTAACAAAGAAAGAGTGAAGCCAACAAGCTTGTAAATTTTAACAAAAATAATTTATTTCACTAGAAAACACAGTAAAAATATTCCAAAGAATAAAAAAACTCAAAAACAAACCCATCTAGAAACAACAAAAATACCTCTGAATTGTTAAGGTATTATTTTACGACTGAACTAGAAAACAGTGATATTGAGTATTACACCTCACTAAAACGTCATTTTGACACTTGTGATGGGTCACATGATCACTTCCTGCAAGACATTTGACATATGTCATGATAGTCTTTTTTTAAGAACTAATAATAAAAAAAATGTTGATAACACATGGTGATCACACAATTTATGTATGACCTTGATACAGATCAATCATTTTAACTCAGTGTTTACCTAGTGTCTGAACTAGTTTCAGCTAAAATAATGCTAATGTAATAATTTTTGCATTATGTACAAATGTACAAACAGAAATTATTTGAAAAAATATTGAATCCAGTGAAAATAATCATTACAATAAAATGTAATGAAACAAAAATAAAATTTTAAAAATTTTAAACTGACATGCAATTCAATTAAGTATACCTAACACTTCCCCCCATAAAGAATAAGATTTATTTAATAAAGCTATCTTATTTCTCTATGTAAATTATACAAGAAGCCAAACAAAATTACACAAGAAGCCAAACAAAATTACACAAGGTAATTCGTATGAATTATATAAAGTGTATGTGAAACAATAGTTCTAGACACAAGAAATTTCATCTGCAATGAAATTATCTTTTCCTTTGATATGACTGATGTTAATATTATATTCTTGCAAAAACAAAATCAACCTTAATAATCTTTGATTTTTATTTTTCATCTTGTTGTTGAAAGTAAGGGGGTTGTGATCACTATACACAGCAATTGGAGAAGGAGTTGAGCTAATGTAAATTTCAGAATGCTGTAAAGCCAAACATTCTTTCTCAATAATTGAGTAATTTCTTCGGTGCTTATTTAATTTCTTTGAAAAATAGCACACTGGGTGATCAACACCATTTCTGTCTTGAATCAAAACTGCTCCAACCCCAACATCACTTGCATCCACAGATAATTTAAATGGCTGACTGAAATTTAGAGCTGTAAAAACTGGTGCACTTTTGAGTAAGGTTTTTTCTTATTTAACAAGTTTATTAGGGTTTCAGCAATGTTGGAAAAATTGGAACAAAATATTCTATAGTATCTGGCGATACCCAAAGTTCGCATCAGTTGCTTCTTACTGACAGGTACAGGTAAATCAGAGATTGCCTTGACCTTAGCATCTATAGGTTTACCTTGACCATGTCCCACAATATGTTCTGGAAAAGTTATACAAGCACTGCAAACCTCATTTTTAGATAAATTGATTGTCAGATTTGCATCAGTACATCTGTCAAAAAATTTCCAATTATTGCAAGATGTTCCTTACATTTTTTGTTGTAGATGATGACATCATCGATATAAGCATCACAATTATCTAGAATAGAAGTAATCATATTCATCATTTGTTGAAAAGTGCTTCACCAGAATGGCATTACTTTATATTGACAGAGTCCATCTGGAGTCGCAAATGTTGAAATTTCCCTTGCAAATTATGATAGTGGAATTTGCCAAAATCGTTTCAGAAGGTCAAATTTGGTGACATACTTGGCACTTCTAATTTTATCAATACAGTCATCAATTTTTGGTAATGGAAATGAATCGAGTTTTATCACGCTGTTCACCTTCCTATAATCACTGCACTTATGGAAAATTTTATCTGGTTTTGGAACAAGTATGCATGATGAACTCAAATCACATTTACTGGGCTCTATAAAATTGTTCTCCAGCAAATACCGGATTTCCTTTTTCAAGTATTTCTGTTTGAGAGGTTTCATCCTGTATGAGTGTTGTTTTACAGGTTTTGAATCAACAATTTCATCATCATGAAAAATTTGTATGTCCTTGTAGGAATATCTGGAAATAAGTGCTCATATTCAAATAATAACAGGTTAAGTTCATTCCTTTCTTGTTGTAAAAAGTTCATAATTGCCAAATTTTGAAGACTTATTGCTCCAAGATAAACAGAGTCCAATTGAATTTCTTTGCATAAATCCTCAGTTGGTGGGACAGGTATAAAAATTAATTGCATGATTTACTGGACTATCTCTTTCAACATACTCCTTTAACATGTTAATGTGGCAAATATGTTTTTGTTTTTGCCTAGCAGGAGTATCTATGATGTAATTTAAATCATATACTTTCTTTTCAACCGTGTATGGACCATAATACTTGACCTGAAGGGGATTTTGTGGAATGGGCAAGAGAGCTAGAACTCTATCACCAGGCTGAAAACTCCTATCCCTTGAGTTTTTATCATATCTTAATTTCATTCTGGACTGATTAGAGTGCAGATTTTCTCTTGTGACCTCACAAGCCTTTGACAATTGGTACTTAAAATCAGAAACATAATCAGAAAGATTGAACTCAGTATCTTCATTAGAAAGAAGTTTCTCTTTCAACAATTTCAAAGACCCACTCACAGTATTTCTGAAACTAGTTCAGAGGGACTGAATCCTAAAGATTCTTGAACCCCTAACAGCAAACAAAGTAAATGAAAGCCTTCATCATAATCTTTTTTCATATCAAAGCAATATGATTGAATCATATTCGTCAAAGTTTGATGAAATCTTTCTAAAGCGACTTGGCTCTCAGGGTGGTAAGCAGAAGATTTAAATTGTTGAATGCCTAATTTGTGCATAGCTTGCTGGAAAATTCCAGACATGAAGTTTGACCCATGATCTGATTGGACAGATTTGGAAAGGCCAAATTGTGTAAAAAAAAACTTTATCAAAGCTTTTACTATGGTTTTGGTTTTAATATTCCTCAAAGAAATTGCCTCAGGGAATCTTGTTGACACACACATAATGGTCAACAAATATTGGTTGCTTTAGTTGGTCTTAGGTAAGGGACCAACACAATCAACCATAATTCTGCTAAATGGTTCATCAGATGCATGAATTTTAGAACTCCATTACCAGGCTGAAAACTCCATAAGTATCTTCTGATGAGCCATCTTCTGATTGGGTTTTCCTACCATTTGGCAAGTATGATGAGATCTCCAAAATTTGCAAACATCACTTTTTATTTTTGGCCAATAAAAGTGAGTAAAGATCTTGTGATAAGTTTTATTTATCCTTGAATGACCAGCCAGAGGAGTTTTATGGGCCAAACTAAGTATTTTCTTACTGTAAGATTTAGGAACTACAGTCTGATAGTTCACTTGTCACTAGCAGGTACCTCGGGAGGTCTCTATTTTCTCATAATAAATCCATTATTAATGATGTAACAGACAAGTACTTAAGTAGCTTTAGTTTCGATAATGGCCCTCTGAAACAAACAGGAGATCTCAGGATTTTTCTTCTGTTCGATGACAAGTGATTGTCATTTGTCACCCTGATTAGATAAAAGAGAATGAATAGTCAAAAGAGGATCACTGTGATCAATATGTTTTGAGTGAAAGTGACATCATCAAAAGCCTGACCAATACATGTGTCAGCTAAAGGAATATTTTCCTTATCAAAATCATTCTCAAGAGCTTTCTTGCCATAGATTTGGTAACTGCTCAAGTAGGGTATTCTTTTTCAATTGGATCAACTTTCTGATCCAAAGATCAGTTACAAGTGGATTAACCACAACCTTGTCACCAGCTTGGTCGTTCTTAGTAACAAATGAATGCTCTCAATGGGTAAGGTATTCACTAAACCAACTGTCACATGTCCTGAAACTAAACCTGATGACAAATTTACAAAGTAGAGATGAACATTAACAAAGCTGCACTCTACTTCCTGAATGAGAAAACTCATTAGAACAGGACCTCTCACAAACAGCTAAAGTACCAGATAATAAAAGACTCTGAGAAGCTCCTGTATCCCTTAAAATTTTAATAGGGATAGAATTGGCCAAATCATCCAAGAGTAACATAGAACCCTTTGACATGAATGGTTCGCAATTCTCCATAACAAAATCAAACTCTGGTTTATTAGACCCAACAAGTGTATTAGCCATGACCTTAACCTCTTTGAATTAAGAGTATTTGGGATAGGTCTATCTTGATTCTGATTCTTATATTTCAATTTAAAGCAGTCAGAAATGACATGTCCTTTTTTCTTACAATAGGTACCTATAGATAGAGACAAGGATTTGGAATCAAGTTTATCAGAAGCTTGATTTTTAAAAGTTGTGCTAGATTAAGTTCTAGGCAGTGTCATATTAGGCTGAAATATCTTTCTACCAGTAGACTGTTGATTGAATATAAACAGGAAATTTATTAGCTAAGGAATGCTCAGCAGCAGCTAGAGCAGCATTTTCCAAGGTTTCAATCTTATGTCCTTCAAGATGATTTTTAATGTAGAACACAATTTTAAAACACTTCAAGTAACACAAGTTGATTGATATTTGGAAAATCATGTTCAATTTTCTTGGCTAAGCACCATCTTTCAAATAAATGCTCTTTTTCTTTAACAAATTTAACATAAGTTTGTTGAGCTTCTTTTTTATAGTTTCTGAATTTTAACCAATAAGCCTCAGGGACTAATGCAAAACCCCTTAAGATGCACTCCTTAACCAAATCATAGTCATAACTTTGTTATACTGACAGGGATGCATAGATATCTGTGGCCTTGCAGTAATTGAGTCCAATGCTCCCTTGACCATTTGAAATTTTAAGCAACCTTTTAAAAATAAAATATATATCTACTTTTTCTCTAAAATGGGGGCACTACCCTGATATTTCTTGTAATGTCAAAATCTGACTTTGTATGTGGAGTGAAATTGTGCTTTTCTTTTGCCAGCTTTAATTTTTTCATTTTAATTTGAAATTCCTTTTCAACCTTCTCTCTTTGCATCTGTGTGTCCATTTGTTTTTGAAATTCCAATTGCATTTGTTTATCTTTTTCCCTCTCCTGTCTCTCTCTCCTCTTTTTTTTAAATTACAATTACAATTGCTGCTCTTCTAACTGCAACTGACTTTTTTTTATCTTTTTCCTCTTTCTGAAGCTCAAGCTTCCTTAATTCCAAATCCATCTTGTATTTCATTTTTAATTCCATTACTTTTATGTCAGAGTCTGTTACCGACTTAGACTGAAGCCAAAAACACTTTTATCAAGAACATACTTCTCTACCAAATATCAAATCAAGGAAGCTTTTGCCTCAGAAAGATCATATTTTCTGGTAAGTTCAAGCAATTCATCTTTTTTTAGAATATCCAACTGTTTCTGAGTTGGACTAGAAAGAAACATCTCTACTTTTGATGACCTTGTGAAGGAAAGCTTGTTGTTGTCAGTAAAGACTTCAAACAAAATTTAAAATAGTACTTGGGATTTAAAAACTAGGGGAATTTAAATTTCAAAAAATAATTTTCTGAAATATATTTGTCAAAATTGAAAGATTCCAAGGACAAGCAACCCAATTTTCTCTGTTACAAATCTTGACTTTTTAAAAGTAAGAAAGAAAAGAGTGAAGCCAACAAGCTTTGTAAATTTTAACAAAATTAATTTATTACCATATAAAACATAGTAAAACATATGAAAAAGGACTTACAGTTTGTGAATATAATTCAAAATTAATCCCAGAATTGAAAAATATAAGTCCTATCATTAAATTAAAATGTCCTAAATGAATCTAAGTTTGAATCACAGCAAAGTTCACAAATGGCAGACGATAACGTCAGATGAATGCAGTGTTGATGGTCAAAAGTTCATGATTGAATTTTATAAATCACAAAACTTTTAATAATTTCCATTGTCAAAAGTTCCATGTTTAATTTTATGAATCATGTCCTAAATGAGTCCATGTTTGAATCCCAGCGAAGTTCAAAGATGGCACATGATGATGTAGATGAATGCACTGTTGATGTGTCAAAAGTTCCTCATTGAATTTTATGAATCACAAAACTCTGAATAACTTTCCATTAAATGTCCTTGTCCAAGAATTTGATGAAGAGCATCATTTCTGAGGGAATTAATTATTAATTCCGAAGAATTGAAAAACTCAAAAACAAACTCAACATGCAAAAACAAAAATACCTTTTAACTGTCAAGGTTTTATTTTATGACTGAACTCAAAAACAGTGATATTGTGTATTAAACCTCACTAAAACATCAATTGACTCTTGTGATGGGTCACATGATTACTTACTACAAAACATTTGACACATATGCCAGGATAGTCTCTTTTTAAGAACCAATAATTTGAAAAATGTTGATAACACATGGTGATCATGCAATTGAGGTATGACCATGATATAGACCAATCATTTTAACTTAATGTTTACCAAGTGTCTGAACTAAGTCAGCTAAAATAATGCAGAAACAAAATAACAGAAATTATTTGAAAAAATATTGAATCCCATGAAAATACTCATTACAATAAAATGTAACGAAACAATAAAACTTAAAAAATGTAAAACTAACACAGTCAATGTAACAGATTACATTTTTTCTTTTAACCTCTGTTATTATTAAGCTTTAAGTAGTTAAACAGAATGAGCATACAATGAAAAGTTGCTATATTTGTTTGAGAAAATGTGAATTCATTTTTCTGACAAAATAATGATCTCCACAAAGTTAAGTATTTTCTGAAAAACTAATTCATGTTTTTCCATAGAAATGCAGTAACCTATAACTAATACATACCATGAAGCAGTGCTGTATATATTTCCTTAGTGAACCAGTACTATATGGATGATCAGCACACACCACATTCTGTCTTTGGGCAGAATATAGTTGTAGCCAGCTGCAGGTGATGGGGAATGATTCTGGTCTTCTTCTTATCATGGGCTACATTATTAGCCAATTCCAAGACTTCAGTGGCCATGTACTCTGGACTGGCAGCCAGAGGTATACCAGCATGAAAGTATGCAGTATAATTTCCCTTTTGCAATGAATGGTGGAAAAACTAATTCATGTTTTTCCATAGAAATGCAGTAACCTATTACTAATACATACCATGAAGCAGTGCTGTATATATTTCCTTAGTGCACCAGTACTATATGGATGATCAGCACACACCACATTCTGTCTTTGGGCAGAATATAGTTGTAGCCAGCTGCAGGTGATGGGGAATGATTCTGGTCTTCTTCTTATCATGGGCTACATTATTAGCCAATTCCAAGACTTCAGTGGCCATTTACTCTGGACTCGCAGCCAGAGGTATACCAGCATGAAAGTATGCAGTATAATTTCCCTTTTGCAATGAATGGTGGATAAGTCCCAAAGGGAATTGAAGTAAACACAAATTCACTTTGCCCACATGGTATTTTTTTACTCATTACCCTTTTTGTTTTGTAGCTCAATGCAGTGTAAGACAAAATCACATTGGTGTAACTAATTATGCAGTTTTTCTTGTTCCTTTTTGTTCTACTGGCCGTAGACTAGAAAAGCTTGTGGGATGGCCTATCATCCATTGCCCAGTTTCCTGTATCCATCAGACATACAAATTTAGCTCCTCAGATATCCAATGTAGACACCACAGTAGCCATCTTGAAAATATTGCTGCCATTACTCATTTTGAATGGTTAGTCATATCAGTGTGGGGGTTTCATTAGAAGACCGATGTGTAATTGAACCTAAATTAAAATGGTGGCAGTCTGACACCCAGATTGGCTACCATGGCTGTCATCTTGAAAGACCTCTTATTGCTACTCCTTCTAAGTGGAAAATCATATTAACATGGGGTTTGCATCAGAAACTAATTATGATGGTCCAGAATGAAAAATGGTGCTGATCTGAGTTCAGATATGACTACCATAATAAATATGCTGAAAATCTTATGACTAGTTCTCTTCAATGGACAATCCTATGAACATTGGGTTTTTACCAAAAGTCTTCCAATGATATATGAGTTTTCCTAAATGAAAATGGTACAAATGATGGATGCAATATGACTAACACAGTGGCTTGCTAATTTTAAAATCTAATCATTCAAGAATATCAGAGATGGTTTCAGCACTCTGCAGAAATGAAAAAGAAATGGTCATATCTTGGATTTCTGGAAATTTTGTGGGGGTGGTTGGGCAATAAACTCTTTTTTATGGTTTGCTATAAAACTTGGTACAAATACAGTCATCATCCTAAGACATTGACAAATCATTATGATTCCATTGTTTTCAGACTTGCTCTTTTTTTTTTACTCACAACTGCATGTAGTGCATGACAGAATTATACAAATTATAAAAATCATTATGATTCCATTGTTTTCAGACTTGCTCCTTTTTTATACTCACAACTGCATGTAGTGCATGACAGAATTATACAAATGTAATTACTTTTGCAGCTTTTATTAAATTTCTTAGGATCCATTTCTTCGTACTACTGTCAGAAGAGCTTTGCATTCTTTTTACTCTAGAATCATTGGATAGGTGTGAGATAGTGGGGATTATATTTATGTGAGTTGTTCACCATTACTCTAGTTATTGTTGTGATGTTCATGTAAATACAAACACAATACCACATTTGAAGTTTTTCTCTTACAGTTACTAGTGAAATTGGGGCCCCGAGTGGCCGAGTGGTCTAAAGCGCTGTTAGTTATGGATCACTGCCATCTCACCTCTGTCTGCGTGTGTTCGAGTCTAGGATTCGGCGAATGTGGATATGTGAGAAAGCTTGCCAGTAGCTTCTCGTGGGTCGGTGGTTCTTTCCGGTGATTTCCCGGTTTCTTCCTCCACCATTAATACTGGCCGCCATGAATAGCCTATCGTGTGCTGAAAAATGGTGTTAAGCCCAACAACAAACAACAAACAACTAGTGAAATTCTGTGGCAGAAGTCAGTAATGTTGTGATAATGAAATTTGGTACCTTATATACTGAAAACAACAGATCCTGATCTGCCATTGCATAATGCACCAGCAGACCATGGGCAATGCTTTTTGTTTTACTGATAACTGCATAGACCCAGATCTGCTGACCCATTATGTGATGGCACATCTAGTTCTTCACAATTTGTGGTTGGACTGGACTTATAAATGATAATATATGGAAAAAAAGAGAACTAGAGTTCTAAGGCACAGAACAAGATTAATGGCTCTTTGCAGAAAGGATTAATGGCTCTTTGCAGAAAGGATTAATGGCTCTTTGCAAAAAGGGTTAATGGCTCTTTGCAGAAAGGATTAATGGCTCTTTGCAGAAAGGATTAATGGCTCTTTGCAAAAAGGGTTAATGGCTCTTTGCAGAAAGGATTAATGGCTCTTTGCAGAAAGGATTAATGGCTCTTTTGCAAAAAGGGTTAATGGCTCTTTGCAGAAAGGATTAATGGCTCTTTGCAGAAAGGATTAATGGCTCTTTTGCAAAAAGGGTTAATGGCTCTTTGCAGAAAGGATTAATGGCTCTTTACAGAAAGGATTAATGGTTCTTTTTAGAAAGGATTAATGGCTCTTTGCAAAAAGGGTTAATAGCTCCTTACAGTAAAAAAGAGTTAACTTTATTATTGTAGAGACTCAGAGTTAACTTTATTATTGTAGAGACTCAGAGTTAACTTTATTATTGTAGAGACTCAGAGTTAACTTTATTATTGTAGAGGATGAGTTTCATCAATACGTAGGAAGGCCGTGGGACCTAAGTGCCAATGAGGGAATGATGAAAGCTGAGATCCCTGTAGGGCCCATACCTGATGCATTCGACTGGAGGGATCACAATGCAGTTACACCTGTCAAAAACCAGGTTCATTGATTATTTAACACCTGTAAAAATTGAGTTGTATATATTCTCATACCTGTCAAGAGTGTGTAGTGGCTGACTACTGTAGTGTTCATTCAGTCATAAGTATCTATGTTATTGTTATGTCATGCATATTTACCTGTTTATATTAAGAAAAATTTAAGAATTTCAATGCATCACAATTGATCAATGTTGTTCTTCACTTTCTTCTGATGAAACCAGTTAGGGATGTTGCTCCAAGATTGCAAAATAATTCTTGCTCTTAGACTTGGACTCAGTTCATATATCTGTTCAGTTCATATATCATTATGATTGTCTAGTGTCCATTAACTGACCAATCAGATGTCAAAATTTTGAGTGAGGTCTGAGCTTGAGTAGTCCAAGTGCTTCTTAATCATGGAGGTTTTGTCTCTTTCAATGGAAAGATAAATTTCTTAGCTTTAGGTAAAATATTAGTGGCACTATTGTAATAAAACTGCAAGATTCACAGAAACTTAAATATCTTATAAATCAAAAGTTCTTTTCTTAAATTCTCCAGTGAATTACACTTGGTTTAATGCAGGTTGCATTATGCATTAGGTTTATAGTCGGTATTTTTCAAAAACTGATAATGGAGCAGTTAGGATGATAAAGTTAAGTGTAAATATTGTGTGAATGAGACACTTGTGTGAGATTACTTAAAGTATCTTCCTGACAATTCCAGGGTACTTGTGGCTCCTGTTGGGCCTTCAGCACTACAGGCAACATTGAGGGACAGTGGGCCATCAAAAAGAAACAGCTAATTTCACTCTCAGAACAAGGTAATAATGTTTTTTTCTCCCTCACTTAGTATACATAGCTCATAAAGTCTTTGGTCAATGGTCTTTATAAGCCTCTCATATGATATACTTTATTAAGCAATAAAACTGACACACAGACAGCTGATATAATCCTGATACCAAGAATTCCAAAAACTGTTATGTGTAACATGTCTGTTTAGTATCAACTTTTTTGTTTCTATACTCCTGCCAATGGTTGAGTGTATAATGACCTTTTTTATTTCCATGCAACAACTTTAATTGGACACTGTCTGCCTTTACCAGGGTGAGGAAGAAGCCAGTTGGTTTGGGGGGTCAAAAGGTCCAAGGTTAGGGTAGCTATGACTGAAAAAATATACTAGTTTAATATTTAAGTCATGGGCCATCATTTTTGGATAGTTTTCACATGGGTTAGGGAAGGAGCCTATCAATTTGTGGGTCAAAAGGGCAACGGTCAAGATCACTGGCTGAAAAATTGTTTCTATACAAAGATTTCCATTCTTGACCATATTCATACAGTATATCTCATGTGGAACTGTGAATTCAGGCTTCACCACAGTAGACGTCCAGGCATCTTTGCACATTTTTAGTGATTTCACCAGTTCTGGTAATCCATAACATTTTAATTCATTTACAAGTGTGGTTCCACATATTCTCAGAGTGAATAAATGTTGGATGATTGATATTGAGATATAAATTTCACTTACCACAGTGGGCTTGTTTGCAACTTCCCATAGTTGTGGCACTCTACAAACTCTGAGCTCACCAAGACATGAATTTCCCACAAAATCCCAGAGAGGAGACAAATGACTGATTACATTAAGATGTGTATTACATAGGCACAATGGATTCCCACATCTCCTCCCTTGTATTGTATCTTCAGTCCTTCTACAGTACATGTCAATTGAATTTTTCTATTAAAAATTGTGTGCTTGTAATTTTATCTGTAGTGTTTAATTTTATAGGTGTATTGCTTTCTTTTTCTATGAATCCTGGTTTCTAGTTCCAGCTAAATATTCTATCCACCAGTTAGTGTGGATAGCTCTGACCTGTCAGTCAAACTGGGCAGATCGACCAATCAAAAATAAGCACCAAACTCTCTGCGTTACTATGCATTGCTGTCCACCACATTTGCTCACAAACATAAGATCATGTTTGATTGCTTTCTTATTACATTGCAGAGGAATTTGTAAGATTGCACAGAAAATTACTAATTTATCCCAAAAATTATTTCCCCATTGTACTTCAGGCCCATGCAGTGCAGATTGTCATTATTATGAACAGATTCAAGAGAGGTTTTTAACAAAATATCCCTTACGAAACACCATTTTGGAAAATTGTATGCATTGGAAGTGAGACATTATTTTTGATGACGCTTCATATATAAATGCACAAAACTGTTTGTAAATAATATTACTTGTCGTGCTTGTGAAACTATTGAACACAATGTTACATTAATTGTATGCTAATATTCAAATTCTGTATCATATATAATATTTATAAGTCATAATATATAATATTTATAAGTCATAATATTACATGCAATGAAGAAAATGTGTATATGTGTTGTATATTTTTGTCTTTTTATTACCTTGGTTTGGCTTTTCAAAATTATATTGGAAATATTTGAATCCTGCATCATTCTTAATTATTGATTTTGTTTAAATTTTCAGAATAGAGCAATTGCTTGTAACTGGTGTCAATTAACAAAAGACCACCCAATACATTAAATTCTGGAATGAATATTATCCTATTCATATCTATAACTGCAATATCAGATTTTGACATAAATTATTTCAAAATTTTGAATCTAATTATTTTATATACCATTTTTGATATATACATTTTTTGTGTTTTGTTTAATAAATAACTTCTTTTAAAGAGGTTATTTCAGTACAGTTAGGAAAAAAAATGAATAATGCAGTTTCTCGTGAACTGAAGCAAAGACAATACAAAGGAATGAGATCCTTTGATGACCTGTATAGGTGAATCATAAATTCAATAAATACACATATGGACAAGAATGGGATGCATGTGTAATTGACATAAATTTAATGTGTATTTGATGTGGTTTATAGACTGCTACAAGAGTAATTTAATGTGCATTTGATGTGGTTTATAGACTGCTACAAGAGTAATTTAATGTGTATTTGATGTGGTTTATGGACTGCTACAAGAGTAATTTAATGTGTATTTGATGTGGTTTATAGACTGCTACAAGAGTAATTTAATGTGTATTTGATGTGGTTTATAGACTGCTACAAGAGTAATTTAATGTGTATTTAATGTGGTTTATGGACTGCTACAAGAGTAATTTATTGTGTATTTGATGTGGTTTATAGACTGCTACAAGAGTAATTTAATGTGTATTTGATGTGGTTTATGGACTGCTACAAGAGTAATTTAATGTGTATTTGATGTGGTTTATAGACTGCTACAAGAGTAATTTAATGTGTATTTAATGTGGTTTATGGACTGCTACAAGAGTAATTTAATGTGTATTTGATGTGGTTTATGGACTGCTACAACAGTAATTTGATGTGGTTTATGGACTGCTACAAGAGTAATTTAATATGTATTTGATGTTGTTTATAGACTGCTACAAGAGTAATTTAATGTGTATTTGATGTGGTTTATGGACTGCTACAAGAGTAATTTAATGTGTATTTGATGTGGTTTATGGACTGCTACAACAGTAATTTAATATGTATTTGATGTTGTTTATAGACTGCTACAAGAGTAATTTCATGTGTATTTGATGTGGTTTATGGACTGCTACAAGAGTAATTTAATGTGTATTTGATGTGGTTTATGGACTGCTACAACAGTAATTTAATGTGTATTTGATGTGGTTTATGGACTGCTACAAAAGTAATTTAATGTGTATTTGATGTGGTTTATGGACTGCTACAACAGTAATTTAATGTGTATTTGATGTGGTTTATGGACTGCTACAATGGTAATTTAATGTGTATTTGATGTGGTTTATGGACTGCTACAACAGTAATTTAATGTGTATTTGATGTGGTTTATGGACTGCTACAACAGTAATTTAATGTGTATTTGATGTGGTTTATGGACTGCTACAACAGTAACTTAATGTGTATTTGATGTGGTTTATGGACTGCTACAAGAGTAATTTAATGTGTATTTGATGTGGTTTATGGACTGCTACAACAGTAATTTAATATGTATTTGATGTGGTTTATGGACTGCTACAAGAGTAATTTAATGTGTATTTGATGTGGTTTATGGACTGCTACAAGAGTAATTTAATGTGTATTTGATGTGGTTTATGGACTGCTACAGCAGTGTGCACTATATTTACATCTGACATGTGCATGCACAATCTTGAAATCTGAGAGCAATGTATTCTAATTTAAATACATAATTCTACACCACAGCAAAATAAAAATACACATCTCATTGTTGTCTTCATTTTATGTCCCAAAGAAGATATAAATTTTCTTCTTAAAACATTAATGCTGATAACATTGTTACTATTGAAACTACAGGTAGAAAAGTGTAACCATGTTTCAGCATATGCTTTCCAAATTAGACAACAATAATAACAGCAATAATAATAATAATAATAATGACTTTATTTAAAGTTAAACTCTATTGTTCAAAAGAACTTTTAATACCCTTTATTTTGGTGATGATTGATGGGTGTATTATGGATTATAGAGTATACAGCTTGGCCTTACTCCTGATGTGAACATTTCAGAAAATGGCTTGTTTCACTTGGTTATTTTCACTTTCTGGACTTCAGAGGTTATTTGTGGAAAAAAAAGAGTAACATTGTTTTTATATTTTATATATTTGGTAATTCATCCATTGCACTTTCAGAAGGTGGTATTATCTAGTTGGGAAAAATTCATTTTCCCAATTTTATTAGGTGCTAAAGATCGTGTTCTTTAGACTAATTCAGGATAAAAAATTTTAGCACATGGGATCCATCTTTGTAGCTATCAGTGTGCTAAGATCACTTACAAAAGTACAATATCCAAAGAAATGTCAGGCACATTACATCAAAGTAGCATAGAGGTATGCCAGCATTCTCTCCACTGTGCATGTTTTAAATGTAAACAACTTCACCTTACATATAACCGCTCCGTTGGCCTAATGGTTAGAGTGTCCGCCTCGGATGCAGGAAGTCGTGGGTTTGATCCACAGTCGAACCATAGCAAAGACTTACAAAAAAGGTACTAACAGCTACCTTGCTTGGCACTCAGCATTAGTCTTAGGACTTGTTGGCCTGGTGTCAGGATAATGTGACTGGGTGGGACATAATGCTACATGTCTGCGGTATGATGCCCCAGTGCTAGACATCACCATAAACTGCCACACTGCAGACATTGTAGTGATATGACTGAAAAATTATTAAAGCTACGTTAAAAATCATAATCACATCACCTTACATACATTACTCTCAAAAATACATAATAACTGGTCAATACCCCTCAAAGCACAATTTTTCAAGATGAGTTGTCTTTAAAAAATGAGCTTGTTATCATTCGATCTTAGGTCTTTTATCAGATTTTACTCGATGATGATATCATTGACCTCAGTCTTTTACCATCAGGTGAAGGTTTCTCATTTCGTAACTTATTTGACTGATAGAGTGTAGTGAATAAGTGGACTCAAAGTTTTCCATTAAAAAGTGATCCACCACCTTTACTAGCTAATACAGGAAGATTATTGACACAAACCGATGTTGTATACTGCTATTTAAAATTTCATGATGCATCTATTTGGACAACCATTTGGTTAAGTCAAAAATTTGACATTCATCAGATAACACATCAATAACATTTTTATCCTTTTTCCACTGGCTACATTCTAGTTTTTATCTATATCTTTATTGGTCATTTTCATGCTTATTGTTGATTTCCAGTCATATTAACAATTTTTGCATCTTCTTTTCATATGAATGTAATTTTCTCAACTTTATAAACTCTGATGATTGATTGTTTCATATTGCTGATTCATCTCCTTTTTATCTCAAGTCAGGTTCTATATCCTGTCCTGTAAGTAGTGGATAGATGTTTATCAGGATTTAGGGTTAGTCAGTTCCTAAGCTCAAGGTCATTCCAGACATACATCTTAACAGTGCTTCATTTGACAAATTTAAAGTAATACATGAGCAGCACTCAGACACCAAAGGTCCATTATGACACTGGCAATATAACATTGTCCTCAATAGAGGTCATTATTCCATTTGCCCCATGTTGTGACATAAGTTTCTAACATCCATACTAGTCTTTGTGCACAACTGACATTGATTGGTCATCCAATTTCAATGCATTGCTATCCGTCTAGCTAGTGTTACATTCTGGGTTATTCAGGAGAAAGTGTTTTATAATATAACTATGCCACTTTTGTTTTAAGTACTTTTGATATTTTGCTTACAAATTTCGTTCTAGTATTAAAACACTCAGTTAAATCAAAAGTATGCTTATTTTTTTGCTCTGGCAGTAATCATTGGTATGTTCATATTTCCCAATCTTTCAGAAACTATTTTGAATTGCCTACCGTTCAGTTAGGAAGTTTGGTTTTTTTGTTATAATAGACCAGGGCAGCTTATGGAATGGCTTGTTGTTCATCATCCATCCATTTATTAGCACAAGTTTAAGGTCTACTTAGTCCTCACTGAAAATGGTACTGCTTATCCAGTATGGCTGCCAAGTCTTCTTGTCATATCAATATATGAAGTTTTGACTTCTTATAATGTCTGTTTTGCCCTAAATGAAAATGGTGTCTGTATGATGTCCAGTACAGTCACCAAAGTAGCCATCTTGATATTGGTACTCCTTCTCAGTGGATAGTCACATGAACATTGGGATTTTATTGTTTCACTAAAATACATCTCATCCTGTTTAGTTGGATTTTAATGAAAATAGTGTGATCTGATACATAGTATGACTTCCATGGCAACTGCTTGAAAATCTTCTTACTGCTACACCTTCAGAACAACATGGGGTTTACACCAGGAGACTTTGAAAATCTTCTTATTACTACTCATTGTGAATGGATTGTGATTTTTACATGGGGTTTTCACCAGAAGACTTCTTATTATGGCAAATTTGGTCAAAAATAAAAATGGTTCCATATAGAAATCCAGCATGTTGCTACAATGGCCAGCTTGAAAATCTTGCTATTGTTACACATTCTGGAATAGCTGGTGATATCAGCTTGGGAGTGGTCACTAAAAGACTTGTTATGATGTCTGGTTTGTCCTAGTGTTGCACCTATAATCTGTCCTCTGAATTTAGGGCACACCCATGTTAAAGGGACTATGTTGTTGTGGGGCCTAATGCCATTTTTCAGTACATGATAGGCTATACATGGCGGCCAGTAGTAATGATGGAGGAAGAAACCGGGAAATCACCGGAAGGAACCACCGACCCACGAGAAGCTACTGGCAAGCTTTCTCACATATCCACATTTTCCGAATCTTAGACTCAAACACAGTGATCTGTAACAGACATCGCTTTAGACCACACGGCCACTCAGGGCAAAAGGGATTATGTAAAATAGTAGATAGTAATTAATGCACCTGTAATACTAAAACAGCTATGACTGTTTTGTCGCCTTACTGTGTCATTTGCACTGTGCTGTCATCTTTTCCATAGACACTTACATTAATTTAAATAAACATTTTATAAAGGTTTCAAACTAATGGAACCATTAACATGTTTGAATATGTAGTTAACCTGAAATGAGCTACACTTTGGAATTTATATTCCATATCTTGTCATCATTTAACTTTAATGGTCACTCATTATCAATATTTCCCTTTTTTCTGAAATATTTTTCAAATTAGGAATTCATGGATTATGTCTTTTGTGTATTTTCATAAACATAGACTCTTGTCATTAGTTCAGCCTCTAAATAAATTGAATCATTGCTATTATAGATCTGCTGTTCAAACCCAAAAATACATGACACTGTTAGCCAGTAAAGTCTAAATTTATATTGAACATTGCAACTTGGCAGATATTCACATATCTATAATCTTGTGATTCTCACTTACATAGCTTTAAAAAGGGTGTTAATTACCCACTTTGCTGTCTGAGGCCATTGCCAACACCTGACATAGATAGGCATTAAAGAAAAATAGGTATGTTTGTTTACTTTTTCCTGAAGAAAAGTCATGCATATTGAGTGCATAGGAGTCATGATTTGGTGGTCAAAAGCTGCAGGTAACTGTGATCCTGCACTCAGGTTGCAAGTATATAGTCCTAAAAGGAAACGTGCCAGTCTGTCATCCATTATTCCTGACACAGGAGCATCTTGAAAATCTTGTTATTGCTGCTCCTCCTAAACTGGAACACATGAAGTTTAAACCTGAAGGCTTCATATGATGTCTTATTGGTTCAAAATGAAAATGGTGCTACCCAGACATGCAGTATGTACCACTCAATGACCATGCTGAAAACCTTGTTATCACTATTCAGCCTTGAAAATTTTGTATTGTGACTCCTCAACAGGACCTGATATTGGGTGAGTTTTCATGTGAAGATTTCCTATGATGTCTTGTTGGTCCTAAATGAAAATGGTGCTTCCCAGACATCCAACATGGCCACCCCATTGACCATGCTGAAGACCTTGTTATTGCTATACAGTATGAAAGGATGGTTACATCAGCATAGTGTTTTCACTAAAAGACTTTGTGTGATGTTAAAGTTAACATAGATTTATTACAAATTATTACAAATTATGGTTCTAAAGAATGAAATAATGAATTTTTAAAAAAATTCATTCAAATTCAGGAGATGAAATATGACTGAATAGCAAATCAAAATTGAACCAATGTGAAATGTGTGTGAAATGGGGTCATAGAGCATCCTTACATGCATCCACTGTAGTTTGGTCAGTACAGTGTCATTCATAATGATTCTTATTTTTATTAATATTCGTAATATAGAAACAAAATTGATTGACTGTTGAGTTTTTACATTTGAATTCAATTATAAAATTTCTTGCTCTTCATGAGGATGGCTTTTGAGATGAGCCATCCATATTTAATTGTAGGCTTTGTTTTGAGATGAGTAACCCATCCATATTTAATTGTAGGCTTTGTTTTGAGATGAGTAACCCATCCATATTTAATTGTAGGCTTTGTTTTGAGATGAGTAACCCATCCATATTTAATTGTAGGCTTTGTTTTGAGATGAGTAACCCATCCATATTTAATTGTAGGCTTTGTTTTGAGATGAGTAACCCATCCATATTTAATTGTAGGCTTTGTTTTGAGATGAGTAACCCATCCCATATTTAATTGTAGCTAGAGACCCCATATTGCTTGTGTTAGATGAGTAACCCATCCATATTTAATTGTAGGCTTTGGTTTGAGATGAGTAACCCATCCATATTTAATTGTAGGCTTTGTTTTGAGATGAGTAACCCATCCATATTTATTTGTAGGCTTTGTTTTTAGATGAGAAACCCATCCATATTTAATTGTAGGCTTTGGTTTGAGATGAGTAACCCATCCATATTTATTTGTAGGCTTTGTTTTGAGATGAGTAACCCATCCATATTTAATTTTAGGCTTTGTTTTTAGATGAGTAACCCATCCATATTTAATTGTAGGCTTTGTTTTGAGATGAGTAACCCATCCATATTTAATTGTAGGCTTTGTTTTGAGATGAATAACCCATCTATATTTATTTGTAGGCTTTGGTTTGAGATGAGTAACCCATCCATATTTAATTTTAGGCTTTGTTTTTAGATGAGTAACCCATCCATATTTAATTGTAGGCTTTGGTTTGAGATGAGTAACCCATCCATATTTAATTGTAGGCTTTGGTTTGAGATGAGTAACCCATCCATATTTAATTTTAGGCTTTGTTTTTCAGTCATGAAATGGTTTATAATGTATATTATGGGGTTCAGTTGTTGGGAAATTACTGTTTCATTATGACTCCATTGCTGGCCTTTTCAACATTATATATATATATATATATATATATATATATATATATATATATATATATATATATATATATATATATATAACATATATATATATATATATATATACAGTGTTATGTTTAATGTCTGCTAACAGATTGAACTTTATCATTACCGAATGATTATTTTAAAAATTGAATTTAATGTTTCTAAGTCTGTAAATGAGAGTAAAATATCCTTTGGTTAGATTTCCTATGAAAAGATCAAATATTATGAGGTAATTTTAGTACATAATTTTCAAGTGTAGTTAAATTGTTCTGAAAATAGATTCATTAAGTATTTTAAGGCAATTTTAGTACATAATTTTCAAGTCCAGTTAAATTGTCCAAAACATCATAATTGTACAGACCGTAGGGATTTTATTGCTATGTTTATGTACAACTTTTAACAATTTTGTCTACCTCTTGAACAAGAGTTTGATATGTATAAAGTCCTACCATTTATTCTGTATAATGACCTAAACAGTGGATGATAGATCGATTGTCTGCTATCTTGTTTTAGTTTTGAAAGGTTTTCTTGTCAGCACATAATAGTGAGAGATAAGATAATTCCTAATTTAGAGTTGTTACTGACTGCCTTGCACTAACAGGGACAAGATAATGTTCTGGGGAACTGACAGCTGGGATGACTCTGGACGGGGGTCATTCATGACCAAGGATTGTCCACACATCTGCTGGATTGTAAACATTACAAGCCCACTCAGAGTTCAGCAAGGACTGTTTGATTATTAGGGTAACAAAACCAATCCATCATGTAAAAAACCACAAGAGTTGGACCATTAGCATTCTGTTAAGGAATTAAAGTATGATTCTGCCATCAGGCAAAAAGAAACATTACACTCATCATGTGTTATAAATAGTAGTAATACAGTAGAAGTTTCTTAAAAGACAACTGATTTGCCAGACTATCTGTCAGTGTTATCTATATCCATTTGCCTCACCTCACAAATCTATTGAGGGGTAGACTGTTACCTATATCCATCTGCCTTCCCTCACAAATCTATTGAGGGGTAGACAGTGTTACCTATGTCCATTTTCCTCCCCTCAGAAATCTATTGAGGGGTAGACAGTGTTACCTATATCCATCTGCCTTCCCTCACAAATCTATTGAGGGGTAGACAGTGTTACCTATATCCATCTGCCTTCCCTCACAAATCTATTGAGGGGTAGACAGTGTTACCTATGTCCATCTGCCTTCCCTCACAAATCTATTGAGGGGTAGACAGTGTTACCTATATCCATCTGCCTTCCCTCACAAATCTATTGAGGGGTAGACAGTGTTACCTATGTCCATTTTCCTCCCCTCAGAAATCTATTGAGGGGTAGACAGTGTTACCTATATCCATCTGCCTTCCCTCACAAATCTATTGAGGGGTAGACAGTGTTACCTATGTCCATTTTCCTCCCCTCACAAATCTATTGAGGGGTAGACAGTGTTACCTATGTCCATTTTCCTCCCCTCACAAATCTATTGAGGGGTAGACAGTGTTACCTATATCCATCTGCCTCCCCTCACAAATCTGTTGAGGGGTAGACAGTGTTACCTATGTCCATCTGCCTCCCCTCACAGATCTATTGAGGGGTAGACAGTGTTACCTATGTCGATCTGCCTTCCCTCACAAATCTATGGGAAAATGATTGCAAGTAGAATGTGTTTGTTAACTAAAATATTAGTCTGACAAATCTATTTGAAGTGTAACATTGTGTGTACCATATCCATAATCCATCAATCACAATACTATTGATAAAAACAGTGTTGACTATAGTACATTTATTTCCTAGCATAATTTTCATCATTGAAACAATAATACGTGTTATAAATAACATTGCTTCCTTTTATTATTGAGGGATAATTTCACTAATCATGTTCCTCAAGTAGTCATGGGTATACGTGTTTACGCTATATGTATTTGTATTTCAAAAGGCCTAGATTGGGTAACATGCACGTAATCATTTTCGGCTACCCGGGATGAGGGTTGATAGAAAAGAATGGAACCTAATTAAAATTTTGACTACCCTTTACAGATACCATCTATTTACTTGATGGCGATAATCATGGTTCAACATGGACACTGAATCTCACATTATCATATTGAGGTAGAACATAAGCTATTTGTTTTCCCCTGCAAATCAAACTCTAATGCACATAAATGTATTTCATTCCTTTGAAAAATACATCTTAGTAGATCACTTGTTTTATTTTAGTTTTGCTCTCAGACTTCTGATTGAGGGTTACTGTTTATATGAAGATTGTAATGCCTTACTTGATGAGGGATAGTAATGTTATATAGTTACCATCTAAAAACTTATAGGAACAAACAGTGTCTATTTCTTATTGCACACAACAAAAATTTAGATTGATGGTAACTGTTTACTTTTCATATGCTTACATATTATTACGAAAAAGTGTTCAAACTATGTCATCTGCCACCCTCACAAATTCTATTGAGGGGTAGACAGTGTTACCTTATGATCCATTGCCTCCCTCACCAATTATAGAGGGGTAGACAGTGTTACCTTAAGTATCTCGTCCCCTCACAAATCTATTTGAGGAAATAGACAGTGTAATCTTATCCATTTTCATCCCTCACAATTGCATTGGGGGTATGACAAATGTTATCTATATCCATCTGCCTCCCCTCACAAATCTGTTGAGGGGTAGACAGTGTTACCTATGTCGATCTGCCTTCCCTCACAAATCTATTGAGGGGTAGACAGTGTTACCTATGTCCATCTGCCTCCCCTCACAAATCTATTGAGGGGTAGACAGTGTTACCTATGTCCATCTGCCTTCCCTCACAAATCTATTGAGGGGTAGACAGTGTTACCTATATCCATCTGCCTTCCCTCACAAATCTATTGAGGGGTAGACAGTGTTACCTATATCCATCTGCCTCCCACAAATCTATTGAGGGGTAGACAGTGTTACCTATATCTATCTGCCTCCCCTCACAAATCTATTGAGGGGTAGACAGTGTTACCTATGTCCATCTGCCTTCCCTCACAAATCTATTGAGGGGTAGACAGTGTTACCTATGTCCATCTGCCTTCCCTCACAAATCTATTGAGGAATAGTGTTATCTATATCCATTTTCCTCCCCTCACAGATCTATTGAGGGGTAGACAGTGTTACCTATGTCCATCTGCCTCCCCTCACAAATCTATTGAGGGGTAGACAGTGTTACCTATATCCATTTTCCTCCCCTCACAAATCTATTGGGGGGTAGACAGTGTTACCTATGTCGATCTGCCTTCCCTCACAAATCTATTGAGGGGTAGACAGTGTTACCTATATCCATTTTCCTCCCCTCACAAATCTTTTGAGGGGTAGACAGTGTTACCTATGTCCATCTGCCTTCCCTCACAAATCTATTGAGGGGTAGACAGTGTTACCTATGTCCATCTGCCTCCCCTCACCAATCTATTGAGGGGTAGACAGTGTTACCTATGTCAATCTGCCTTCCCTCACAAATCTATTGAGGGTTAGACAGTGTTACCTATGTCCATCTGCCTCCCCTCACAAATCTATTGAGGGGTAGACAGTGTTACCTATGTCCATCTGCCTTCCCTCACAAATCTATTGAGGGGTAGACAGTGTTACCTATGTCCATCTACCTCCCCTCACAAAGCTATTGAGGGGTAGACAGTGTTACCTATATCCATTTTCCTCCCCTCACAAATCTATTGAGGGGTAGACAGTGTTACCTATGTCGATCTGCCTCCCCTCACAAATCTATTGAGGGGTAGACAGTGTTACCTATGTCGATCTGCCTTCCCTCACAAATCTCTTGAGGGCTAGACAGTGTTACCTATGTCCATCTGCCTCCCCTCACCAATCTATTGAGGGGTAGACAGTGTTACCTATGTCCATCTGCCTCCCCTCACAAATCTATTGAGGAATAGACAGTGTTATCTATATCCATTTTCCTCCCCTCACAAATCTATGGAGGGGTAGACAGTGTTATCTATATCCATCTGCCTCCCCTCACAAATCTATTGAGGGGTAGACAGTGTTACCTATGTCGATCTGCCTTCCCTCACCAATCTATTGAGGGGTAGACAGTGTTACCTATGTTCATCTGCCTCCCCTCACAAAATCTATTGAGGGGTAGACAGTGTTACCTATGTCCATCTGCCTCCCCTCACCAATCTATTGAGGGGTAGACAGTGTTACCTATGTCCATCTGCCTTCCCTCACAAATCTATTGAGGAATAGTGTTATCTATATCCATTTTCCTCCCCTCACAAATCTATGGAGGGGTAGACAGTGTTACCTATGTCGATCTGCCTTCCCTCACAAATCTATTGAGGGGTAGACAGTGTTACCTATATCCATCTGCCTCCCCTCTCCCCATTATATATTAGGGAGGGCTTATACTTTTACCCATGTCTGTCTACCTCCTCTACCTCATTTTTGGAAGAGGATATTTAGAGTTACCCATGTTTCTCTGCTTCCCTTTACCCTTGTAAGGAAGGACATACAGTTATACATGCCTGTCTACCTCCACTATCTATGGATTGCAAAAATATGTGCTTTTGTTTAAATGAAGAAAATATAGTCTGAAAACTATATTTACAATTTACATTTGTGTAGTACAATCCATAATCCATCAAGTACTATACTTGTATAAGAAAATGTGAGTTTGAGTATAGATCACGTTATATGCTTTATGCATAATTTTCATCCCATTTGAAAACACAAATAATACGTATTTATAAAAAAAATTGTTTCTTTTTTTATTTATATCTGATTATTAATAATTCACTACAGATGTCTCAAGTAGTACATGGCTATAGCTGTTTACATGCTATATGTATTTGTATTTAAAAAGGCCTAGATTTTGGTACACTGGAGACATATCATTTTGACGAGGCTACCCAGGGGATGAGGCTGTTGATAGGAAAATGAAAACTGGAACAAATTAAAATGTTTGACATACATCTTTACAAGATACCTCATCTTCATTTACCTTGATGGCCATATATCTATGGTTTCAAACAATTGGAAACTGAATTTACATTTTATGCCACTATCAGTAGCAACCATAAGCTTAATTTTTTTCCCCCTGCAAAAATCAAACTTTAATAGCACAATAAATGTATTTCATTCACTTTGAAAAATGCAACAATCTATTAGATTCACTTGCTTTTATTTTAAGTTTTGTGCAGACTTCCTGTGATGAGAGGTTATTTGTTTCTATTGAAGATTGTAATTGACTTCCTTTGATGAAGGGTGCATGTATTGTTAAAGTTACCAATTAAGAACACCTTTATAGGAACAAACAGATGTCTATTTCTTATTGCAGCAGCAACATAAAATAATTGTAGAACATTGATTGAGACTGATTATTTTTCTTATGCTTAATATTTATACAGAACAAAAGTGCTTCAAAAGTAATAGTTTCTTTTGAAGTTTTGGCAAAGCTGATTTGTACTGGGTACATTTTGCTAAGAAAAGAAATTAGCCATTATTTGGTTGATTGTAGCAGTTATTTTTTCTGCCTTCAGAAGTTGGTTGGTTGTATAATGCTGCCTTCCACACATGCATCAGATTTTTTTTTAAAAAAAAAAGGTCAACTTACAATAAATACACAGGTATTTTGTTCTGTTTTGACAGGGATTACTACAAAAAGTATAGTGTTCTGAAGGACTTAATTCTATGAGTGAAACAAAGAGGAATTTTACTTACCATCCACATTCAGAGGTCAGTCAGAATAAATAATTACCAAATAGTGATGGTTAATTTCATCCAAGAGATCCATTATGAGATAGTACCTCATCGGATTGATCTCCACTACCAAAAATGTTTTTAAAAAATAAATGCTGAGATCTCACAGCATACTGTACTCAGCTGGATGTCAGAATAAGCAGATTATGATATAATAAGGCACTTTTAACATGGTTTCTCAACATCAACAAAGAATTTGTTTATCTAACAATAGATAAATTCCAGTGCATGTCACCAGTAAGGAATATAAATTTCAGTTTGTGATGTTGGTGAAGCCCAGCATGATCCCAGAATAAGCCTTTTAAACATTTTTCATACTTTTGAGAAGAAAAAAATTATTTCAATTATAAGAAAAGTGCATGTATATGAAATTACAGTAGCCATGCCATAATTGTCTTATATTAGAATTCATACACAATCTCTTCCCCAAAAACAATATTTAACTTTTTACATGCTACTTTTCATACTTTTAAGAAAGAAAAAGATTTTTGTGTGTGGGAGGAGTTGTATCACAACTGTGTTATATCCAACATCATGTTATAATGGGGTATGCTATATTGATGTCACACTGTATATTTCATGGACCCATTCTCTGTGTTACAGAGCTGGTGGATTGTGACAAGGTTGACAAGGGCTGTAAAGGGGGTCTGCCCAGCCAAGCTTACAAGGAGATCATCAGACTGGGTATGACTGCTGTACATAGATCTCACTGACATTGTAGATGATATATAACTTTTTCACAAATGTGCAATACATATTTTTTCAGAATTATTTGTGACACACACACACACACACACACACACACACACACACACACACACATATATATATATATATATATATATATATATATATATATATATATATATATATATATATATATATATATATATATATATATATATATGCAGCTCTCCATAAGTATATCTTTCATCATTATGACACTCTTAAGACATCTTAATTTATTGAGCAATTTTTTATTTCAAACTTTACCATGTAGTTACTATTGTGCTTATTTGCCATTGAACACTACTACATACATGCATCAAATAAAAACAGTGATGACATGCACTGATTCAAATTTTGTTGTTTTAAAAAATCAATAAATTCCAATTTTTATCAGCTTTAAGATTTATAATAGCACTTCATTTAAATTTGGTGTCAGTGTTTAACTCCGACTATAACTTAGTGTATTCAGCATTTATCTGATTTTAACTCATTAATGAGTTTTAGTACACCTGAAATTGCCATCAATACAGCGATTGAGCTAGCTCAGCCGATTGAGCATCCATACAAACATGTATCACATTGAAACGTCTAAGCATGTACATTTAAACCTTCTTTAATATGGATATAGTACAGTACATGTCTAAATAAACAATTGCCAATTTATTTTTCCTTGTGGATAAGCGATTGTAACACTTAGATCCAGTCCACCTGTACATGTAAGAGAAACAGTCCACCAATACATTTAAAACAATCAACTAGTATATGTAAAAAGTACAGTATATCAGTAGATGGTAAAGATACTACCCATCAATATACGTAAAAGATACAGAGCCATGTTTTGCCAAGGCATGGGTCTTGATAATCATTCAGAAGGAATGATATTTTGCCAAAGGCACTTGTCTTGTGGCATTGGAGCCATACCTACTGGCTGAAGATAATTTGAACACTGGTTGCAACATTTGGGTCACTGTTTGGTGAGTGGTTGATTTGGGGTTGTGGGGTGGCTAGGGTATTGTACAATATGCATGAAGGGTCAAAGGGACTTGGAATTCTAGACCATGAAAAGTCATGGAGTTTAACTTTCATGAATTTGCATATATTTGTTTTGAAAAGCTGTAATACAGTGAATTTGCTTTTTATTAATGTGGTACAAATTTTCATGTTTTTACAACCCACAAAATTAAAGGCCCAGTGAAAAATAGTCCTTCTGTGGAGACAATCTGCCCATCTTCCCCAATAAAACCCATAAAATTAAAGGCCCATTGAACAATAGTCCTTCTGTGGGGACAATCTGCCCATCTTCCCCAATAAAACCCACAAAATTAAAGACCCAATGAACAATAGTCCTTCTGTGGAGACAACCTGCCCATCTTCCCAATAAAACCCACAAAATTAAAGGTCCAGTGAGCAATAGTCCTTCAGTGGAGACAATCTGCCCATCTTTGCCAATAAAACCCACAAAATTAAAGGCCCAATGAACAATAGTCCTTCTGTGGAGACAATATGCCCATCTTCCCAAATAAAACCCACAACATTTAAGGCCCAGTGAACAATAGTCCTTCTGTGGGGACAATCTGCCCATCTTCCCAATACACCATAAAGATATTCTTTGATAAACCAGGAAAATTACCATGAAAATTTATATCCTTAAAAGAAAATCACTTGACGTATTTTGTTTTTATATTATGTGTTAAAACTGTAAGATTTTTTTAAAAAGCAGCTTGGTATAGTTTTGCATATCTTGGAACTCCTTTCTCTTGAATTCTATTTATTATTGTTAATTTTAGATATGTTTAAAATAAGGTATTGGTTGTTTTTATAGAAACTTTATATGAATTATATTTCTTGTTACATTTTTTTCAAATTTTAAAATGTTAATAATTATTGAAGTAACACACATTATAAGGTTGCTTGCTTTTAAACATTTTTAATTTTTGTGTCATCAGGGCAGGGGATAATTTGTATGGGTCACTTGTACTGGTGATAATTTGTATGGGTCACTGTACTGGGATAATTTGTATGAGTCACTGTACCAGGGATATTTTTATTGGTATCAGTATCAAATTTATGCTTCCTAGCTATCACAAGTACATCATCATCACTAACAATGCAATATCCTTGTTTCAGGCGGAATGGAGACTGAGTCTGAATACCAGTATAAAGGCCATGATGAGAAATGTGAATTTATACAGAAGGACGTCCAGGTCTTCATCAATGACTCTGTGTCTATCTCCAGTAATGAGGATGGTGAGTGTTATACCACCATTATGCTGAATGTCCTAAAGTTAAACCTTTTTGATGTAAAAAGAAAGACTTATTGTTTGCATTAATTACTGTTCCTTGATATCCATTAATGACAGATGAAGTTGCCCAACACCATTCATAATGCATCATTTTATTATTACATCATGAAGTTAGTCAAATCAGTAAAATCTAACCATTTCTTTCCTATGTGAAAGTTGTAGCAGGATGAAGCCTGGTGTTATCGGATCTAGCTAAAACAAACAAGTAAACATAACAGAGATCTTTATTTGAGATGTGCAAGTTAATGATACATCATCTTTTGACACCAAATCTTACTACACTATTTGATTTAAAGGACTGAAAGATTACACATCCACACCAGTACTGTGATTCTAATGACATACTGAATTATGTAAGGTGCCATTTCCACACCTAAATTGGTGGGTATATCAATTTCATACAGTTTTACTGAAATAGTATTATCCACTAATACATAAATATAGATAAATCATCAGTAATTCTGAATAATTGTACAAGTAGTTTGTCAGCAGACATGACAGATGTACATAAATCAACAGACCTGACAGATGTACATAAATCAACAGCTGTTATAAAATGCATGGTTCATCAGCACACTTGATAGATGTACATAAATCAACTGACTTGACATATATACATAAATCAACAGACATGAGAGAATGCAAAGTTATCAACAATTCTGACATAAATAAATCAACAGTCCTAACATGTACATAAATCAGCAGACTTGATGAAATGCATGATTCATCAACATGTATGATGATGCATTAGATTGTCACACTGAATTTAAAGTGTTGACCAGATATATAATTGCTTGTCTCATTCCTCCTTGTTTGCAAAATGGTCTTGGGTACCTTTTTGCTAAGCAAAACTGTTGGTCCAAAATGCAATGTTGACCCATATCATCCATCACCCAGTATCACAGTTTTACAGTTAACACAAAATCCATGTTAAGCAATCCCCCAGAGTTCCTTAGCCTGCTAAACAGTAGAAAAGACAATGTAATAACTTAGTCACACCACAAAATGTAAATGCAAGCATTGATGTACACTACACATGAATGCACATGAACTGTGTTACACATTAAACTCTTCAGTAAAAATTACTATGACCTGAAAATGATTTGTGTGTGCAATTTGGATTTTTAACAATAATTTTCCAGTCATCTTGCTACAATGTCTGCAGTGTGACAGTTTATAGTGATGTCTAGCACTAGGGCATTATATCGCAGACATGTAGCATGATTTCCCACCCAGTCACATTATCCTAACACCAAACCAACCAGTCCAAACACTAACCTCTTAATGCTAAGTACCTAAAAAGGCTAGTAGTACCATTTTTGTCTTTGGTATGATGTTTGGCTGAGTTTTGAAGCCACAACCCCTACATCCAAGTGGACACTAAACACTAGGCCAATGGACTCCAGTGATGAAAATGATAACCACGTTCTTAAATGACTCTACATATTACATGAATACTTGCACTGGATTATAAAAAGCTGCAATGTTTCTAACTGTTTACTGCATATGAGATATAACTGAATTTAATATTTCTTTTCAACTGCTTGTGTGTCTTATTTGCAATAGGCAGTATTCTTTCTGATAATATGGTATCATGTGGAAAAGGTTTTACTGTCCAAATATTCAGGATAAAATCCAAACATTCATTGCATTAAACAGTTTTATTATATCCAGAGGACATTAAGAAAGAAGAGTAATTTACATCTAAACATACAGCTACAATTGAAAATTGCTTTTGTAAACTGTACAGCCCCCTGGCAAGACTCTTGTACATTGTAACAATATAATAAAAAAAAGCAATGCATGTACTAGGATGTCATTGTAACAATATAATAAAAAAAAAGCAATGCATGTACTAGGATGTCATAGTAACAATATAATTAAAAAAAAGCAATGCATGTACTAGGATGTCATAGTAACAATATAATAAAAAAAAGCAATGCATGTACTAGGATGTCATAGTAACAATATAATAAAAAAAAGCAATGCATGTACTAGGATGTCATTGTAACAGTATAATAAAAAAAAAGCAATGCATGTACTAGGATGTCATTGTAACAATATAATAAAAAAAAGCAATGCATGTACTAGGATGTCATTGTAACAATATAATAAAAAAAGCAATGCATGTACTAGGATGTCATAGTAACAATATAATAAAAAAAAAGCAATGCATGTACTAGGATGTCATTGTAACAATATAATAAAAAAAGCAATGCATGTACTAGGATGTCATTGTAACAATATAATAAAAAAAGCAATGCATGTACTGGGATGTCATTGTAACAATATAATAAAAAAAAGCAATGCATGTACTAGGATGTCATTGTAACAATATAATAAAAAAAGCAATGCATGTACTAGGATGTCATAGTAACAATATAATAAAAAAAGCAATGCATGTACTAGGATGTCATTGTAACAGTATAATAAAAAAAAAGCAATGCATGTACTAGGATGTCATTGTAACAATATAATAATAAAAAAAGCAATGCATGTACTAGGATGTCATTGTAACAGTATAATAAAAAAAAAAGCAATGCATGTACTAGGATGTCATATTCCACAGCTGGAGAACATTGGGTGCATGTTCAGCACTAAGTAAACAAAAACTAAGACCATACAACATGGATAATGATTTACATGGTAGCAAAACCTAATCTATATTTATATTCATATATAATAAAAGGTATTTTTGTGCTCACAATTTTGTGTCAAAAATTAACCCCTATTAACTGTCCCTTCCATATGATGATTGTGACACAATACAATTTGCTTCCTGAAAAGCCCACTTAAACAGCTACATTATCTTAAATAAACTACATTCCTGCCATCTTTTGTAAAGATTATGTTTATATTAAGAATATTCTGAATGAGATTAAATGAATGATTTTCAGTTGTAATGAGATAGATGGTAGCAGTCATTCCTTCTTGCTAGGTTCTTTACTGCTAATTATGGTCTCCATACATATGAAAACATGAACCTAGGTCAGGTGTCATGTGACACTTGGTAAGGCACTAACTACAGTTGCCTGTCTTTGCATATATTGCTTTTATATGATGTTGTGCTGTTAAATATCAATCAAACAAAAAACATCATTCAGCTGATTGTGTTTCATATTGTACAGTTTGGTGGTCTAATTGAGTTCTGATAGGAATAATAAATTAACAGTGAAAAGCAGTGGCAGTTACTTAACATAGAACTTTATGAATTTTTATCTGAATAATTGTTGTCACTCGTCACTGATGAAAGATGGGAACAAACAACCTAGTAAAATAAATGCCAATGAGGCATGAAGCACTGGGAACAAGCACTAAATTTGATGGGTCACTTGTCTGAGGTGTTCATGAGGGGAGGTTGAACTCTATGTACATAACCCTACAGCTGGTTTTAAATAGCATTGTGATAGTGAACCTGGCACTACATCTAAAAATGTATTAAATTGCTTAATTTAAAGACAAGGAAGTCATTTTATTTAAACTTTAATAATTTCTTACTTTTTTATTTCTCCATTAGTGTAAACAGTATCTATTTAACTCTACCTCAAAAGGTCAAGACTCCTGTAGTGTTAAATTTACTATGTGATGTAGTTCAGTTGGTTTTTCTCATAGGGATATGTAGGTTTGAAACTTCTAGATGAATTCCAGTCAATAGCTATTCTACTACTTTGTCTTTGAACATTTTCTTTATTTTTGTTAAACTGTTTTCTTTGTTCTAAGATAGTATTGTATAAACAATTATGATTGAAGATTAAAACACAGTTGTCATTAGGATGTGATTGTTCAAGGGAGGTCACCCTTGCAGAGTTATCCCAATTTTTGGTCATATCTCTCTTGTTCTGAAAATTAAGGGTGATTTAGATGCATAATTTTCATGCTAATTGGGAAAAGAAAATTATACATGTTTAAATTAAAAGAACAGTGTAAAAATTTTATTATTGAAGCCCATGCATAACAAGTTGTCATTTTCCATATTTCAAGTTATTTTCATAACAGATTTTTAGATGCACATTGCCATTTGAATATAACTGTAATTGACAAAAGTATCAACTGAAGTTAGACCTTACATTCTGTTATTCTAATCAGGTCCTAAATATTTTATGAGGAAAACAAAAGTGAGGTTAATGGTATTACTTTTCTTTAGTTTTGATTATAGTGTAGCAACACAATGAACACTGCCACTTTAAAAAACCAGCCAAGATTTCTTTTTCTCATTTGATAGTATTGTGTTAAAAAACTTTTGAAGAAATAAAATTAAAAATGAGTCCTCAACCTGTTAATATGTTTGCTTGCTTCTTTCAGAAATGGCATCATGGTTATTCCAAAATGGACCAATATCCATTGGTATCAATGCCTTTGCAATGCAGGTTTGTATTTTGCACATGCATGGGACAATCAAGCAAAAAATCAGTTACACATGCATGGGACATTCATCCAAACACTCAATTGCAGATGCATGGGACAGTCATCCATAAACTCAATTACACATGCATGGGACAGTGATACAAAACTCAATTCCACATGAAAGGGACAGTCATACAAAATCAATTACATATGCATGGGACTGTCATTCAAAATCTCAATTACATGCATGGTACAGTCATAAAAATCTCAATTACACATTCATGGGACAGTCATACAAAAAGTAAATTACACATGCTTGGGACAGTAAAAAAAACTCAATTACACATGCATGGGACAGTCATACAGAAAATCAATTACACATGCATGGTATGGTCATAAATAAACTAAATTACACGAGCAAAACATCAATTACACATGCATGGGGCATTCATACAAAAATTCAATTACATATTCATGGGAGAGTCATACAAAGACTCAGTTATACATGCATGGAGCATTCATACAAAAACTCAATTACACATGCATGAGATTGTCATACAAAAATTGAATTTCACATGCATGGGACAGTCATACAGAAAATCAATTACACATGCATGGGATGGTCATAAATAAACTAAATTACACAAGCAAAACATCAATTACACATGCATTTGGCATTCAAAAACTCAATGACATATTCATGGGAGAGTCATACAAAAACTCAGTTATACATGCATGGAGCATGCATACAAAAATTGAATTTCACATGCATGGGACAGTCATACAAAAACTCAATTTCACATACATGGGACAGTCATACAAAAATATAATTTCACATGCATGGGACAGTCATACAGAAAATCAATTACACATGCATGGGATGGTCATAAATAAACTAAATTACACAAGCAAAACATCAATTACACATGCATGGGGCATTCATACAAAAACTCAATTACATATTCATGGGAGAGAGAGTCATACAAAGACTCAGTTATACATGCATGGGGCATTCATACAAAAACTCAATTTCACATGCATGGAATGATTATACAAAAATTGAATTACACATGCATGGGACAGTCATACAAAAATTGAATTACACATGCATGGGACAGTCATACAAAAATTGAATTACACATGCATGGGACAGTCATACAAAAATATAATTACACATGCATGAAATACCTTAAAGACCCAATCAGAATCGTGTCTGATTCCAGCTGGGAGGAAAAACTTTATCAGACCCAGGTTGTATTCAGCTTGGAGAAATGACTTGAGGTACCACACAGTCGCTATCTTACACAATTCTCTTTCTGTGCATCAAATAGACAAATAGATTCACTGCTATTTTGATCAAGTTATTCAGATCAACGATTTCAGATGTGTGTGACTATGATATTTCAGATGATTCATACGGTATTTATAAGTCTATAAACATAAACCTAGGGAATATGATGACTGAATGGATGTGGAAGTATTCCCTGAAATCTGCTGGTATGGTCCAGTCACTCACAGTCTCAGCCTGGTTTCATTATTATTGTAACTCATCAGAGTGAATTGTTCTGGTTGAATCATTTGTTCAACTGATCCTGTTCTAAAGAGCTGGACTTTGAGGAACACTCCTCCAGTTTCATTCAATCCTACAAATAAAGAGGCTATCTGACTACATTTCTAACAGAAGCTTTTCACAAAATAAGCTGGATGGGTTGTTCAGAACTGTTGAAACCAGTTCATAACATTTCAGTAAACAGCAGTGTAATACCAGCTATATTTACATATGATAAAGATAATTATTTTGTCAAACATGGAATTAAAACTATGGCCTGTTGTAAAATTGGCTCTGTTTCATGGTTTGTTTACAGTAGTTCCTAATACACTTTACTATTTAAGGAGATATCATGCAATATGAAGTCATGTTGTATGGAAAAATACTGCACGACTCATACAATGTAAAGGTAATGAAGAGAAAAAAATGAGAATATAATAAATCATTTTATCACATAGTTTGTTTGGCTCTCCTATAGTATGTGCAGTTTCATATTTTTGATATTAAAACATGTTAAAATATCACTTTATTTGATTCTCATTGGTCAAAATAAATCCATGAAATTATTGTGCGGTATTTTCTTTTCTGATTGGCTGGGATTGTGGGAAAACGTTTATAACCCTGCTTTCTGGAATGTTTTGATCTGAATGAAGATTTTTTGATGGCCATTTTTTAACTCGACATGCAAATGGAAGTTGAGGAAATACCATATCGGCTGTCTCAATATGGATATGCTACTGCCATGGGTTCATTATGTCATGTTTAAATTTATCATCTTAAAAAATGGTATAAAACTACAAGACAAGAACGACAATAACGAGTAAAACTAAGGGATCGCAGTGGTGGGGTGTTGTGTGTATATTAGTAACATAGATATAGAATCCACCGTATATACAAGTGTGGTTTAAATGTTAACGAAGTAAACAAACTCACCTCTGTTCGGAGAATAATCTGGACATGAATGGGTCTCCTGACAGATCTTGATCCAACAACAGTATCTTTACATAGAGTATATGGGATGTAAATCTGACTTGAAAAAAAATTTGTATATGTCTTTTGTACAGTCTATTTTTCAAATCAAACACTACAAATATCAGGTCACAAATGCATTGCAGTAAATGTGGGACTTTTGCATCCTGTAATCCATTTCACATGACAATCGCAAGAATGTAACGTTTTAAATACACATTTTAGGGTACACATGTATTCTATTGTTGGCCAGCTATACTGTGTACTGTATCAAACAATGTGGCAGCATCACATCGCAATGATCATTCTGTTTTGAAAAATGATTTTGTGGTTATAAAATGTTCTGTTTTTTTTCGGATGTAAGCTTTTTCTATGATTTATAGTTTGTAAAACAGTACAATCTACTTTTACCAGTTCAGCTTTGTTTGGGACTATTTTATGCACAACAAATGAAAGGTACAAAATTATTCGTTCTTCTATCTTTCTAAATAATTTCCACTGAAATAAAAAATGATAAAAAGAATCTCAAATGGGTAATGAGTTAATATTAAATTTATGAAACTCATTGAATAATGTCCAGCTTTTCCTCACCAAGGCTAGCAAAAGCTGGACATTATTCAACGTGTTTCATAAATTCAATATTAAATCGTTACCCATTTGAGATCCTCTATTCACTGGCAGGCAGAACAATATATCATCATATTCATTGATAGTGACTATATAATAGTCTGTACTGCATATCATTATATTCACCAATGGTGTGTACTGTATATCATCATATTCACTAATGGTTTGTTTTGTGTATCATCATATTCACTAATGGTCTGTTCTGTATATCATCATATTCACTAATGGTCTGTTCTGTATATCATCATATTCACTAATAGTTTGCTTTGTGTATCATCATATTCACTAATGGTCTGATCTGTATATCATCATATTCACTAATGGTAATGGTCTGTTCTGTATATCATCATATTCACTAATGGTCTGTTCTATATATCATCATATTCACTAATGGTCTGTTCTGTATATCATCATATTCACTAATGGTTTGTTTTGTGTATCATATTCACTAATGGTCTGTTCTGTATATCATCATATTCACTAATGGTCTGTTCTGTATATCATCATATTCACTAATGGTTTGTTTTGTGTATCATCATATTCACTAATGGTCTGTTCTGTATATCATCATATTCACTAATGGTCTGTTCTGTATATCATCATATTCACTAATGGTCTGTTCTGTATATCATCATATTCACTAATGGTTTGTTTTGTGTATCATCATATTCACTAATGGTCTGTTCTGTATATCATCATATTCACTAATGGTTTGTTTTGTGTATCATCATATTCACTAATGGTCTGTTCTTTATATCATCATATTCGCTAATGGTCTGTTCTGTATATCATCATATTCACTAATGGTCTGTTCTGTATATCATCATATTCACTAATGGTCTGTTCTGTATATCATCATGTTCACTAATGGTCTGTTCTGTATATCATCATATTCACTAATGGTCTGTTCTGTATATCATCATATTCACTAATGGTTTGTTTTGTGTATCATCATATTCACTAATGGTCTGTTCTGTATATCATCATATTCACTAATGGTCTGTTCTGTATATCATCATATTCACTAATGGTTTGTTTTGTGTATCATCATATTCACTAATGGTCTGTTCTGTATATCATCATATTCACTAATGGTCTGTTCTGTATATCATCATATTCACTAATGGTCTGTTCTGTATATCATCATATTCACTAATGGTTTGTTTTGTGTATCATCATATTCACTAATGGTCTGTTCTGTATATCATCATATTTGCTAATGGTCTGTTCTGTATATCATCATATTCACTAATGGTCTGTTCTATATATCATCATATTCACTAATGGTCTGTTCTGTATATCATCATATTCACTAATGGTCTGTTCTGTATATCATATTCACTAATGGTCTGTTCTGTATATCATCATATTCACTAATGGTTTTGTGTATCATCATATTCACTAATGGTCTGATCTGTATATCATCATATTCACTAATGGTCTGTTCTATATATCATCATATTCACTAATGGTCTGTTCTGTATATCATCATATTCACTAATGGTCTGTTCTGTATATCATCATATTCACTAATGGTTTGTTTTGTGTATCATCATATTCACTAATGGTCTGATCTGTATATCATCATATTCACTAATGGTCTGTTCTATATATCATCATATTCACTAATGGTCTGTTCTGTATATCATCATATTCACTAATGGTCTGTTCTTTATATCATCATATTCACTAATGGTCTGTTCTGTATATCATCATATTCACTAATGGTCTGTTCTGTATATCATCATATTCACTAATGGTTTGTTTTGTGTATCATCATATTCACTAATGGTCTGTTCTGTATATCATCATATTCACTAATGGTTTGTTTTGTGTATCATCATATTCACTAATGGTCTGTTCTGTGTATCATCATATTCGCTAATGGTCTGTTCTGTATATCATCATATTCACTAATCAATTGCACTGTATATTATATTCACCAATAGTTGTTACAGTATATTGCCATGTTCACTGATGGTCAGAACCTTTTTTTTTTCAGTTCTATAGGGGAGGAATATCCCACCCATGGAAAATCTTCTGTAATCCCAAGAACTTGAACCATGGTGTCTTGATTGTTGGTTACGGTACTCGTAAGTAGCAGTTACAGTGACATTTACTCCAGATTAACCCTGTGGTTAACCAGTAATCTTGCCTCTATCAACTGTAAGATTATTGTTTTCTTCCCATGCCTCAGAAGTTTTGATATGATCTTATCTATAAAAAAAGTGAATTTGGGTTCTGTGAAGTTGAGAGGTTAGAACTTCAGTGTAACTGTTATTTAAATTATGAATTTAGTAACTGGCAAAGTGCCATAAGCAACAGCAACATCATTTCTTATCTCAGTAAATTAAGCCAATCATAGGCTTGTTTCTATATGTGGGTGTGTGAGAAAGAGAGAGAGAGATTGGCTGGGCTTATTACAATAATTCTGATTTGATTTGAATCAAAATTGGAATATGTATCATATGATCAAGGTCTTGGGCAATTTTGTAACATGGGGTCAGGCAAGATTGCATTTTTCAAACCAGAAAATACCCCAAAATTTGATCCCTATTTGGTAAACTTGAAGAAAATCATTATCTAAATTGGTAACGGAAACTTTCATGTATCACTTGTTTTATCATCAATAATGGTCAATAGGACCTGGAAATTGTAATCACCATTCTGAGATATCAAATTTAAAAATAAGTCATACAATTATTTACATTTTCTTTCCAAACATCATTCTTTGTACACTGCAATTAACAATGAGTAAGGAAATTTCAGTTAATGAAAATGTCACTTACGCTGAATGGAGTCAATACTTTAATAAATAATACAAATGTAATTTTTTTTATCAGTTGAATTTGTGTTCCAGTTCTGTCTTTTAGTTTCTTTTAAGTGTAATCATCATTAATGCAATGTATCCTCTTGTAATTAAACATAAAATATATCAGTCTACCATACCAGCTATGTCTGCAATCATTTCTCTGAGAACCCAATTAGGTGCCAACCATATTTTGATAACTAACTTGCAGAAGTATTTGTTGTATTGCTGCACGAATTAAGAGCTGGTCTCCTCATGTATTATCATGTTAATTATGTATTTTGAATCAAATAAAGTAAAAAGGTGCAATAAAAGAAATGTTAAAAGGCATGAAAATCCTACAAACCTAAAATCCAGTGGCCCTGGTCGTGTGTCAGATAAACTCATTCATTTGACAAATCAAATACTGTTTATGAATGTTAGTGTGTATGTAACATAAACTATTTTAAATTAACTGACTTATTGGTAACTCTGATCAGAGATAGCAAGGCAACCAAGTGAAATGAATACTTTGAGCTTGGTTTCACAGATACGGACCATTGTGGGCAAACAGGTTTCAGAGAATTCTTGAACTGCAACTTAGAGATATCTTCAAAGATGATAAGAATTTTCATTATTACTTCTAATGAGATCACAGTATCAATACTAATTGAACAATACCAAAAATTGAGATTCAACACAGATGATTGTCATGAAATAAATTTTGAGTGTTTTTAAAAAAAAGGACTCTTGTTGGTTGTATATTAATAATTAGTCTAGTTCCATGCTCTTTCGACTCGCAATTTGGTATGATACTATTACACCTTGTGGAACCAGACTTAGCATGAAAACAAAAAGCAGTGATGTATTACACGTTTTCACATGTGATGGTTGTTGAAACCAGTTGGAACAATCTTGCACATGTTAGACAGTTTGAAAATAAATGTTGTTTAAACTTCATTAGAAAAAACACATTATTAAAAATTATTATTGACTTGATTATGATGTGATTATGTGATGTGATTATGATTTTTAACATAGCTTTAACAATTTTTCAGTTATATCGCTATGATGTCTGCAGTGTGGCAGTTTATAGTGATGTCTAGGTTGTGAGTTCGATCACTCGAGTCACACCAAAGACTTACAAAAACAGCTACATCGCTTGATGTTCAGCATTTAGAGGTTAGTGTTAGGACTGGTTGGCCTGGTCTCAGGATAATGTGACTGGGTGGGACAGCATGCTACATGAATGCGGCATAATGTCCCAGTGCTAGACATCACTATAAACTTCTACACTGCAGACATCATAGTAATATGACTGAAATATTGTTACTAGCTATGTTAAAAAACATAATCACATCACATCACTTGTGTATATGACACAATAATTAAAAAATTAATTTGTTTAAAATAAGTGTTTGTGCACTATTGACTCTTGAAGTAAATATTAATTGTTCCACATGAGTAGTAATGTAAATTTGCAATTAGAGAGTGCTTTCTTTTATTACTCCATTCACCTGCTGCTCATAATTTTGAAAAAAAAATTATTTAAAGTGTATTGCTTAGCTTGGTATAACTTCCTTAAAATGGGACAATATGGTGTGGTCAAGTGTTGGCACTGTATGGAACAACTATCCTCCTGTCTTCTGGCAGGTCTTGTATATAATGTGGTCAGATGTTAACAGTTGGCATTGTGTACAGGAGAACTATGGTATGTGAGCAACTGTCAACAGTTGGCATTGTGTACAGGAGAACTATACTGTGTGGTCAGGTGTTAATATTTGGCATTGTGTACAGGTGAACTATGGTATGTGAGCAGCTGTCAACAGTTGGCATTGTGTACAGGAGAACTATACTGTGTGGTCAGGTGTTAATATTTGGCATTGTGTACAGGAGAACTTTGGTATGTGATCAGCTGTCAACAGTTGGCATTGTGTACCGGAGAACTGTACTGTATGGTTAGGTGGCAACAGTTGGTATTGTAAACAGGAGAATTGTGTTATGTGATCAGGTGTTAACAGTTGGCATTGTGTACAGGATAACTATACTGTGGTCAGGTATCAACAGTTGGCATTGTGTACAGAAGAACCAATCCATGTGATCAGGTATCAACAATTGGCATTGTGTACAGAAGAACCTATCCATGTGATCAGGTATCAACAGCTGTCCATGTGTACAGGAGAACTATACTGTGTGGTTATGTATCAACAATTGGCATTGTTTACAGAAGAACTATAATATGTGATCAGTTGTCAACAGTTGGCATTGTGTACAGGAGAACTGTACTATATGGTTAGGTGGCAACAGTTGGTGTTGTGTACAGGAGAAATATACTGTGTACAGAAGAACCATGCCATGTGATCAGGTGGCAACAGTAGCATTGTGTACAGAAGAATTATGCTTTTTATTAGGTCTCAGCAGATATCATTGTGTACAGGAGAACTATACTGTGTGATCAGGTATTACCAGATGGCATAGTTTACATGAGAAATATGCTGTGTGATCAAGTGTTAACAGTTGGCAATGTGTACAGAACTATGTTATGTGATCAAGTGTTAACAGTTGGCATTGTGTACAGATCTATGTTATGTGATCAAGTGTTAACAGTTGTCAATGTGTACAGAACTATGTTATATGATCAAGTGTTAACAGTTGGCATTGTGTACAGAACTATGTTACATGATCAAGTGTTAACAGTTGGCATTGTGTACAAGAGACCTATGTTGTGTGGTCAGGTGGCAATAGTTGGCATTGTGTACAAATCTATGATGTGTAGTCAGGTGTTAAAAGTTGGGCATCTTGTACAGGAAACTATTACATGTGATCATGTCTTAACAGTTGACATTGTGTACAGAACTATGCTATGTGATCAAGTGTCAACAGTTGGCATTGTGTACAGGAGATCTTTGTTTCCTTCTGGCACCTTTTTAGTAAGAGTTTAATCAGTTCTTTTCAGTTGGGTTAGTTTTCAAGCAACAGTATTGATCTTTTCATTTTTAATTTTGTGTTTGTGCATTTTAGAAAATGGAAAACCATATTGGATCATCAAGAACAGCTGGGGAGAAAGCTGGGGAGAGAAGGTATGATCTATTGTTTTTTGCAAGTATTTGTTTTACAGAACTGAGCAACTCCTTGATTTCCTAATGTTTTAAAGTTGAAATAAGGATACCAATGATCAGTGTATTTAACATAAACATGAATATTTACAAATATTGGTGCAAAAAATATTCATTTCTGACTTGGATAGACATAATTTTCAAGAGATTTTTATGCCATTCTTGATAAAAATGTTTAATTTCACATTTTTTATGTTGTACCATTGCTTGGAAGGCATTAAAAGCTTGAAATGAAATTAGTTATCATTGAAAGGTCACATTGTCTTATTATTATGGATTTGGACAACATGACATTCTGGTCATCTTTCCACATATTATTTATATATCAATTAAAGGCTAGATCTGTTGTTGCAATGGCATTTTTCTTTGATTAGTTCAGAGAAATGAGGGTTTAGTTAAAATTCCTTTTATTTAATTCTTATCATATCATTTTGATTATTCCCTCAAAAATTGACCTTGATTATTAAGATGACTGGCAATAAACATGATTGAACCATGTCGATTTTTTGGGCACTTTTAGCAGTTTTTAAGGCAAGTACATATAACTGTTATGACATTATCTTAATCCTGGATCAAGCCAGTTGAATATTGGTTTAGAATTAGATTGTCAACTTGGATGAGGTGGTCTCTTAAAATGGATATCATCATGACATGAAACCCTGTACACTTTTTGCAAGCAAACTCCTGTCTGTATGGAACAGAGTGATTTTCTTCACATAGTCTTACAAAATGGAAGCAGCCATCCTAAAGCCATGTCTTCATATTACTTTATTAAACAAATATTTGATATTTTATTCCCCTGAAAATGTTACCATTACCTTAAGTTGCAAAGTGAAAGGCTGATGAGTAACATCAGGTCCACCTGGGGTCTCTTGGTTACAAGACATTCAGACCCCGGATTATATGTGGAAATACTGCTTTCATTAAAACTTCTAAATTAGCATCAGGATAACCAGCAATATTTTCAGTAGACTTTTAGTATGGTAATGACAGACTCCAGTACAATACAAAGTCAAGCATCAGTATAACCAGTTTCAGTTATCTTTTGGTCTGTTAATAACATTCTATTAAAATATGAAATCAAGTCCTTTTTTTCACAGGTGATAAATGTATACCTTGGACTTCATGTTGTATTTCAATGTTACTTTTGTTATACATTTTTAATTTGTTTTTGTTGGCATTTCTCAATGGTTGTGTGTTATGTATATTTGTATTTTGTAAATAACCTTAGTCCAAATTCAAGTCGATAGTCTACCTGATTAGTAATATTTTTTGGTAAACATCATACCTTTTGTTTCTCTATGAATATAGATTAAATTAAGTATAGATTAAATATTTAGCCCATTATTAATTGCAAACATGTTTACTTTAGTTTGAATTATATATATATATATATATATATATATATATATATATATATATATATATATATATATATATATATATATATATATATATATATATATATATATACAGTCTGAATTCTGATCAAAGATATTTGTTTGGCATAGCATAAACAATAATGTTAAAAGTGTCATTAAAACTAGGAAACAAACCAAAGCTCCTGAACAAACAGTTATATTGACAATGGATTACAATGAAGAATTTCTGGTGTCAGATATCGACTGTGACAGACATGATGTCCATTTGGCAAATCTTGCTTTTGCTACTCTTTTGGAATGTTTGGTTCTGTTGACATGTGTTTTGCAGATGAAGACTTCTATTTAGTCCAAAATGAAAATGGAGGTTCTGTTGACATGTGATTTGCAGTTTAAAGATTTCTATTTAGTCCAAAATGAAAATGGTGGTGATATTATGTCCAGTATGGCAGCCAGATGTTTTCAAAATAGTTAATAAGAAGAAATGGTCTCATCATGGATTCCTGTAAATTATTTTGGCCAGTGGAGCATTAATCCTTCAAGGAACTCTTGTTTTATATATTGCATCCAAGTTGGTACTCATAACTTGTAACTAATGTACTAGATTTCATTAAAATGTAGAAAAATGAAAGAAATATAATCAGTAACTAATGCATTAGATTTCATTAAAATGTAGAAAAATGAAGGAAATATAAACAGTAACTAATGCACTAGATTTCATTAAAATGTAGAAAAATGAAGAAGAAAAAACAGAACTTTGTATCCAGGCAATTTATTACCTGTCATCCATCCATCTATTAGAACCACTTTGTTATGAATACTCTTACATTACTGGAATGATTGCCATGAAGCTTTATACACACATTCTTCCCATGGTCGAGTTGGTCTAAAATGAAAATGAAACTTTATACACACATTCATCCCATGGTCGAGTTGGTCTAAAATAAAAATGAAACTTTATACACACATTCATTCCATGGTCGAGTTGGTCTAAAATAAAAATGAAACTTTATACACACATTCATTCCATGGTCGAGTTGGTCTAAAATAAAAATGAAACTTTATACACACATTTTCCCACGGTTGAGTTGGTCTAAAATAAAAATGAAACTTTATACACACATTCATTCCATGGTCGAGTTGGTCTAAAATAAAAATGAAACTTTATACACACATTCATTCCATGGTCGAGTTGGTCTAAAATAAAAATGAAACTTTATACACACATTTTCCCATGGTGGAGTTGTTCCAAAATGAAAATGCAGCTGCTCACAAATCCAATTTGGTGACTGTCTTCTTGAAAATCTCATCTCCTGAATGGATGCTATATTAACATGAAGCTTTCACCAAAAGACTTCTCTTGATGGCTAGTGGGTCTTCAATGAAAATGGTGCCAATTGGACATCCTGTATAGCTGCCATAGCAGCCATTTTGAAAGTTTTGTTATTGCTACTCTTTTTAAAAGGAAAGTCATTGACATGAGGTTTTCCCCAGAAGACGTGTGATGTCTAGATGGTCCTAAATGAAATTGGTCCTGTTTGGACATTCAGTATTGCCCCCACCTCACCCCCTGACCAAAGCAGATATCTTGAAAATCTATTCCTCCTGACTGGATGATGATGATATCAACATGCTGTGTTCACTAAAAGGCTTCTTATAATATCTAGCATCCTAAAGAAAATGGTGCTGACTTCCAGTATGGTCACCACGATAGCCCTTTGGATTTCTTGCTATTGCTATTTTTTGTGAACAGAAGGTTGTATCAGCATGGAGATTTCACCAGAAGATTTTATATGGTGTCTAGTTGTTCTTAAATAAGAATTGTGCTGATCTGACATACAGTGTGACCACCATAGTGGCCATCTTGAAATCTTTCACTACTCCTAAATGGAAAGACGTATCTGCATTGGGTTTTCATCAGAAGGTTTTTTATGTCAGAAAATGGTGATGATCTGACATCCATTATGGCCACTATGCAGCCATCTTGAAAATCTTGTTATTGCTATTCCTAAGCAGAAGGGAATATCAACATGGGGTTTTCACCAGAAAGCTAAATATGATATTGATGTAGTTCTGAATAAAAATATTGCTGATCTGACACAGATATGACTGCTACATATCTACATACATGACTGAACATATTAAAATAAATCTTATCATTCTTCTGACTGCATGGTCATAGCAACATGTTTAGAAAATCTTATAGTATATGAGTATCAAAGATGGTTTCATCACTGAGCAGTTACTGAATTCTGGGAAATCCTGTTCAGTCAATAGAGTGCAAGTCCATTCAAGGCATTTTTTTTTGTTTTTCTTCAGGGCTAATACTACTGTATGTACTGTTGGGTGGATGGGCTGTATTTGAATAATCTATTTATCTATCCAAAATTTGTTTGTAGGGTTACTACTATGCATACCGTGGGGATGGTGTCTGTGGGCTGAATACCATGTGTACTTCAGCTATCGTTGACTAGAGAGTGAATTAAGATGCAAGAAGAGCACAGCTGATGACAAAGAGTCACTTACCAGTCTTTTTTATATATAAATTTAACACAAATGAACATAAATGTTGAAGCATCATGTTCTTGGTGCTTTTGCATGGTGTATCACACAGATGCTTTGTAATTTAGAATAGCTTTTTCTTTTCATCTGACTGCAATTAAACATCACTTCCATCCATCCCACATGATTCAACATGAGAGATAATTCTACTAAACAAATTAATAGATCCTCAAATAAAGCTTCACCATCTAAGAATACATTTTAATTTATGTATACATTGTGGAAAATATTCATGTAAAATTGTAAGCTTTATCCATTTGAAAATTACCAGCAAAATTAATTTCTGTCATCAATAGCATAACCAATGTGTGTGTACTTGATGCTTTCATATATTTATCAGTACTGAAGGCTGCATATATTAAATTGAACCATCATTAATAGCATAAACAATGAGTGTCTACTTAATACGTTCCTATATTCATCAGTCCCAATGGATGCATGAATTATATTGAACTATTTTTGAAACTTAACTGATTTTCCAATAAAAATTGCCTTGAACTTTATTTCACTACAGCCAGATGAATTGAAAAAGCATATTCTTTTTTTTACTCCCCTGGTATATAATGTAATATATCATTATGTTCATCTGTCTGTCTGTAATCCATCTGCTGGTCTCTTTTGCCAGAATATTTTTCATTTCTGGGGAACATGACAATCAAACTGTTCAACTAACTTAGGTAAACTTGTGAGGCAAGTACAAATGTGCCTTTTAATTCTTAGAAATTTCTGCATTTGATATATTTTTTGGTTACCATGGAAACAAAGTATAAAATAAGTAAAACTGTAGGCCATAAGTAGTATACAGTATTCCTCCTCTTGAACGACAACCCCTCCAACCATCGGCTACCCACTTCTTATGGCCAGAATCCCTTCACAACAACAAGTTTGTATTCAAATGTACCCCTTAAGAATGGCCAACCAACTCATGCAACCAGTGGCCAGCACATTAGAACAAAAATGTAAAACATTGCCCTCAAAAGTGGCCACTTTTTATTTCAAATGTCTCCTAAACCAATAATTAATTCATATCATGAGGTAAGGCAGGTAATCAAATTATCTCTACCATTGATAATGTCTCTTGGTGTCGGGTTTCCATTACTGAAAGAAGTGATGAGTGAATTTTGTGTAACAACAAGATTAATATTATAACATTGTCTATAAAAGCTGATGTTTACAGGAAATGGGCTGAACAATGTTATGATAGAGTTTTCCGCTAAACACATTGTTGAGTTCTTCTCTTTGATGATTGCAACCAGACAATTGTAAAGATCATAACATGATCAGCATAGGCTAAAAATAGATTTTATGCATCAACACACAGAAATTAACCTTGAACAAAACATGGTACCAGACAAAGATTGAAAAATCATGTGACACACACTTATTGCTTCTTTTATGAAGAAGGCTTTTCGTCCACACTACAATAGTTTCATCTGCATAATTAAATTGCATACTATTAGCAACATACAAATAAATCATTACCAAACATTAACATGTCATGACATAAATGGAGATGTATTTCATTTTAGTAGAAAGTTGGTTATGATCTATGAGATTGTGTGGTGTGGGAAGGGGGATTTACAGAACAATTTTATGTAGAAAGGACTCAAAACATTTTTATGTAGAAAAGACTCGAATAAACAATGTTGTAACTGATAAGGAGATTATTCAGCAGCAGTGGGAAAATGGAACAAATGGAAATAGAATTATGTAAGATTTAAATGACATTTTTGAATGGTTTTGCAGTGTGCATGACAACAATACCCACTTGCATATCACGCTTACATCTAGAACAAGAACTAATAATGTTTATTTAGTTGAAATACATCTATTATTATGACAAGAACCTTTTAATAATTAATGTTACTTTTAAATGAAAATATTAGATACAGATATTAAATACTTTGAAGTATGTAGCTTTCTTACTATGTACATTACATATACTTCTCACAAAAAAATTATTCCCCTCTGGAAAGGCCACTTGTCTTATAAGGCCACTTTCCAGGTGCAGAAAGGGGTGACCTAATTATAAGAGGAGGACCACTGTATACACTTATGGTACTTAGTCATATGGTAATACCATAGGTAGTACACATAAATTGAGACTGTAGGATGATAGAGTATTTTCATTAGGAGTCTTTACGTAAGTAGGAAACCAGTGAAATATGTGGGTTTTTTTAGATGACTGATTTTTTTCCAACTGATGAAGAGTAATATGAGGTCTTAATAGGGCACTTTGTTGTGACAGTATATAAATAGTTTACATGCCCGACCAATTCTGATCTCTTCCCAACTCTAGTTCTTATTACAGTTCTCTGGTTCTTAACAGTTTCTGGCAAGACCTTGGATATCAGACTGATTTTTATCTCATGAAAATTCCTCTGAATTATTGTTCAGTTTTTGTGTAAATATGGTTGTTTATAAAGACATATTTTGTGAATGTGATAGATTTTGATATATTTTAAATTCTTATTTACATATATGAAAGAAATTAATGGAAAATATGCTTTTGTTTTCTTTAATAAGTTAATCTAGAAAGTGTAATTTTTGAAAGCTTTTGTTTACAACTTTGGCTTAAAGAAATATGATGCAATATCTTGTCATCAACAATTAGACAAGAATGGTCACTGGTGTTTTCTGTAAACAAGGTTATATTAAATAAATTTTTTATTTTCTTTTTATGTGTTATAATATAATGAAAAACATTTCTTATGATTAAGTTATTTTAGCAAGAGAATTTATATATTAATCAATTAAAACCATTTTAAATTGTTTACATTTTTGTCCATTTATAAAGAAATGCATGCAAGACTTTTGAGTCATTGTGCCACAGGAATCTACTCCTGTATCAAACAGCATAGATGTACAACATTGGAAATAAATGACATCCATGCAAGAGATGTGACCGGTTTTTTTTTATTATGAAAACAGCATACTAGATGCACAAAATACAAGTGGAAATGGAAATAGAATGTGTTCCCTTGTCACATTTCAAATATATAAATCTGTTACATTTTGGAAATATAACATTATTTTATGGTTGTATAAATCTAGAAAATTTGCTTTATGTTCACTCTGCAATTTGACAGAACTAATATGCAATATTAACTTGTTTTAAAATGTGTGGTTTACTTACATTCCTTCACATTCTAAATTGTATAGTATCATTGTTTTTATAATGCCTCTATTGTTTGATAGACAATTTAAGATTTTCTCCCCTTTTTTTCCACTCATTTCTTAAATAAACAAAAGGGTATATTATAAAATTGTGTGACTTGAAATTGAATGGACCAGGAAATATTCCTATGGATCCCTCAGCATAGAACGGGATGTATCAATCAACTTCAGCACAAAAGATATTCCAATTGACTGATATCCAATTAGATTGCTTACTTGATGTTATACTGTATAATAATCAGGTAACACGACAAGAGTTTGCCTGACCAAGAAGCGCAAATACAGCACTTTGGTATATAACATACAAAATTTGTAACACTGACATTTTTCATCCAATTTTTCTGAATTTCACAAAACACTTGTCATTTTCAAAACCTAAAAAGTATGAATACACTTTTTATTTACTTAAAATATGTAATATATATGTTCACAAATAAAACATATTTTTATTATGGATCTGACTGTCTCATGATTTGCATGGATTTCCATCAGATGACCTTGATCGTTTAAAGAGCAGCATTGCCTGACATAATGTCCTGCCTATATTGACTACTTATCTCCAGTATATATATATATATATTGATATTGGCCACATTTCTATTATTTGTACAATAAAAATAAGTAGCACAAGTGGTTTGCATTTTACAGTGTGTTATATATTAAACATATGCCATTGCTCTGAATGATTATTTTTGGTGACAAACTTTGTCCTCTGTTACAAAATGTCCAAGGGGCCCCGAGTGGCCGAGTGGTCTAAAGCGCTGTCCGTTACGGATCACTGCCATCTCACCTCTGCGTGTGTTCGAGTCTAGGATTCGGCTAATGTAGATATGTGAGAAAGCTTGCCAGTAGCTTCTCGTGGGTCGGTGGTTCTTTCCGGTGATTTCCCGGTTTCTTCCTCCACCATTAATACTGGCCGCCATGAATAGCCTATCGTGTGCTGAAAATGGCGTTAAGCCCAACAACAAACAAACAAACAAACAAATTGTCCAACTTTTGGCAGAAGAAGACGTATTTTCTTCAGTAACACTGTGTAAAATCTGTTCATCACCATACATTCAACATAACAGCCTACAACTCATTTGAGATTTCTGTATCAGGTATATTGTAGTTGTTTTACATTTTGTTTGGTATTTACAGCAGAACAACACAAGTGGGTTATTAAGTAAAGAGGCATTTGGAGCAAAGTGCCTTGCACAGTTCATTATCCATCTTGGGTTTATTAGAAGCTGAATCTGAACCTTTTCATCATGAGTTTAACAAGACAACCGCTGACTGATGTCATAGTTAATGTTGCCATAGAATTTAATACTGGTATAAAAGACCTGAAATATAATGGATCATACCAGATCCTAACTTCACTCGGCCACTTTTATTTAAAAACATGTCTTTGTAATCTATACTAAGACTGCACCTAACAACTTTCTACATCAGATGGAAGGGGAACCGACTCCAAACAATGGAGTGAGGAAGAAATTGGCTACTTATCAGAAAATCCTAAAGCTAATATCTGTGCAGTATATTGTTGGTAGAATCACAGATATGAAATGATATATGTTAATGTGACTCAATAATTTCAATGTTGTACTGAAGTAATTTCACTATGTTAGTGCAACATGAAAATTTAATCTTGCCATGCATAGTAATTGATTTTTAGGATGTTTTCAAGGATACAAGTGCAGTTTGTAAAATAAATATGTCCTAATAATAACACTAGGGAAATGTGATTCCAAAAATTGAATTTGTTGTTGGAATTGGCTAATTAGGTGTTAACATCAATTTCTTGGAAACATTTTATGAGCCCATAAAATGCAATTACAACACAAAACCAAATAGTAAAGCTAATCTTTATTACATTGTCCAATTAGGTTGGAGAGTTACATTTTTTGTAATAAAAATAAAACTGAACTATTAAATCATTCATGGAACACAGATGCTTTATCACAGTTCCCAAAAGGCAACCTAGATGGAAACACTACTATGTAACTGAAAGACGGTAAATGCAATATTCCCTTATTATTATCATGCTGGGATCTGAAAAACTGCTTTGCCATACTCTGAGACTTGTAAGAGCATTGAATTTCTTTTTGCAATCAAATGGAACAAGAAAATACATTGAAACAAATCAGACTCTTTATAAAACACTAATTTATATTCTTTTATTTATCTTGGTCAAGAATAAGGCTGTTCATTACTCATTTATATGAAAAACTATCTTGCACAAAGCTACTACCATCTTGTGAAAAAACAGAAAATAGGTATTTTTTACCCTCTTACCACAAATATTTAAAAAGCAGAAATGTGTTCACAGAGTACAGATACCCCACTACAGTGCTTGAAATTGATCTAACTGCAAAGTGTAAATTATGGCTAAACAATGGTAACACTTATGTCCTACTTACTACTTTTCATGGTTAGGCATGAACATTGTTTTATAAAACAGTTTATTTTATCTGACTGCCAAGGTAGCATGTAAACTTTAGGTGGGTATTATTTTATACTGGCAAAGGGAGCTGCAGTGACACAGTGGTTAGCATGCCTGACTTGCTACTGAAAGGGTGCAGGCAAGGCATATTACTCCAACTGATAAGGCACTAAATAACCTACTAGTGTTCCTGTAACTCACTGACCAAACAAAACTTTTATATTAGTATCTGCAGTAACTGTCATAGCTCAGAGCAGTAGTCCTCAACCTGGTGGCCATCAGTACACTGCTGTGTTCCATGGAACATCCTATCCTATTTAGAAAAGTACATTTAAAATGTGTGTGTGATTTTGATTTTTAACTTGGCTTTAACAATTCTTTTCAGTCATATTTCCACAATGACTGCAGTGTTGGCACTTTATAGTGATGTCTAGCACTTGGACATGCTGCAGATGTGTAGCATTATATCCAACCCTACTTGTGCAGAAATGAGAAATGGAAGAGTTTATTGGCTTGTATTGCATTACTATGATAACTGTCAGATAAAAGATACTTAACATTTTGTTCAATGGATACACGGGAAGCATGTTGGGTGTGTTACAACTCTTATGGTCACAAGTGATGGAAGAAAGCAAAACAAACCAGTTTTGTAAAACTTAACAAACAATTTAGTAATCAAAGTTACAAATGAAAATGTGAGGGGAACTTACAGTATTAAAATAGTGATTCTAAACTAGTCCTTATAAAGGTCTATGAAGGTCTTAAATGAATGAAATATTCCTTATAAATATAAAACCAGATATGTACTGGTACTGCAAGAACCACAACATTGTTAAGAAAGCTTGTCAAGAATTCCTTTGAATACTTTATAATTCTTGAGTAATATTATAGTCCAAATAATGAGCACTTTCTATTTCCAATGAACAGTCCAATCAAATGTTTTTACTCTCAAATAATATCCATGTAGAACATAAAACACATCTAAAGGAACACAAGAAGTGAAAATGAATCCAAAATTGGAATTAAACTGATTGCTTAGTTTTCTCGTTATATACACTGTCTATTGCAGCTGTATTTCACAATAGTCTCCATGCAACAGAATACACTACTCATATTATGTTGAATTGCCCTATTCATGTGGCCTAGCCCAACCAATGCGAAGTTAAAGAATTCTTCTAGAAATGTTGAAACTCCATCAGCCACTGAGAAATTATGCCATAAGCACCATTTAAGTCTTGTTATTAAGATTATTATTATTGACATCACATACGTAAGCAAAACAAAATAAAAATATTCAGTACAATTTACAGCCATAAATAAAATTTTAAAAAATCAGATAAAATCATGTACCAGGAGGTGCGAAAAATATAAATATAAAAAGAGGTGGGTGTTGATCACATAACAAATTGAGAACTGTATGTGTGTGTGGACCACAATGTTAAATAGGTTTATAACTGCTGGTTTTGTTTAAAGCTTGGGAGAACTAGTCTTCATGTAGGAACTGAAAACCAGAGATTCAGGTTGGTACAGTACTGCTAACTGCTTAAATTACAGATGCCTGTTTGTGAAACAAATTAATATATTGAAATAATAGAATGAAAAGAAAGGCTTGGAACACTTAATATCATATTCTCTATAAGGCCAATACATACTATGTGAGTTTCTCATTTCATACTGAAAAAAACAATTGGTTGGTCAATCAAATAAAAATGTTTTTTTTAAACTAATATTTCACCTCCCTTTACCAATAGTGAAACACAGTTGCAATGACCTCATTTTATTCCATTGAGAAAATATTGTCAGTATTACTGACTCAACAGCACAATGTCATACACTAGTTAGACACAATACAATTAATATATGATTTGCACTTGGCATAACGTACTGTAAATCAGAACTGACAATAATTAGCCATACAAATTGTAGCCATTATGAAGTGTGCTGTCTAGCCTAGTAGGCACTTGAAAATATTAAGAGTAAATGTCCTAATGAGCTTGATGTCTGCTTTTTCAAGGTGTTAAATTTTTATTAGCATATTGCAAACTTTGACTAGAAGCTAAAAATATAAAAAAAAACTTTCAATATTTGATTAATGGCAAATAGATGTATAATAACATAAAAATAAGAAATTTTTATGTCTATCATCTTTAGAGGGTTCTAAAATAGTAAAAATATATTTATCGTCGAACAATTCTATTTAACATTTTCCTTTATTGGAAGCATAATATGAGGGCATGAGTATCATATCTTTGCCAATTGCATGATCAGAATTTCCAAGATTCATTAAATAGCAATTTTATCAAAGACTAAAAATCAATCATGTGGCACAGCCATACAGTTAAATATTTAGGTGCCAAGTCATGACAATCTTTGCCATTTGCACTATCAGAATTTCCAAAATTCTTTAAATAGCAATTTTATCAAAGACTATCATCTTTGCCAATTGCATGATCAGAATTTCCCAGATTCTTTAAATAGCAAATTTTTCAAAGACTTAAAAATAATTCTGTGGCACAGCCATACAGCTAAATATTTAGGTGCCAAGTCATGACATGTAGGCAGGACAGCCATAGAGCTAAATATTTGGATGCCAAGTCATGACATGTAGGCAGTATGGTGAGATGATGATTTTTCAATGTGAGATCCATGGCTTTCAAAAGAACCATTAGCAGTACCTTTTATGACCTGTAAGGCATATCTAGCTCCCTTCATTTACTGTCTAATACTTGCTTTCATACATACCCATGGTGCCTTCTTATGGAACTTGTCTTTTGCTGCTGTGTAGCATATGCATGTTCATACCCTGCTAAGTACTTTAAAAAGTTGTCAAATGCCAATTTGGTTTGAGGAAACATTTCTAGTCTTTCTTCATCCATGCCATTTGAAGCATTATCAAGGCAATACATTTTCCGTTCCTGTGGCAAATCTGGTGGCAAAACTAACAAGCATGGGCCAGAACAGGGCTATTCTCCAGTAAATAGAAGATGGAAGTCTTTACCCAAGTTATACCTAATATTTGTATCCCAATTCTTCCATGTATTATCTTTTGACACAGATGTCATTCTTGTAAAGTCATTATTAAAGCAAAAACTTAAGATGCCAGCTCTGACTTTTCAATGCAAAAACCCTCTTGAACTGAAAATATTCCTCTGGCTGAAGCACACCTCCCCAACTTTCACATGGGTGTATAAGTTAAAAAACCTATGAATCGTACACATGTTGAGATAGCACCATTGAAGTTATTAATCTGATGAGTATCAATTTCTGTATGTAAAGACATCACATTTTTAGACCATATAATCAAGACTTACATAGACTTAAGTCCATGGCACAAGAGATTTTCAAAGTTCTCAACAAGTCTACTCAGCAATGTTTGGATGATGTGTTTGTTTTAAACATAATATAATTTTAGATATTCAAATATTTTAGATGTCATAAGAACTGTAACCTCAGCAGCTGCAATTCAATGGAACAAATTACTAAACTAGTTCCAAGAGCAAATTTTAATTCATTTAAAAATTATGTATATTCAATTTAATCATTTACCTAAAATGTAAAATTTCATTACATATTATTGTAATGTAACATTGTATGCTGGACTTGTCCAAAATAGGAGTTCATGTTTGCTTGACCTGATTGACATTTTTCTTTTTTCCTCATTGTAAACGACTAATACAGAGCTAAATTCTTCTCTTAATATTGGGTTTAATATCAGGATAATTATTAATAGAAGAGGTAAATAAATTTATTTGGGTCAAAGTTCTGAGTTTCCTAAGTGAATTATACTCAATCCAGGTTATTGTTTTGAAACATCAAGATTATTTTATAAAGTTATTTTCTATTAGGTAATGTAATTTTTTTTTCTTCAGAAAATGTTATTTGTGACCTGAGGTCAAGTAGAGAAGTATATAATCTTGTGATTATGAGGATTTAGTCATTTGTACTTTAACATCTAGCACTTTAAAGTTGGATTATGTTGTGACTAGTTGGGCTGAATTTTATTTTCTACATATTGAATTCAAGTGATTATTTTCTCTGGGAAATACAAAAGTACTCTGATAAAATTCATGGATAAAGGCATTCACTGGAATATATATTGAATTCAAACCTGGAATTATATTACTGTGATTCAATAAAAGACTATTGACTCATCAACAATTTATAAGATATAACTCTTTTTCACTTTGTATTCTAGGGAAATAAATTGTTAAATTTTACAAAGATTGTTGTCTTTCATTCTTTTGTTTTTTATTTTAATTCCATAGATTTGTAACAGAAAATTGGGCACTCACTATAAGGATATAAATTTTGCTAAAGAAAAGTTTGATATTTTTTTTTGTTTGGTAATTTTCTAGATCCCAGGTATAATTTTACCTTTTAGAAATTTTTAGTGAAATCAACAAGCTTTTTACAATGTCATCTAACGTGGAGATCTTTATTTCAAATTCTACCCATGAACATTTAGACTTCTTGAAAAAGATGAATTGCTTCAGTTTGCCAAAAAATATCTTTCAGAGGCAAAAGAAGCTTTAACATATCAAGAAATAAAAAATATTTATGGTCAATATTTGGTGGGAAAAAAGTGTTTTGGATAAAAGTGCTTTGGATTTGATTATCAAGTCTTATAAGACTCTAACATGAAGTAAAAGAATCAAAATACAATATGGAGTTAAGAAAGCTTGAGCTTTAGAAAGAGAAAGAGGAGAAACAAATGCAAATATAATTAGATAATGAGGAAAGAGCAAGGAAACTGCAATTGGAGAAAGAGGAGAAACGCAATTAGATAAAGAGGACTATGCAGTTGGAGAGAAAGAAAGAAAGACAATGGCAGAAAAGAAAGCCAGGAAAGACAAATGCAAAGAGAAAAAGAACTAATGGAATTTCAAATTAAATTAGAAGAATGGCAAAAGGAAAAACAATCCCCCAATTTTGATGTTTGTAGAAATATCAAGTTTGTACCCCTTTTTCAGGAAAAAGAAGCAGATCAAATACTTTGTTCATTTTGAGAAAATTGCTGAAATTTTGACGTGACCAAGAGAGCACTGGACTCTATTATTACAATATTATTGCAAGATTTACATTTCACTGTCACTTCAGCTAAGTGCTGATTATGATGCAGTTAAGGGAAATATGAAGGGTTAGGAGTTGGTATCTGTGGCTTGTTGACAAGATTTAGGAATTCTAGAAAATGAACTAATCACACATATATCAAGTTTGCTTGGGAAAAGGCATGACAATTTGGTAGATGGTGCTACACAAAAAGGTTAATATAGATTACTAAAATCTCAGACAACTTGTATTTCTTGAAGAGGTCAAGAACTTTGTCCATAATGACATTAAGACTTATCCTGATGAGCATGAGGTCAAAACTTTAGAAAATGCTGCTCGTACTGCTAATGAGTATTCCTTTGCTCATAGCTTCTTTTGTCAGTAAGTCTTCCACTCTGCAGTCTTCTGTTAAAAATGTATCTTAGCCTAATACAAGCCCTTCCAAATCTCAATCTGAAATGTTTAGAAATCAAGTATCTGCCAAGACTGATTAGAAGTCCTTATTTCTTCCTATGTGTACCTACTGCAAGAAGAACACATTTCTGATTGCTACATATTGAAAAATAAGCAACAAAATGCTCTCATTTCTAAGAGGTCAAGGTCATGTATTTAAAGCAATACATTTGTTGCATCTAATATTTCTCCATTAATTTTATTATAAACGATTATGAATAATTCATGTCGAAGGGTTCTAATTCACTCATGGGTAATTCAGCCAATCCTAAAATTTTAAGGGACATGGGAGCTTCTCAGTGTTTTATTATTATATACTTTGCCATTTCTGAGAAGTCTACTTCTAATGAGAGTATTCTTATTCAGGTAGTAGATTGTGGCTTTGTTAATGTTCCTCTCCATTGTCTATATTTGTCATCAGACTTAGTATCAGGACACATGACAGTCAGAACAGTTTCTTCTTTACCCAATAAGGGCATTCAATTATTACTAGGCAATGACAGCTAGAGATAAGATTGTGATTAATCCACTTGTAATTAACAAGCCTTGTTTAGACCAGAAATTTGATCCAATTGAAAAAGAAATTCCTGATTTATATCCAGATTGTGCAGTTACTAGAGCTATGGCACATAAAGCTCTTGAGAATCATTTTGATCAGGTAAGCATTTCTTATAGTTGACACATGTACTGGTCAGGCTTTTTATGTAGTCACTTTTATTCCTCGGTTGGACTAATCAAAGGGTATTGATCACAGTGATCCTCTTTTAACTAGTCATTCTTTTTATTCTAATCAGGGTAACAAACAACAATCGCTTGTTTTTGAACAGGAAAAAGATCCTGAGATCTCCTGTTTGTTTCAAAGGGCCATGAATGAAGCTGAAGCCATAGAAGTACCTGCTTGTTATTTCGTTAAAAATGGGATTCTTACGAGAAAATGGAGACCACTTGAGGTACCTGCTAGTGACGAATAGTCAGTAAACTATCCAATTGTAGTTCCAATATTGTGCAGACAGAAAATTCTTATTCTGGCTAATGCTACTCTTTTGGCTGGTAATTAAGGGATTAATAAGACTTATCACAAGATCTTGTATCAGTTCCATTGACCAAAAATTAAAAGTGATGTTTGCAAATACTGCAGATCTTGTCACACATGTCAAATGGTTGGAAAACCCAATCCGAAGATAAAAAAAGGTTCATCTACAACCTATTCCTGCATCTGACAAACCATTTTTCAGAATAATGGTAGATTGTCTCAGTCTCTAACCTAAGACCAAGTCAGGAAACCAATACTTGTTGAACATAATGTGTGTGTCAAGAAAATTACCAGAGTCAATTCCTTCGAGGAATAATAAAACTAAAACTATACTAAAAGTTTTGACAAAGTTTTTTTTAGTTAACTTGGCCTTCCCAAATCAATCCAATCTGATCATGGATCAAATTTTATATCTGAAAAATTCCAGCAAGTTATGTACATATTAGGCATCCAGCAATTCAAGTTTTATGCCTATCATCCCGAGAGCCATGGAACTTTAGAAAAATTTCATCAATCTTTAAAACATATGATTCGATCATATTGTTTTGATATGGGTAAAGATTGGAATGAATCCATTTGCTGTCAGGGATTCAGTCCCATTGAACTAGTCTTTGGATATACTTTACGTGGACCAATGAAGTTGTTAAAAGAGAAACTTCTTTCTAATTAAGATCCAGAAATTAATCATCTCGATTATGTTTCAAGTTTTGAGTTGTCAAAGGCAAGTGAGGTTGCAAGAACTAATCTGTACTCCATTCAGTCAAAAATGAAATTAAGGTATGTTAAAAATACAAAGGAAAGGAGTTTTCAGCCTGGTGATAGAGTTCTGGCATTCTTACCCGTACCACAAAATCCTCTTTAAGTCATGCATTATTGTTGAAAAGAAAGTAAATGATTTAAATTATATCATAAATACTTCATGGAATCGAAAACGAAAACACTACTGTATGTTTTGTTACAATTTGTCTATAATTGTTGAACCTGACAAATTTATTGAGCAAGAAAACCATTTTTTTCCTCAAAAATGTCAGGAGGCCTTTTATAACTTAAATGACATACTTATGATTACACCAGTTCTTAGAGCTCCAAATTTCAGTCAATCATTTAAGCTATCTGTTGATGCAATTGATGTTGGGGTTGGAGCAGTATTGATTCAAGAAGACGAAAATGGTGTAGATCATTCAGTGTGATATTTTTTTGTAAGAAATCAACTAAGCACCAGACAAATTATTCTGATCAATAAGAAATGTTTGGCTTTGATATTGGCATTATACATCTTCTTCTCCGATTATTGTGTTTAGTGATCACAATCCCATTACATTCATCAGCAAGATGAAAAACACAAATCTGAGATTTTCAAAGTGGATTTTGTTGATGCAGGAATATAATACTGACATCGGCACATTAAGGGAAAAGACACTTCAATAGCATATGCACCTTCCCATGAATAGAAATATATTGTTCAATGCATACCTTGTATCATTCACAAGATTTCATCTAATGTTTTTACCACATGTATATGTTACGATAGGGTTTTTAGTTATACCCTAGAGTGTTATGGGGTTTAATTATTTTTATACCCGTGTATGGTTTTGGTTATATGAAAATGGGGTGGGGTGTTTCCAATATTTATTTAGGTATGGCACCCACCCAGGCTCGATTATTGTTCAGAAGCTAAGTAGGTGAATATGGTTCTGAGCCCCCAGTCAGTAATGCCGACAGTTAAATCCAAAAGTACTAAAGGGTGAAATTAAACAGATAAATACAAAAGTACAAAGGGGTGGAATTAAATAAAACAATTTAATTAATAATAAAATTTCAACATCCGAGGTTCCCAATCGCTCGACCCTTTGTGTCTATTTCATCATCTGAATCAGTGTGAGAATTTCGCCCTGTCCTTGGGTCTACTCATCTGTCTCTCTAATTTTCTCCTGCACTCCTCCTTTACTCCTTCAACTTCCCTATCCACTTCTACTTCTGCTTTGCTTCTTCCAATTTCCTCTCCACCTCTACTTCCCTATCCGTGGACTTCCTCGTCGAACCGTCGACTCCGATCCGTCGACCCTGACTGTACCGTCAGTTACTTCAGTCTTCTCTCTCAGACTCTCGGGTCTTTCCTTCTAACTGAAGTTATCCCACCCGGAAAGCTTCCTTCTGAAGCTTTCTTTGTTCTAGTCTTTTCCCTGCGATTCACGCCAAATTTACGAGTGCGTATCTCGGAGTAGCCTTTAATCGTGCAATCACCTTGTAATCTGCCTCGGTCTACTAAATAATTCTGGTATGAAGTCAGTTTAATATCCTCGAAACTTTGAGGTATGCCCACCCACTAGCTTAATTCTGATTGGATGCGGTGGACTAACCATTCCCAAGTTGTAAATCAGCGGAACTGTCAATATAAGTTGCCTATCATTTTATTACAAATGGCTCTTTTGATGTCCTATTAAAGAATTAACACACAGGTGTAATTTACCAAGCCCTGTTCTGCACAAAGAACTTTTTGGCAACTACATCTCGCTGGTTTCTTGCTCGCGGCGTTTGTCCACAGATCAAACACCGGATTAGTGTCAGTTGGATAAACATCCGTCCATCTAGGTAGACAGTGACAGTATATTTGAACTGTAATAAAAAGGAAACTTTATTGCGCAAATTTTTCTTTTCTTTATGAAGTGAAACGTTATTTGTGTTTGTTAGCTTAAAAATATTTAATTAAATGCTATTGTTGTTGTCATTGTATTGTTTAATGCCATTTCTCAGCACAAAATAGGCTATACATGGCAGCCAGTATCAATGTTAGAAGAAGAACCTGGAAAAACCCCGAAAAAAAAACCGAACCATAAGAAGCTACTGTCTTACTTTCTCACATACTCACATTGGCCGAACCCACACAAACAGAGATGAAATGGCAATGATCTGTAACGGTGGACACTTTATACCACTCAGCCACTCGGGGCCTCTCATGCTATTGTAATGTAACATTATATGCTTGACTTGCCCTTGTCCAAAATTGAGTTCATTTGTGCTTAACCTGACTGACTTTTTTTTACTTTATTCATTGTAAGCAATACAACGCTCATTTATTCTCTACATGTATGGGCTTAATACCTGGATTATTAATAGTAAATATGTTTAGTTGGGTCCAAGTTTTGGAGTTTTCTAAGTGAATTATATTTAATCCAGTTTACTGTTTTCTAAACATCATGATCATTTTATAAGATTATTTTTCCATTAGGCAACATTTTTTTAGAAAATGAAAATAAATTGTGGCCCGAGGTAAAGTAGACAACTATATAACCGAGTGATTGTGATTATGATTATGATTTTTAACGTAGCTTTAACAATTTTTCAGTCATATCGCTACGATGTCTGCAGTGTGGCAGTTTATAGTGATGTTTAGCACTGGGGCATCATGCCGCAGACATGTAGCATGATGTCCCACCCAGTCACATTATCCTAACACCAGGCCAACCAGTCCTAACACTAACCTCTTAATGCTGAGCGCCAAGCGAGGCAGCTGTTAGTACCATTTTTGTAAGTCTTTGGTATGACTCGACCGGAGATAGAACCCACGACCTCCCGCATCCAAGGCGGACGCTCTAACCACTAGGCCACCTGAGCGGTCCGTGTGATTGTAAAGACTTGGTCATTTTTGCTTTAACATCTAGCATTTCAAGTTGAATTATGTTGTGACCAGTTGGGTTGAATTTTATTTTCTTCACGTTATTGAATTCAAGTGATTATTTTCTCTGAAAATATAAAAATGCCCAAATAAAATTCTTGGATAAAGAAACTCACTGACTTTATACTGAATTCAAACCTGGAATATATATTACTGTGATTCAACAAAAGACTATTGACACATCAATACTTCATAAGCAATAACATACACTACATCACTATCAGGTTTTGGATTTATTGAGGACTTTTTGTAGAGTTTTATTCAGGTCTTGAAATTACTATGATTTGTGTCTGTAATTGTATTTTTGGGGGGTTTAGTTCGCATTACTACATATTCTTTCTTCCCATTTTCACTTTGTATTAAAGGAAATAAATTTGCTAAAGTTTACAAAGCTTTTTGTCTTTTACTATTTTCTGTTACTTATTTTAAGAGCATAGACTCGTAACAATCATTAATTTTATCCTGGAATGGTACACTGTAAATACAAGATCTGCAAATAATACACATACACCAATATTATCCTACCAGGACAACTGAAATCTGATGTCATATTTTTACTGGTTTGTCATATATATATGACAAACCAGTAAAATTAGGGCACTTGACAGTATATATATATATATATATATATATATATATATATATATATATATATATATATATATATATATATATATATATATATATATATATATATACTGTCAAGTGCCCTACTGTTATTTCCCCAATTCTATTCTTTGCTCAAACAAAGCTTAATTTGCATCTCAGCATGCTTTTATTCCTAACCAGAGCTTCCTTTCAAGATTCCTAGGCTTTAGTCATCTTTTTGTCTTTTTTTAAAGAGTTTTGCTTGCTTTTAAGTTTTGTGCCAATGATTTGTCTCATAGTTTTGATATATCATAGTTTGCATGTCTTGCAAGATCTAGTTTTAATGTCTTTGTTGTGTTGGTATAGACTTGTTACAGCTCATGTTGAATTGCAATTTTAATAATACTAACCTTAAATATATCTCATCGTATTCTAAAACATCAAGTGAATGTCAACCGCAAAGTTTTGGAACTGATGATGTTTGAGTACTGTGAATAATGCGCAGAAATCGAATTTTCTTCATTCATTTAGTCATCATGGCCACTTACCTTAGACTGCAAAATCGATAGGTGTCTTTCTTATCCCAAGTGTAAATCTTCCGCAATATTAGTAACTGTAGATGGGGAAGAGAGAGAATTAATTTGTGGAAACATTTTTTTTTCTTTCAGTCTTGAACTTCAAATCCATAACTAATAGCCTTCTTCTTCACCATAATTGCAATCTATCCAATGTTTGGCAATAAAAGATTGTGGAGAATGCAAATTATTGTGCAAAAAAGAACCATTATCATCCTTCTTCCACTGACCGTGACATGACCCTAAATTAACAAGGTTCTTTCTTACTCCACAGTTTGGTCACTAGAGGGTGAAAGACCTCAATACCAAAATACTTCCTGTTAAATTTAGCGGAACTCTATCGAGTGACATTTAGAAGTCCATTTGTCTTTAAAAATGGCTCTAAGTCAATCATTTAAAATAAATAATGTACAAGAATTATTATAATTATAAAGCTGCTAAGTCAGTTTCGTTTCAATTTTGTTCACGAGAATTTGTAAAACTTCTGTTCTAAATATAGATTATATATTTTACAATGCTTGCTACTGGACAAACTGTAACAATTGGATATAGTTCTACTAACATCGTGACTACCAATACTGGCTGTTATTGGCATCACTGTTGCTAGTTTGACTGCGAATTTGGGAATTCGTTATATTTTTGAATGCGGGGTGAATCCAAAATGTCTGCTATATTCTATACCTGGTCAACACTACTTTCATTTAGGACCTCGCCAAAAACCCTGTTATGAATGTTTGTCAAGTTTAATGGCAACCCACCAAGTAGTTTTTAGAAAGTGATGATCCCATGAACTTACTGGTACAATAATGCAAACGACTTGTACATCTATGCTAGCCTATTTACACCTTGAGAGATCAATCAGATATTCAAGTGCTTTGCAGTAGCAGGATCTATTAGATTTCACGAGTTTCCTCCTTTAGTATTTAATGTGAACACTTCAAGGAGGGTGAACAGACCGTTTTGCCTGAGATCTTATTTACGAAAAATAAATGTTCCCACGAAGGCTAAAACAATGACGTTAAACTGAAACTTCTAACCACGCATATTTCCATACGGATAAAAAAGACAATAAATCGTTTGGGTTAGCTCATTTTTTTTGTTATCCCATTTTTGACGTATTTGTTTTCAAATTTTTATCCGACTTGATTTCTTCCCGGGTCATTCGGTTTTTGTCGTTCACCCTCCCTGCTGCTATAATTAATCAAAGATTTTATCCAGACCTATACGATATCTCGATCTTGGGTCATGTAGATTTATTATTATAAATCCGAACGGAGCAGCTTGTACTTTTGAAAAGAAGTTTATAAACATGATCATATACATGTTCCCTGAACACCAAATTATGTAAAGTATAATTATCTACTTCATTAAACACAACCAAAATATTGCTGTTGTCTCTGATCACTTTGGGTATTTGTGTATATCTTTTTGTAACATAAATCACGTCAGTATTTTTGTGTCTGCCTCTGGAAAATATTCTAGCTGGGTTCGATTGTTTATTCAGCATCAAATCATCATATACTAATAGGTTATTAATAAATCCATATAGGTCATATACAGATGAGGCTTCATCAATATCGGTGATAAAGTCATTAATATCTTCGCCGTCTTCATTCAATAATATTGCATTTTGATTAAAGTCTTTAAGTACTTTATAACAAATTTGATCATCTACAGATGGTGAAACTACAACTATATTGTCCCATTTCATCCACCGCATTATCAGATTAAGTAATAATTGTGTTTAACCAGATCCAGATGGGCCTATTATTATCATTCTGATAGAATTTTGTATTGATGGATGGTGCTTTACTTGTTCTTGTTTTCGTGTCGCTGAGAAATCAATTATATCCATATAATAAATAATATTAATTTATATTGTGTTCGGTGTAGAGTATCCACGTCCACTACTGGAGCAACAACAATAACAATAAAAAATAAAAGACGTGCAATTGAAGGTACATGTGTGAAATGCGGCACACAAATAAATAAATAATTATATATATATATATATATGTATATATATATATATATATATATATATATATATATATATATATATATATATATATATATATATATATATATATATATATATATATATATATCATCGAAACAGACAGTTGGATATATTGCTGTTTCAATTGGGAAATTGTCAGAGTTCCATGGGCTAAATATCCCGGTGAGAAACACCTTCATGGATATAATTAGTGTAGTCCTGGAACTCGACTTGATATCCACTTGATGAACAAGACCAACCAAGACCAAAAGAACATCCAGTAAATAAGATTGAACAATCGTGTCATGTTCATGATGTTGTTTACAAAAGTAAAGATTTGCAACAATGGCATCTTGAAGATGTGAAATTGATTCATGCGTTAAATTCTATACCTAAAACATCTCTCAACGAAATACTCGCTAGTTTTCTAACAAAATATGCTATGTAAGGTAAAATAATTCTAGGGGCTGGTAATTATAAACTATTATAATGGAATCTATTTAATATAACCCAATATGATATTGGAAAGGCAAAGCAGTGATTAGAAAACTTTCTGAAGCTGCAAAAGTCTCACATTCTAATTCTGCAAATTGGTTAGCACAACAGGCAATATGGCAAATTTATCTACCACCACCTATATAAATTCAATACGCGCATTGTGGTGCCAGCATCCCTAATGAAATTTCTTTAAGCAGATATTTTATTTTTACCCCACGATACTAATAAAACATGTGGACGAAAATCATGCATATATAAATGCGCATTGACTGTCATTAACGTTGCAAGTATATATATAAAGAAGCAGAACCATTATCAACAAGGAAAGCATCTAAAATTGTATCTGCATTTGAGCGAATTTATCAACGTGATGGTCTACGATGGCCACAGCTTTTATAGATTGATACTGGCAAATAATTTATTGGTACATTTTTATCGTTGATGAAAAAACATAACGTTAAAATTATACAAGTACATATTGAAATAAATCGTGAAAAGGCAAACTTTGAACGAATAAATCAAATACTTGCTAAGCGGTTATTTGAATATCAACACGCAAAGGTCACTATTAATTCTGACTACGCTAAATAGTCTTGGATTATTATTCAGATATTTCCATAACATATTAGAGTTATAGATCCCACAATGATTACTCTGTAGTTATTTTAGTGTTACAATCAATAAAGTCACACTTTTTGTCACATTGTTTATAACCCGACAATTTTTTATGACAGCAGGGTCGTTAGTGATTTCCTTAGTTATCACGTAATCTATAATAACTCTATGTAATTGAGATATTCTTCTGACACAAGATAGACTAAATTTGACCATTCGATCCGATCATCTACAATCCAAATATTTGTATCAGAAATAGTTAATTCCAGTAACGAATCAATCGTCACAGCATATACTAACATCGACTGCGATTTATACATGCCCCGTGCACTTTAAACAACTTCAACGGCTACCAAAACAATTTCATTTAGCACAAGATTTTGTATTCTACCACTGGGAATTTCAACGTCATTATTCTGTCGTCGAGTATTCGCTGGGCGAAATGTCACAGAATAAAGCTATAGATAACTTAGTCTTGCCTTGAATTTATTATCCACCTTTATTCGTTGTACAGGTGTACAATGTTACCTGGGGTGAATCATTTGCAACCAGGTAAGGTGATTTCGAAATTACATGCGGCTGAAAGTCACGAAAACATTGTATACACGAGCATTTGACCATAAATATTATTAACTCCTGTGGATTTAAGCTTGAGACATAAGTCATTTGGATTTTGTCATTAGTGTGGGTATAATCCACTATCTTCTCAGGCCATAGGGGTAAGTGTCAAAGTTTTGTTTTATTTGATTTGTGAAACCTTTTCTCTGTTTTATGTTATGTCGGGTAATGAAGCTTTGTTACATTGAGTGCTTTGTTATTACCATTTTAGTAATAAATAGTTTGCCTTTATCTTAGCTTATTGTAGCCTATTGGATACTATTGGATATTATGGGAGCTTAATGGACATTATTGGAGCTTATTGGACATTATCGGGACTGACGATGTTTTATTGGGGCTGACGGTGTCTTATTGGAGCTGACGATATCTTATGAGAGATTCAGTGACCGATTAGAGCTGACTGTAGCTGCCGATGGTTGGGTGTAGCTATCTGTATTGCGGGAGGGCCGTCCATGCGTATGAATACATGTATGTATGTGAATGAATACATATAAGTGATCCGTGATGTATATGAACGTGGATTGATAAGAAAGGGTTCTTGTTAAACTGCAGAGTTTAAGTTCGTATATTGAATAAACTGTAGAGTGACTGTTTATCAAGTGCATGACTATTCCAGTTTACAGTGATGCGTATTCATCTATTTGTCTATTTAGTTGAACGCAGTGTTGTTTAGTCGAACCAATAGTAATAACATTATGAGTATTGCTCATTTTACTTTTGTCTGTTCTATCTCAAGAGATTCATGAATCTTAAAGCTTAATGTGTACAAGAGATTACGTGAATCTCATTTTATATGATTATATATTTGTACTTATCATTCTAGGCTAGATGCCAATGAATAATATTTTTGTATTTTTTTCTTTATCATTTCGTGTTTATGTGAAGGGTAATTTGCATCAATTGTATAATAGGAGTGTGAGATTCAGTTTTATATTCACACACACACAAACACACACACAAACACACATAAACACACACACACACACACATATATATATATATATATATATATATATATATATATATATATATATATATATATATATATATATATATATATATGCGCCCATGAAAGGTTTCCTAGTTTGTAGCTGTGCAGCGTCTTCTGTGACTATAAAGTTCCACACGGGAGTGGCAATCCTTGCTGCAGTTGCTCCACTTGAATTATGACTCGGGTCTAGGTTGGAACTGCATCCTCTTCCTCTGAGATCTTTTCTCACCAGCGAGCTGTCGTAACTTTTCCTCGCTGGCTTTCAGACCTGTGTACAGAGCATGTCGCCAGCTAGACTTGTCGAGGGCAAGCTCTTCCCTGGTGTTGACCTCTATTCCAAGAGCTTTCATATCCTGCTTGCAGACATCCTTGAAGCGAAGATGTGGCCGTCCTATTGATCTTCTGCCTGAGGCAAGCTTAGAGTAGAGAATGTCTTTGGGGATTCGTCCATCATCCATTCGATGCACATGACCCAGCCATCTGATACGACGTTGGCGGAGGAGTGTGACCATGCTGAGAATTTTGGCCTTTTGAAGCATTTCGTTGTTTGTCACACGATCGCTCAGGTGATCCCAAGTATGCGACGGAGACAACGCATGTGAAAGGCGCTTAGTCGTTTCTCCTGAGAGGCGTACAGGGTCCAAGTTTCGCTGGCATACAGAAGAGTGCTAAGCACGCAGGCACGGTACACGGTGATCTTAGTGTTTAATGTCAGCTTGTTGTTGTTCCACACTCTCTTCGACAATCTAGAGAGAGTTGTTGACGCCTTTCCAATCCGCTTGTTGAGCTCGGCATCGAGTGAGAGGTTGTTGGTGATGGTAGAGCCAAGGTAAGTGAACTCACTGACTACTTCTAGTTTGTAGTTGTTAATGGTTATGCTGGGAGGGTCTGCGTCCTGAGCCATCACGTTGGTTTTCTTTAGGCTGATGGTCAGCCCGAATTCATCACATGCTTTAGCAAAGCGGTCCATCAGGTGTTGTAGTTCAGCTTCTATGTGAGTGACTATAGCAGCATCATCTGCAAAGAGCATGTCCCTAATGGTTGCTTTCCTTACTTTGCTCATTGCCTTCAGTCCTGCCAGGTTGAACAGTCTGCCGTCTGAACGCGTGTGCAGGTAGATCCCTTCTGTGGACGTTCCAAAGGCGTACTTAAGCAGGACAGCGAAGAAGATGCCAAAGAGCGTGGGGGCAAGGACACAGCCTTGTTTCACTCCGCTGTGGATATTGAATGGTTCGGACGATGAGCCATCATACTGCACTGTGCCTTTCATGTCTACATGGAAGGACTGGATCATGCTTAAAAGCTTTGGAGGGCATTCAATCTTCGTCAGGATTTTGAAGAGTCCGTCTCTGCTGACCAGATCGAATGCTTTGGTGAGGTCTATAAAAGCCAGGAAGAGGGGTATGTATTGTTCCCTGCATTTCTCCTGCAGTTGCCTGATGGAGAAGATCATGTCGATTGTAGACCTCTCTGCGCGGAACCCACACTGAGACTTTGGATACACTCTGTCGGCAAGCGTCTGCAGTCTGTTCAGGATGACTCTAGCGAAGACTTTACCCACGATGCTGAGAAGTGATATGCCCCTGTAGTTGTTGCAGTCACTTCTGTCGCCCTTATTCTTATACAGGGTTATGATGTTGGCGTCTCTCATGTCCTGAGGCACTGCACTTTCATCCCAGCACTGGCAGAGAAGATCATAAAGGTGTGTGAACAGCACACTGCCGCCAAATTTGATGACTTCTGCTGGGATGCCATCCTTTCCTGGGGCTTTACCTGTGGTCAGTTTCTCTAATGCTAGCTTTAGTTCTGTCACAGTAGGTTTCTCATCCAGTATGGTCAAACAAGGGAGGTTTTCAATGGCGTTGAGGGCATTGTTGGTCACGTTATTCTCTTTGGAATACAGTTCGGAATAGTACTCCACCCAGCGCTCCATATGTTTGTTCTTGTCATGAATGATATCTCCTGCAGAAAACTTTCAGTGGAGCTATCACTTTCTTCGTTGGACCCATTGCTTTCTTTATGCCATTATACATGCCTCTGCTGTTTCCGTTGTCTACTGCTGACTGGATGCTCTGACAGAGTAGAAGCCAGTATTCATTAGCGCATTGCCGTGCTAACCTCTGCACTTTGCTTCTGGTAGACCTATATGCATGTAGTGTCCTCACGCAGGGAGAATGCTTGAATTCCAGGTGGGCACTGCGACGCTCTTCTATTGTTGGCATGAGTGTGGCGGAATTGGCGTCAAACCAGTCATTGTTCTTTGTCTGCTTCTTACCAAAGAGTCTTATGGCTGCACTGTACACAGTATCTCTGATGTTGTCCCATCTCTCTTTGGCACTGCCGTAGGGAGGTTCTGAACTGAACGCCTTGGAGAGGGCGTAAGTGAATTCTTCAGCCTTGTCTGGATATGACGTCTTGCTCACATCGATGTGTGGTTTACCCATTTGCCTAGAGTGGTGGATTTTCTTTGGTTGAAGCTTAAATTTACAGCAGACTATAGAGAGTGATCGGTGTCGCATTCAGCGCTGTGGAATGTACGAGTAAGCTGCACACCCTTCATGGCTGAACGTCTTGTGATAATCAAGTCCTGCTGATGCCAGTGTTTGAATCGGGGATGCCTCCAAGACACTTTGTGCTGTGGTTTTGTCTGAAAAAATGAATTGGTGATGCTGAGGTTGTGGAACGAGCACATTTCTAGTAGACGTTGCCCGTTTTCATTCATCTTCCCAATGCCAAACTTGCCGAGACACAAAGGCCAGGAGTCTTGATCGGCACCCATCCTAGCGTTGAAGTCGCCCAGTAATATCAAGTTCTCTTCCTTGGGAATATTGTCGATGAGCAAGTCGAGCTCGTTGTAAAACGCATCCTTGGTATCTGTGGTGGCACTGAGTGTGGGAGCGTAAACACTGATGAGATTAACTAGCCCGATTGTGGTGTGGAGGCGAAGAGATAGCAGTCTTTCGTTTCCTTGTTGGCAGGGTTCTATCATAGCCAGCAGAGAGTTTCTGACAGCAAAACCAACACCATACTCCCTAACTTCGTCTGAGCTCTTACCTTGCCAGAAGAACGTGTAGTCCTTTTCTCTGAGGGACCCAGAATCTGGTAGCCGTGTCTCTTGAAGTGAGGCGATATCGACATGGAGTCTTGCGAGTTCGTCGTTGATGACTTTAGTCTTTCGAACATCACTGATTGCCTGGAGATCATCCGAAAGCCCTGTCAGCATAGTCCGGACGTTCCAGGTACCTAGCTTGAGAATTGTTGATTTCCTTGTTTTTCGTTTGTGTTTTCTTGGTGCTGTAGTTGCAGCCCGCTTGTCAGGTACTCACTTATCTTAAGCCCTGCGCACCCAGCAAGGCAGGCGAGCTGTGGCGGGACGGCACCTTATTGGCTGGGGGCTGCCCAGCTTGAGGCGGGCGATAGCTGTCCAATGAGATCTGTTGGTCTCTCCCACCGTCGGAAGCAACCCCTGGCGTCTAACTCTACGCCAATCGAGTGGTGACTTATAACCGGTAACTGTTGCTTCCCGTGTTGTGTCAACGCTGTGAAGCGAAGCTGGAGTGTCCTCTCCAGGGCGCAAGCCTGGGCAAGGTTATATGGAGAATCAGCGGTTGCCCATACAACTGACTCCCCCTCTCCACGCAGCTGATGGATCCAAGGGAAAGGACAAGCCGATACGTCATGGCACCAGCGGCGTCGCAGGAGTTGCCGAGATGTCACTAAATGCAGTGACAAGTCGCCTTAGGGACTCAGTCTCCGGATTTTCTGCTGGGGTTTACTCCCTTAGCCTTTCCCATGTAAGGGTATAGTCGCAAGGCAGCGAAGGTTTGAAATCAGAGTTTACCTTCTCCTAGACGGGCTACCACCCAAGGTTAACGGGCCCCATCTGCCCGAAGCATCTGGTTTTGAGGTGCCAGAAATTCGCCTGCCATCCCTTCTCCAGTTAGTTTAAACAAGTTCCGCCGGGCTTAGTAGTTAAGCCACCCGTGAAGGCCTGGAGCTGGATTTGGTTGTCAGAGGCTACCACAGAAGCAAGCCAATGGGGGATTTCTAGGGGAAGTGAGTGCTTATCTCCCACAACCGCCCCCGGCAATAACAAACCCTGGAACCCATATATATATATATATATATATATATATATATATATATATATATATATATATATATATATATATATATATATATATATATATATAAAAAATATATATATATATATTATATATATATATAAAATTATATATATATATGTATGTATGTATATATATATGTATATATATGTATATATATATGTATATATATATATATATATATATATATATATATATATATATATATATATATATATATATATATATATATATATATATATATATTCTTTATATAACGTAAATAATTTCTCTTGTTCATCACGAACAATCTTTCTATCTTTCTACTTGCGACTATCAAATCAACAGGTCTCCATAAATTAAAAAAAAATCATTCATAGTATTTTTTGGAATTACTTTACGCATTATTTCACATATTTTATCTGGCTGTAGTCTGACTAATCTTTCAACAGTTCTTCAATAGCTTTATGGTCATCATTTATTTCTTCTTAATAATCTACATTATTCTTCAGCCATTCATGTGGAGACTGTCTAATGAAGAGTGGCGGTTGACCATGATCGCCACACATTATTACTGCAGTATTCTTTGTCAATAACCATTCAAGAAATATTTTTAATATTTATAACGACACTGTTTTCACCTCGTCCCATATAATATACTCCATATAATATACTTTGGTATATATTTCTCACCTATTTGCCCAGGAGTCCTTGTGTCTCCGCACTATCTAAAGAAACTATGATATGTACATGATTTTACCCCTCGTTCTTTTATTTCTCTGGCGAGTTTATGTGTAGGTGTCAAAACTATTATATATGAATGGTCGTTCAGGAATAGTTTAATCGTACGAGTTGTTTTAACTGAACTACCACATCAATTTAGTTAAACAGTCTTATGTCTAGCCACATGATCATATACAGATGGTGCAAATGACTTTGATATTTGATTATTACTTTTGTAATATATTTCCTTAATTTCAACGTCGGAAGTTTTAGAATAACTAAGTATATTTTCTTGTTTTATTCTCCATGTTTCCCATTCACTATTACATAATAGCGGTTTTATTAAATCTGTATATTTGTATGCATATAAAACGAATCCGTAACAACTCTGACAGCATAACGATGGAATCTATTCATCATCGACAATAGATTTATCGAAAAATATGCTAGCTTGAAGATTTTAAGCGAGTACACTGCGGTGAGTCGCCATCAAGATAGCTCACAATTGTGCCTAGTTTGGTGGTATCTGATAAATAAGCATTATATCGGCTTATAAATGTGTTTCTTTCCGTTGTATCAGCGATTAAAAAATCTAACTCAGCATCGTCCATAATCAATCTTGTACAGTGTCGTTGATAATTGTATGACCCTCACTGAGTTAACTTACCGATTATCTTTATACCAAGATCTTTTTCAAGTTTTTAATTGTGTTCGTCCCTACATTTATGTATGTTATTAGTAATTTTAATGATGTCATCTTCATTGAGACCAGGAAATTATTTCATAGCATCATCAATATTACATCTATCCGGTTCTGGTAACCAAACTTACTTATGTGTACTATACGATATAATTGCCTCATTTACTTTTTCAATGATATTAAAATTCCAGTATCAAGCATATATCGTAATAATACTATTGAACCCAGCATTTGTCTAAAAAAAATGTTTTCCAAACCATGAATCATTAATCAGATGGAAATTCTCTGTAAACTCAAATAATTATATATATGCTAATCCGGTTAAGTCAAATTTTGGTAAGGATCCATTTATTGCAACTCTGGTCATCTGATGTGATGGATGTCCAAAATGTATTCAGAACATTCCCCATATCCAAAAAAAACTTGCAGATAATATGCTATCATATCAACTCAAATAACGTCGTTGTAATCGTATTTAGTTACTCAATAGCTCACCGTGCTAATATTATATGCCACTTTTCTGGACATCTTTAAGAAATTCTGATTGTGTCGGTTCCCATGAATTTTCTCCTGAGGGAAGTGAGCCACAACTGATGGTACGATAAAACAATTATTCAGCAATTGTCTAACTTTGACATCGTCAAAGGTATATTTTAATGTAAGATTTCTCATTTCTTCATTAAGAGATTTTATATGATAAATATCACTATCAGGCCGTACAAACTAATCATGATAATCATATTATGAACTTTGAAATAACCAATTACATACAGGGTCACTTTTACTGATATTATTGACAAAATCAAATATATGACCATTATAAAATGTAATCATTCTGTCTCATGGAAATATTGTTACAGCATCAATCCGTGCATGTGCATTATGATCAATGATATTTATCAAAGCTTCTCTCGATTCACATCTCGATTTATGTATTTACTTTTTACATCGTAAATCTATTAAACCATTACCAAGTATCGCATTTTGTTAAATGTTCTGTAACTCATTGAGATACACCGTTTACTCTTGACTCTGACAGTCTCATCGGTTTGAATTCCGCAACGCTAGGTTGATCATTAAGCGGATATATTGCATATACAACTGAAGTAACAGGGTACACTCGTTCATAATAAGGTTTGTTAATACCAGTCAGAATTTCGGGTTTGGATTTGTTATTCATGAGAACTAAAATTTTTTTTACTATGTGACCTGGATCACACTTGACACGAATAATCCAAGTATCGTTATCTGTCTTTACAATAAATTTTATTAAAATATTTTTTGATCAAGGTGGTTAATAATCTTTTTTCCACTTCCATCATTTATCACATTAACAACATTTCCAACTCTGAATTTTGATCATACCTGAGCCGCACCATCATCACGAAATTCCTCCTTGGCTTCCCGGATTTGTTAAAGCTAGATCTTGCATCGAAAACTTAAATGTATATTCTGGTAGTCTGTCGAGATCAAATCTAGTACCCGCTGAGACTGCCGAAGGCTCAGTTGTGGACAATTTATCTATTATAATTAAGAAAAATATTTAAATTGAATAAACTTACACATATAATGATTCAAACAAAGAATCGCTGTAATTCACTTAAAATAGTACATGCTTCTCCATGTAGCAGAGCATGAGAAAAGGAATTCTGCAGATACCATATTCAGAACTTTAGACATCGAAGTCTAGGACCAAAACTGTGTGTACAGTGTGGCGTTGGAGTCAAAGGAAAAACTCAGTTATGTGTTAAAATGCGGCGGTAGAAATATAGAGAACTTAAACATTATTATGAAAATACAAAAAATACCTTGACATTGTTAGGTAAATCACCCATAAAAACAGCAGATTGTTTGGTCAGATTACAAATGATTTAGACAAATAATATTGTTATATAAATGGAGCAAAACGAATTTGCAGCACATCCAACTATTAAAAATTTTGAAGCATCACATGATGGTGTGATCAGAAACTACAGATTTAAGAAAGCCAGTTGGTAATATCATTAATACTGGTTTTTTTAGATTCCGTGCGGGGGGAAAAATCATTTATTGCATTAATTCATATACGATTGTCACTTTGATTGATTATAAACAAATTTGCAATGGCAATAAACTTTACAACCCTTTAAATACTTTACAAATTGTCAGAATTGCATGTTTGGAGAAAAAAAATGGCGTTAATACTTATTATAAGAGAGGTATATTTCGGTATCAACCCTGCTTCAGTCAAGTGCGTGGCAGATAATATTACCAGATCAGCATATTCAATAAAACATGATCAGCTAATAATATTTGATAATAACTCTGTACTCTTAACTAAAAATAACAAAAACTATATTTTTTACTGTATATAGTTTGTCAATTTGGCCAGGCGTTTTGCTTAGCCACAACTAGTCTAGGGTTCACCTTAACTGTCGCTGCTTTAAATGCCACTTTCATGTTTGACAGAATCAAATACCATAATCGTTCTCAATTGCATTACACGATTGTCCATAATCTTTTTCTTTCATACTGGTAAGCCAATTCAGTTCTTTTTTCAATTGAACGTGTAAAAGGCGCAAAATAGCTTCACCTGTGTGTCGTTTACCATTGCCAAGGATTCTAACACAGACTGATAAAATAAGTTCACAAATCTATAATTGAAAGGTAATGTGTATTTATTCTCAAATTTTCCTTGTTGCAATGATTCAAACTCGCACATTAATTTCTGAGGATCAAGATTATCATATATATTTTTATTTCGTCTTGTTTTATTTTTTAATAGAAATAATATAATTCATGTTTCCGTAGTTCATTATATAACATTTCTTAAAAATAATAACCAATTTCTGCATAATTCTGAATCAGATTATAAAATTTGTAGTCCCCATAACCCTATGTGAACCCTAGATTGCCAAACAATATTCTTGCATGCTCAAAAGATTAGAAAGGGACTTTATTGAGGATGATTATGATTATAAATTTTTGCAGACGGCACAAACATTAACTTATCCTAACGAACATGAATATATACAAATGATGATTTTAATTATATTTTGTTTTCCACAAACATATAATTGTATGAACATGAATATACACAAATCGTGACGAATTTGACTTTGATTTTTGCAGACAGCACAAACTAAAAATTAACAACACAACATAAACTATGGAAAGAATATAACGGGGGGGATTTACCTACGTCTAACAGATTTTATAACTCTCTTTATGATAACTCTAGGGAGAAAATACGTGGTTACATGTGGAGAGTACTATTTTTCTCTGTTAGGTTTGGTACTCCCAATTATCTTAGAAAAATGGTATCAAGATCGCCTCCGTCGACAAATTTGTCAGTCACAAGTGTTGACCCACGGACGTTGAGTACAGGAATCCAACGCTATAGCATTCCGATTCGTAAACATAGACGTTTAAAAATTATTATATAGTTAACCCAGCACTGAATAAGCAGGCAAGTTATGTACGAGCAGTATATACCGAATAAAATCAGTTAATTTTTAACTGTAGCGTGCATTTACTTCAATTTTCAAACATAACTCATTAAATACTGTATAAAATAATCACATATTATATTTTATGTTCCAGTTATCGTTCGTTATGTCAAAATACAGGTTATAAGAGTTAAATATAACTTTGATTTGCAATTCAACGCACTTATATAAACCGACGTGAATTTAATGTTATCAGAGTCAAAAGATACATCTATATCGTTATGTTACAAATTGCTAACAACTAGTTGCTTAAAGAGAACAAATAAATCACTAAATTAACGAAAACAAAATATCTTCTTCTGTAGATCAAACGGAGCAGAAAGGGAGATAATCGTTTAATTTGCTCTGCTGAGGAAGAGAGAGCGCAGAGTTATCTTGCTTTATTATTCGTGCCATTATCTCAGGCATGAAAAAAAAAATCAGTAAAAAAAACTGCGTTTGAGGGAAAGTTTACATTTTCTAAAATAAATGCATTTATGTTACAATTGTAGATAGAGGTTGCAGATTAACGAAATAACTTTTAGCTTCGATTTTATGTCAGAGAATATAAATTATTTTATTACTCAAAATCATAAAAAATAGATTTCAGAATCATTTTTTTCTCTTAATTATATTTCCTCTGAGCGTACATACAAATATTCAGTGTTTCTCCTCTTAAATAATGTTTCCTGATTGATCGGTGAGATTGAAATTTCTTCATGACAATAATGGCTAAAAAGCACGCAAATAACCTTGGCTTAGATACAATTTTTTTTAAATGGGGGAGGGGCTTGAATACTAAATGAATATATATCCTTGGTTATACTTTAAAAGATCGTCTTGATAACTCCTATTAACTACATCACATATTTGATTGACTGTGATTGTTGATGTTATATTAATATCAAGTGAGATATGGCGACCTCAACCATTACTTAGGATGTTGGTAGCTGTTCTTTAATTCCATGTTTAAGAAATACTGTTGTAGATAAACGTTTATAACTTACACGCTGAATTGGGCCATATTCATTGACTATGTATTAGAAAATCTATCTGCCATTACAACTTGATTCATATGTATTGTTTGAGTTATTTGAATTTCTAACTTGCCATAAAAAGTGTTGTTGCTGGAAAATAAATTTCTTCGATCAGTCAGTACACGTTCATGTTCAGATTTAACTGGTCGTCATTTTGTGTTAATTTATTAAACATTAATTGTTGATATTCATGTTGTACCTTTCATACCTTGAATAAAATCAATAAAATTAGTATGTGTATAACCACGATAAGCATTCGGATTCTAAATAAATGAAAAAGTCTTTCAATATTCTGGAAGTTTTATAATTTTTTTAACATCTGTAATGAAATCAGATCATTGTGGTTATGGTGGGCCTTGTGCATCTTCAGACCAACCTAATACTGATCTATTTGAACTTTGATAAATATCTACAGAATAATCAGGAGAACTTATTATAATCACTACTAGTTTGATAGCAGTAATTGCTAATTTTGATTTTTTTTTTCTGTCATGAATTCCATCCTGTGCTATAATTCATCATTGATTTGCTCTATTTGATAACTGCCCACTGGAATGCTAACTACTTGCCAATCAGGAGTTCCATCAAGCTTATTCTGACTTCTAAATACCAATGAATTATTTGGCTGTAGTCACAAAATGGTTTTGATCTAATATTAGGCAAGCTCTAATAAACTTACAATTGTGTTAATGCCATTTCTTTGCAGGAATTATGGTTAGAAAGTCAACGCTAAACTCAGAATTGGTCGAACTTAATTATAGCTAAACTCAGAATTGGTCGAACTTAATGATATCATAGCAGTTTTTGACTGTGCTGTAATTAGTGACAATATGTTGAAGTAATTCTTTTGATGCTGTCAAGAACACTGACATTATTGTTTCTTAATTCTCCATGTTTTTGCCTTGGCTATAGTGAGTAACAAAGTCACTAGAATCGGTAGCTATTCTGAATGCTTCATCGTAAGTTTTGATTATCACTGTTAACTCATCAGATATTTTGCCATCGCTGAGGTACAAAATATACGAGCATAATTTAGAATAGGCTACTGTTGCTGTAATTTGATTATGTACTCGAGTAACCATCTTTTTAGCGATCATAGTGGGAATACCTGCGAGTCATTGAAATTGAAACAAGTTATAACTGTAGGTACTGACATTGTTATTACTGATAATAATTCAGCTCCATCAATAATAGCAGAAAATGAGTAAACAACTGTATCAATGACAACCATGCAGCCGCGATATTGCTTTACTTTCACTGTATAATCGTCGAAAATATTAGTTCAGTCAGACATTCATATACTTGATTGAATCTGTGAGGCTGAAATTCCATAAGTGACTGTCACCATTGATTTTGTCACCAAGGTTTGATTCATTTTACTATGATGTTAATTGTGGTGTCTCAGCGACGCCACCAGTAAGACGCTGTGGTTATATTTTATTGAATGGTACCAGTATAAATTCTTCTTTGGCATCTTTATTTAATACTATAGATACAACTCCAGAAAAAAGCATCAGTCGAGTGATGCCATAGCTATGTGGTATATATACTAAATTTTGCACCACTAAGTATGGACAGTCTATATACACTGGTGACCTCAGCAACATGTTTGATAGTTTCATTTGGCAGTGTCCACCTTACTGATTCTAATGCTACGGTGTACACTATATTGTTAGCTAGTATATGAGGGATTTTAAAAGATTAGTTTTGTGAACAATATTAGGAATTCCACTGACAATATTGTTGAGTCTAGTGTTAATATCAGCGAGTTTAATATTAACAGATAGTGGATTTACAAAAAAAATTTAATGGTTTAATACCAATTCTGCAAAAATTTAAAAACGTTTGTACGTGATTAGAAAAATTAGCATCAACTGTGGTCATTCCATCAGTGATTATTGTTAAAGAAGTTGTTACTGGAAATAACTTATCATCAACATACTTTTTCATTGCAGCATCAAAATCTGATTCTGGTGTTCTGAGATTATTAATACCATTATTTTTCATGATGAGAAATTCATGCATTATATTACCATTGGCTAATACATAGATTCTTTATGTTTGTTTTATTTTTTGTTTTTGTTTTTTTGTTTTTTGTTTTGCTGCAGCGTAGTTTATTGACTTACCGAAATCTTGCATTTTACCCCGATCACTAAAAGTAACAATATAATCAAAAACTGCATGAATTTGTACGATTCCATCTGGCAGTTTTATATTACTTGTCTTTAATTGTCCTTGTTTATACTGAAAAATGACTTCATTTTTTCCACACTTGTGATATTTAATAAATGATAAATCTCATTTCTGAGCTGATCAAGAGTTGCATATTTATATAAATCACCATGCAGCTAAGCTTTACCATGAGAAGATCTTCCCTACATATCTACCATTATATTTCTTAATGTCTGTTTAAATGTGACAACGTAGTGTACTCATGCGCGACTGAGAGGTTATGTTGATTTTGATACAGCATTAAGTACAGAGCACTTCACGACTAGCAGCAGGGAGGGTGAATCCTACAAAATTTTGCCCGTATCCTTAACGAAAAATAAAAGGTTCTTACAACTGGCTGAAAAAAGAAGTCAATAACGCTAAACCAAAGTCTCTAACTATTATATTTCCGTACGGTTAAAAACCGCATAATAAATCCATGAGGTTAGCTCGGTTTTGTTACTCTATTATTGACTATATTTTTCACGATTTTTATGCGGTTTTGTTTACTACAAAACGACCCAATTGTTGTCGTTCATCCTCCCTACTGCTCATGTATATAAAGCAAGGTAACTCCACAGAGTAAATTAAACGATAAATTTCCCCTGTCCAGGTATGTTTTTGTCTGCTAAACTTATCCATCCATCTGTGATTAAATGAATTTTTTTTGTTGAATTCCCTTATAAACTTAAGACACATATCGTAATATAATAACAAGGTTATATTTTATTTTCCTACACACACACATACACTCGCCACAAATAATGCTTTAAGTTTCTAACTGTGTACAATAATACTAATACCTATATCAGTGCATAGGCATGTTATGGGTCTGTGTGCATCCAAGCCGTATGATTCACTTCACACTTTAGCGCGGGCGGTATTCATTTCCGCATTCAGGCTTGTAATTTTAGATCATATACATAAAAGGTGATATATTTAAATCGTCTCATACATATAACCGTAAAATTATAAATATTTAGATTCATTTATAAAATCAGAGTCCTGTATGACTATATAATAATTTCAGAAACGTATATTAGTAGCACAGTAGCTAGAGCGTTGGACTCTAATGCTGATTTTCTGTGGTTTGACCCCAGATCCCGCCGGGATGGGTTCGGGTCCCCGGGTCGCCCAACCATTTTTAAGTGAGGTTTCGATAAAATCCACCACGTATCCTGTGGTGGAATTCGTTGGTGTTTTTTTTTTTTTCGAAATCGCAATGCCTAGACAATCTTCTGAATTTCTAATATTTCGCTTTCGTCGATTAGAAATTCGCCGGGAGGTGTGTCTATGCAAAATCCGCCCCCCTAAAATAATCAGTAGCATGCCTTGAGCTCTCTGCCCCATGGAAGAACCCCCAAAATAAACATCCAGAAAGGTGTTAGCCAAAAGAAACAGAACATGGGTGTGCCACATAATAAGTCATAAGAGAGACGACCATGTAGCACCTCATGAAAGTCACACAGACTATCGAGGGGTTCCAATGAAGGGTAACCGCTAGGATGCTACTGATTATTTTTAATAAATTTAAATTACATACATACATCCCTATAAATTAATCAAAGATTTTATCCAGACCTATACGATATCTGGATCTTGGGTCATGTAGATTTATTGTTATAAATCCAAACGGAACTGTGCTTTTGAGAAAAAGTTATTAAATTTAATCATGTCTATATCCCCTGAACACCAAGTATAATAAATATTCTGTAGAGTATAATTATCTACACCATTAAACACAACCAAAATATTGCAGTTATCTCTAATCACTTTAGGTATCTGTGTATATCGTTGTGTAACATAAATCACGTCTGTATTTTTGTGACGACCTCGAGAAAATATTCTAGCTGGATTAGATTGTTTGTCCAACATCACATCATCATATACTACGAGATTATTAATGAATCCATCTAAGTCATCTACGGACGGGGCTTCATCTATATCTGTGATAAAGTCAATAATATCTTCACCTTCTTTATTAACTGATTTTGCTTTCTCGTTAAAATCTTTAAGTACTTCGTAACAATGCTGATCATCTACAGACGGTGCTATTAAATATAGTTTGTTCCATCTCATCCATCTCATTATTAAATTTAACAATAATTGTGTTTTACCTGATCCAGATGGACCTATTATAATCATTCTTATCGAATTTGGTAATGCTGGATGGTGCTTCACTGGTTCTTGTTTTCGTGTCGCCGAAAAATCAATTATTGTATACATGAGTTTATATTGTGTTCGATGTAAATCATCAACCCCCACCGTTGGTGGGACCACTGGATTGACAACAATAATAACGAAAAATAAACGACATGCATTAACAGAAAAATATGTAAAATGTGGTACACAAAAATATAAATTTATCTCAGGGACAACAAAGATAGGTGGGGATATAGCCGCATCATTAGGAAAATTACCTGGATTACCATGGGCTAAGTATATTGGTGAGAAACACCTTCCTGGATATAATTATTGTGGTCCTGGAACTCGTCTCGATATCAGACTAGATAACCAAGATCAACCAAGACCAGGAGAGTATCCAGTAAATAAGACCGATCAAGCATGTCACATTCATGACGTTGCTTATAAAAATCCAGATTTGCAACAACGGCATCTTGCAGATGTAAAATTGATTCATGCATTAAATTCTATACCTAATAAATCTATTAGAGAGAAACTCGCTAGTTTCCTGTTAAAATCCGCTATGAAAAGTAAAATAATGTTAGGGGCTGGTAACTAATTATATTATTATTATAATGGAATCCATTTATTATAGTCCTAGAGGGTATTGCAAAGGTAAAGCAGCGATCACTAAACTTGCTAAAGCAGCAAAAGTTTCGCGTTCTGTTGCTGCAGCGTGGTTAGCACGACAGGCAATATGGCAAATTTATTTACCACCACCAAAAAAAAATTCAATATGCACATTTTGATGTCGGTGTTTCTAACGAAGTTCATCAAGCAGATATTTTGTTTTTACCACATTATACTATTAAAACACGTGGACGAAAGTCACGCACGTACAAATACGCATTGACTGTTGTTGATATTGCAAGTAGATATAAGGAAGCTGAACCATTATTAACAAAAACAGCATTTGAAGTTACATCTGCGTTTGAGCGAATTTATCAACGTGGTGGTCTACGAGGGCCACAACTATTACAAGTTGACCCTGGTAAAGAATTTCTTGGCGCAGTGTCATCTTTGATGAAAAAGCATAACGTTAAAATCAGACGAGGGCATACTGAAATTCATCGTGATCAAGCAATTGTTGAACGATTTAATTGAACACTTGCTGAGCGGTTATTTGGATATCAATACGCAAATGAAATATCTGCTGACTTTACGTCCGGTGAGCGATCTCGTGAATGGGTTGCAAGTTTACCAAGTGTGATATCTGCATTAAATAATGAAATTACTTGTGCAACTTCCATGAAACCTTCTAATGCAATAACAAAAAATACATACCATGTAGCTATGAATACGGACAACGAGGTCAACAACCAGTATTAGGTAATATGATTGTGAGATATTTATACGAACCAGGGGAGTTGGAGGCAGGCAAAAGACGAGCTACTGACCCTATTTGGAGTGTGACCACACATACAATTTCTAGCATGGTTAGATCTACTGCAAGACCTGCCATATACAGACTAGATTCTACTGCACCTCAAAGTGGATTTGTGCGTGAACAATTGCAAGTAATTCCTGCGGATACACAATTACCACCGCGTTCACTTATGTAAACTAGATCCCCGACGTCGATTACATTCAAGACAGGTCAGCATCACAATTTCACGTGTGTGACCAAGATCACTATCTATTCTGTCTACGGTAAATTGTCTTGGATTATTATTCAAATATTGTCATAAAATTATTGTGTTACAACTTGCACAGTGATTATTCTGTAGTTGTTTTAATTTTATAATAAATTCAGTATCAATATCAAAGTCACGTTTTTTGTCACATTGTTTATAAGACGCTATTGTTTTCTTTATTACATCAGCGTCATTACTAATCTCTTCAGTTATCAAATAATCTATGACAATTTTATGGAGTTGAGTTATTCTTCTGACGCGAGATACTGCAAGATAGACTGAGTCTGACCATTCGATTCGATCATCTACAATCCAGATATTTGTATCAGATATAGTTAATCCCTGTGACGAATGGATCGTTATAACGTATCCTAACGTCCACGGTGATTTATCCATACTCAATGCACTCTTAACAATATCAGCTGCTACGAAAACAATATCATTCAATACCAGATTTTGTACTCGGACGCCTTCAGTGTCTTCACCTGGAATTTCAACTTCAATATTCTGTCGTCGAGTATCTGCTGGGCAATAACATAATGGTACTGGTAGATTTGAAAACTTTTCTTTATGTAACGTAAATAATTTATTTTGCAATTCATCACGAACTATCTTTCTACATGTATTTCTTCGTAATAATCCACATTATTCTTTAGCCATTCATGTGGAGACTGTCCAACAAAGGGTGGTGGTTGACCATGATCACCACACATAATCACAGCAGTGTTTTTTGTTAATAACCATTCAAAGAATGTTTTTAGTGTTTCTGACGACAGCGTACATATCTCGTCCCATATAATATACTTAGATATATATATTTTCACCCATTCGCTCAGGAGTCCATGTATCTCCGCACCATCTAAAAAACTGATATGTACATTTTTTACCCCTCGTTCTTTTATCTCTCTAGCAAGTTTATGTGTAGGTGTCAAAACAATCATATCTGAATTGTTGTTTATAAATAATTTAATCGCATGCTTTGTTTTACCTGACCCTCCACATCCATTAAGATAAACGGTCTTATGTCTAACCACAGGATCGTACGTAGATGGTGCAGATTACTTTGATATTTGATTATTATTTTTTTTAATATATTTCCTTAATTTCAACGTCAGCAAATTCAGAATAACTTAGTAGATTTTCTTGCTTTATTCTCCATGTCCCCTACTCACCATTACCAAGTAGCGGATTTAATAAATCCTTATATTTTTTTGTTTATATAAAATGAATCCGTAGCGACTCTAACAGCGTAACGAGGAAATCTATTTATCATAGACAGTAGATTTATAGAAACATAGGTTAGCATCGAAGATCTTAAATGAGTAAACTGCGGAGAGTCGCCCTCAATATAGCTCACAATGGTGTCTAGTTTGGTCCCATCCGATAAATAAGCATTACTTCGGCTTATAAATGTGTTTTTCTCCGTGGTAACAGTTATTATAAAATCTAACTCAGCATCGTCCATAAGCAGTCTTACGCAGTGCCTTTTATGACCGTATGAGTAAACTTGCCGATTATCTTTCTACAAAGATCTTTTGCACGTTTTTCATCGTGCTCATCCTTGCATTTACGTATATTATTAGTAATTTTAATAATGTCATCTTCGGCAAGATCAGAAAATTCTTTCCTAACATCATCAATACTAAATCTGTCCGGTTCTGGTAACCAAACTTGCTTTTGTGCACTATAGGACATAATCGCTTCATTAACCCTCAACGATACTAAAATTCCAGCATCAATCATATATCTTAATAACACTTCTGGAGTCCAACATTTTTCTGAAAAATGTCCTCCAAACCAAGCATAAGTAATCGGATGGAGATCTTTTCCGAACTCGAATGATTCTATATATGCAAATCCGGTTAAGTCAAAATCTTGTAAGGGTCCATTTATCGAAATTCTGGTCATGTCATGTGTAGGGTGTCCGAATCTGTCAAAGTATTTAGAACATTATCCACATCCAAGAAAACTCCCAGGATAACATGCAGCCATGTCGACGGAGATGACATCATTATACTCGTATTTAGTATTCCATAATCCACTCTGCCCATATTCTATGCAACTTTTTTGTATATCCTCAATAAATTCTGATCTTGTCGGTCTCCATAAACTTTTCTCTTGAGAGAAATGAACCGCTATCGATGGTACTGTAAAACAATTATTTATTAGTTGTCTAATTTGACATCGTCAGAAGTATATTTTAGTGCAAGATTTCTCATTTCTTCATAAAGAGATTCTGTACGATAAATATCTCCATTGGGTCGTACAAATTGATCGTAATCGTGTTCCGAACTTTGAAATAACCAAACAGATACAGGGGCACTTTTACTAATATTTTTAATAAAATCAAATATATGACCATTATAAAATTATACCATTCTGTCTCGTGGAAATACAGTTACAACATAAGTCCATGCATGTGAATTATGATCAATAATCGTTATAGGACTTCCATTTTTTGTATATTTTGGTTTGTACAATATCTCTCCTGTTAGTGTTTTTACTGTTATTGGAAATCTTAATGACTTTTCTAGCTTAGCAACATCCTTAATAGATGCACCAAAATTTCTAACAGTTTCTGCCCATTCACATATTTTTTTTACGTCTTAAATCTGTTAAGCCATTACCACGCATCGCATTTGTAAAATGTTCAGTAATGCGCTCCGCAACACAGTTTATTCTTGACTCTGATAGTCTCATCGGTTAGAGATCCGCAATATTAGGTTTATCATTCAGTAAAAACAATCCATATACCACAGCAGTAACTGGATACCCTCGCTCAAAATACGGTTTATCAATACCAGTCAGTATTCCAGATTTGGATCTGTTACTTAATAATATCGTTTTATTATTTCCAGACTGTATATGAATGGGTTCTCTCTTGTCACGAATCATCCAAATATCATCTTCTGTCTCCACAAAATTTTTTATTAAAACAAGATAATTTTGATTATCAAGGTGGTTAATATTTACCTTCCCTCGTTCGTCGTTCATAACATTAATATTGGTTTTAACTCTGAAAGTTGACCACACATGAAGAGCACCGTCTTCACGAAATTCCTTTTTGGCCTCACGGATACGTTTAGTTATATCTGCATTTGTTAAAGCTAGATCTTTCATCGAAACACTACATATATATCCTAATAGTTTGTCAAGACCAAATCTAGTAGCAGATGGTTCAATTGTTGATAATTCCTCCATTATTATAATTAAGAAAAATATTCAAATTGAAATTTAGTATATTTGAATATTTTTCTTAATTATAATAATGGAGGAATTATCAGCAATTGAACCATCTGCTAGTAGATTATAGAAAATAAATGTGTTTGGTTAAAAATTGGACATATTTCTTCTTGTAATAAGTCATGCGTAAACAAATACTGTGGTTACCATATGCAAAGAATCAGACATGGAAGTACCGGACCAAAGTCATGCATTCAATGTGGTATTGGAGTTAGAGGAAAAACGCAATTATGTGAAAATCGTGGAGGTAAAAACTATAGGGAAATTAAACGATATTATAACAAAAAAAAATACATCGACAGGTAAATCCCCTATAAAGACAGAAAAGGATTATCTAACCAGATTTCAAAAATAAAGATTTAAACAAATAAATATTATACACAAATGGAGCAAAAAGAATTTGTGAGACATCCAATATGTACGAATTACGAGGCAACCAGAGATGGTGTTATTAGACATTGTAGACTAAAGAAACCACTCGGTAGTCTTAATAATGTTGGTTATTTTAAATTTAGTATGAACGAAAACAAAAATTATTTTTCACATAGGTTTATCATTGAATGTTTTTATGGGAGAACAAAGATGGATTTATTATTGACCACATTGATGGAAATCCTCAACATACGAAATTTTTAACCTGCAGGCTATTACGCAGAGTCAGAATTCTAAACGAATATAATAAATATTGAACACTGTAGACTGAAGAAACCACTCGGTGGTCTTAACAAATATATATATATATATATATATATATATATATATATATATATATATATATATATATATATATATATATATAATAAAAAAATAATCGATATTAAACTTAAAATATCTTCATTTTTTCTCCTACTCTACGAACGTATGTACAAATTAATATATAACGTCTCCCCGCGCAGGTCCACATTATTACCATCTTGATTTGTGAGTTTGAAATTCATTCTTGACAATAATGAATTATGTACACGCAGGTAAACTTGATTTATTGGCTCAGATACAATCAGCCAGCCCGGAGGGGATTGGATATTAGATGAGTATAATATATATCCCTGCTGAGCCTGGTTAGACTTTGAAATATCGACATGGTAACTACTATCAATTATATCGCACATTAAATTCAGTGCGATGGTGGGTGTTATATTAACAATATTAGGTGAAATATGACGACCTGTTCCATATGGGTCATTATTATATTTGAGAACAGTTGGAAGCGGGATTAATTTTTTCCATGAATTACATGTTCCTTTGAAGTACTCATCAATAAGATCATTAATTGATTTTTTTAGCCCCTCAGATTCGAATCCGGGAATGATGAATGTTGATAGCTGTTGTGCGTTTATTTTATAATGTTTCATAAACAATCTCGGTGCTGAATAATTATTGAAAAAGTTCATAATAGTTTTATTGATAAAATCAAGGTCTGTTGAAACGGCGTTTAGATGATGTATCGTTTCGATTATTTGCATTTTCATGTCCTCGGAGTAATGCTGACATATCCCAGAAAATAAATGTCTTAAATTATTATAAGTATTAGAAAATTCAGTCTTTACGTCATTAGAATATGTCTTAAAGAAATTTTCATTAACATCTTTACCTGTAAAATATGCATGATGTTCCATATCAAATATTGTAATATATTTTATTCTGAGACCATAAACATAATTCCCTCCGTTTTTTTATATTCTGGTTGTTTTAAAAATATTTGGTTATCTGTTTTAAACTCTTCGATTTTGGGCTCTGGTGGACCTTGATAAACAGGTGCAACTTCAGGCCATCCTAACACTGATCTAAGCGAACTTTGATAAATATCTACAGCATAATCAGGAGAATTTATTTCAATCACCGACGATAATGTTGGTTCGTAAACAGTAATTGCTATTTTAGACTCTTTTCCGGTTAAAGAGTTAATTTTGCGCTGGAATTCCTCATTAATCTGTTCTAACTGATATCTACCAGTTGGAATACTAACTACCTGCCAATCGGGAGTTCCATCAGATTTATTTTTATTTGCAAATACTAATGAATTATTTGCTAGTAATTCACCAAATGGTTTTGATCTAATATTAGGCAGCTATAATAAACACGTAATTGAGCTAATGCTATCTCTTTTACTGGAATTGCAGTTGGAATGTTAACGCTAAATTCAGGATTGGTCGAACTTTTTGATATCATGGTAGTTTTTGAAGGAGTTGTATTAGCGACTATCTGCTGTAATAACTCATCCAAGCGATGTTCAGTTGCTGACATTATTGTTATTATTATTGTTTAATTCTCCATTTATTTTGTCACCAGAATCACTAACAATTCTGAATGCTTCATCGTAGGTTTTAATTATCGTTACGAACTCCTCGTCAGATATTTTACCATCACTGAGATACGTGGAAATATACCCAGATAGTTTAGAGTATGTTGCTGTTGCTGTGTGCAATTTTATCATATACTCACGCTATTTTTCATTCGCACATGTATCTATCTTTTTAGCAATAATACTAAGAATACCTGCTATAGTTGTTGAGGTTGAGACAATAATTATTATAATTGTTGGAGCTGTCATTGTTAATGTTGATAATATTAATCCGGATCCAGCAACAATAGCAGAACTGAATACACAATTATATCAATGACGACCATATGTCTATGATATTTTTTTACTTTTACTGTATAATAGTCGATGGTATTTTTTTAGTTTGGTCAGACATTCACACGCTTGATTATATATGTGACGTTGAACGTCGATAGATGACGTAGTTATTTGATCTATTATACTATGATGTTAAGTAGTTAATTGAGTTACAAATTCCAAACACCACCAGTAATTAGCTGAGGCCATATATTTACCATACGATTCCAGAGCAATTGTTTCCTCGGAATCTTTATCTAACACTACAGATATAGTTCTAGAAATATTACCAGTTGATGAAAATGTGGTAAATATTCTAAACTCTGCACCGCTAAGTACGGATATCCTATATACACCAGCGTATTTGATGGTTTTATTTTTTTGGCGTCCACACTCCAGATCCAGATGCAATTGTATACACAATATTTTTAATCTGCTGGTGAGGAATTTTAACCAGACTAGTGTTTTGAACAATATCCGGAATTCCACTAATAATATCGTTGAGTTTTGGTGGATTTCCAAAAAATTCGTTATTAGTCCTATTCACGTTTTTGCGAAAACGCAAAAACGTATTCACGTGACTGGTAAATTCAGTTTCGATTTTGGTTATTATATTAATGATTGGAATCTGTTTATCATCGACGTATTTATTGTAGCAGCATCAAACTCAGATTCTGGTGTTTTTAAATTACTAATACTATTATGGTTCATATTGAGAAATGCAAGCATTATACCGCCGTTGGCTAATATATACTTGAATTCCTGATCATCAACATATTTTTTTGTTGTAGCATCACTATCTGTGGTTAGGTTTCCATGATCTGTAATTTTGTTTTGTTCATAATAACGTCTCCACTAAATACACCGCCAGCTTTCCTGACATAATCGTTAACTGATTTACTGGAATCTTGTATTTTGCCCTGATCAGTAAAAGTACCGATATTATCAGCAACTGCAGTAAGAATTCGTATAAGTACGTCTGGTAGTCGTATATTACTCGTCTTTAAATGTCCTTGTTTGTCCTGAAAAACAATTACTTCATTTGGATCCACATTTGTAATATTTAATAAATCGTCGATCTCATTTCTAAGTTGATCAAGGGTTGCATGTTTAGATAAATCACCTTGCTGCTGAGCTTTACCACGAGCAGATCTTCCAAAAATATCAACCATTATATTTACTGATGTCTGTTTAAATGTGACAATGTGGTGTATTCATGCACGACTTTATGAGGTGGTTTTGTTGATTTTGATATTGCATCAAGTAGATTAAGTACTTCACGACCACATATTGGTGGATCAGTTAATGTTTGTGTAGGTAACGTTGAATACCAAACAGGAGTACTTTGCATGTTGTTAGCATAGTCTAAAAATTCCTTTGTTGGCGCTAATCTAATGAATCCAAATAAATAATTCCACGTGGATCAATTGCATACGCTACCCAATGGGTGCCAGGTCCAGAGTTTTTATCGAGATTTATAATACCTGTTTCAGTATTGTTTGGTTGTGTTCGTAATTGATCGCGCATGAAAACACCTCTAAAGTTTTTTTATTTTTAAGTTTTTAACAGCATCGAGTAAATCACAATTGGACATATGCGATATCAGTAAACTTTCCCGGGATGTCTTAGGCCTTTTCCGTACCATGAAGGCGGGGTCCTTGGTAATCTGAGACCTTTTCCTTTTTTAGATATTCCCTTTCCGGTTGCTTTCTGTAATGCCATTTCAGCGGCTGTTCCAACAGCACCTAATGCAGCTGCCTTTGCTACTGCTGGTGCTGCAGCGGCTATTAATGCTGGTATAGCTGCGAGAAGGGGGAATATACCACCCGTTTTAATTGTATCTTTGATAGCAGCCACAGAAAGACTAAGATTGACGCCTTTATTTAATTTTTTTGCTTCATTAAAGTTTTTGAATTGACGCTCGGTTAACGATAATTTATTTGAACCGCTCATCTGATCTCGCTTTAACGATATTTTTATTTCATAGTTATTGTTTGATGCCGATTGTAGTCTTTTGATCTGACCAGGAGTCAGACTCACACTAACGTGATGATATGACATTATTAATATTATGAATGATCTAATTACATGTTCTCTACTGGCGCATCAATTACTCTCATTCGTCCACCAACACCTTCGAGTAATATTGATTTATCGCTAAGTATAACAGCAATTGCTCTGTAATTAGGAATAGCTCCAGCATCTCTATTAACACGAGCTCGAAAATGTATATCAACTACTGATTGTCTGGTTAAATCTAAATGTTCTAGTGAAAAGTAATAAATCGGATACATCGTTGTAAAATCCAGCTGCGATATTTGTAAACCAGTATCAAATTTTTTTTATCACGTCCCATAAACGACATAAGACAATGATATGCACGTGCTACATGATTTTGATCGAAATTTAACAAAATATCTTCGGATGGTTCTTGATGTCCGTTTATTCTTAATAAAACCTCAAAAACACCGAGCATATCATATATCTTGATACTACGTTTTTGATCATTTTCTCGTGCAGTATTTTGAAGCGCAATAAATATATGTCGCGGTGCAGAAACACCCTGCTGAGAAGTTATATGCCATGTGAATAAACTGTTAATTGTACTTTGAACACTATCTGTGGTTGTTGTTAACCATGATAACGCTGATTTACCGCCTTGACTCATAAAAAATAGTAACTGATCTTCTTTAGATATCGTCGGAATCATTACTGCCATCCAGAGCGAAAATTTTGTTAGTATAACTCTACCAGCATCACCAGCAGGTCGCCATATTGCATCATCGTCGGTTGCTTTTCGTACCAGCACAACTGTATGTTTGGCTCCAAAAATCACTTTTCTGACATTTCTACAAAATCCAAAGATATGTGATATTGAAATCACACATGGTAATCTTCTACTTCCACCCTGCAACATCGATCGACGTGATGTGGATCCCAAGTTGAAATTTGCATTCATCGATAATACTGCAGGGGTAGTGTTGTCCCCGGCGGCATTTCTCACATTACCAATAGTTACGTTTCTATTTTCTGGAACATCTGTTGTATCTTTTGCAAACATCATTGATGGACCAACTGATCTTGAAAAATCGTCACTGTATCTTGCAAGACCAAGTATTGTTGTAGCAACGACAACATCTTTTTGAATTGATTCAATATTTTTTTCCGTCAATCATATACGTAGCGCTATCAAACAATGCCATAATACCATTATTAACAAAACCAACACTAATTTCGGCTGCATATTCAGCATTATCATTTTTTAAAATTTAACCTTCGATTTCAATAAATGCTTCTGAGGGCAGGAAATATATACTTGTATCCTGAACCTGTAATTCGATTCGTCCACGCTGATTTGGTGTTTGTGCGTCATAAGAATAATACTGATAATCACGCACAGACTCATCTTTGAGAACTGGTGCGTCCATGTCGAATGCGGGATCACTTATACGTTTGAACATATTTATTATAATTATTATCTAAAACGAAGATCACTTCGGGAAGTGAGACCACTTCCTGCTATCAGACTAGCGGTGTATTTTTGTCCTTCTCAGACATCGGGACATCAGCCAACTCTGCTAGTTTTTCATTAGCGGCTTGATTTATTATTTTACATACACTTGCAGGCATCACTTCAGTACTGGGCAATTTCACCGGCTGAGGTCGGACAGGTTGTGGTCTGCGTATTAATCGTGCTAGTCTATCTTTGATTGCTGAAAACGCTTTACTGGCAAGGTTACCAGCAGCGTCTATACCTTTTTCACGAACAACATCAATAGCTTTCATACTTAGCTGTTTTGCAATAGGTATTGCTTTTGGGGCCATTCTTCTAAATAGACCCTGGACAACATCACCTAACCCATCTCCGTAGATTGCTCTGTAAATCGGTATTCGAGAGTTAATTGTCCTGACTATGGTAGGTCCACGTTGAGCACCATGCACAATCATTTTATTATTAATTAACTTTATCACTAATTGTATCAAATCACTGTGACTTAGTCACAATAGTAGTCATCGGCAATTTCATTAATAAGTGATCGATACACATCAATATCCATAATACCGCCACTAAATAATCGTTTACAAATATCTGCTGTTTCATTAATGATTTCTGGGGAATTATTACCAGCTCATTTTCCTCCGAAGAGAATTTCTAGTCGTTCAACATCAGTAAGGACATTATTAGGACACTGAGTAATAACACCACTACCTAGACAAGTTCCAGTTGCACCAGAAGTGTCTTGAAATACTTCTTCACTTGGATTCGGTGGTGTTGTTTTACTTGGTGTAGATAGAATTGGTATTCGTGATTTTGGTAATCCTGGATCACGAAGTGATTGCTCAAATGGTTTTGGTTCTTTTTGTTTTGAAGGTTTTTTACTTTGTTTTTTCTCCTCTTTTTTTAATTGTTTTAATTCATTAATTACCCTAACATAATCCTCATATAATGGATCATCAGCTCTAGCTTGATCAATATTCATGCGTATACGATATAATACTTTCTGCCATTGTTCACGGGTTTTAATATCTTTAGCATGTTCAGGTTTCATTAATTTACCTCTAAAACTATCCAAAGCAAATTCAGCTAATTGATCTATATTTTTAATGCCATTAATTACCTTAACAGTTTCTTCATTAAATTTATCTATTAATTCAACTTCTGGTTCAGTGGCTAGTACTTTTTGTTCCGTTTCTTTTGGCTAAAACATTTCTGGATGTTTATTTGGGGGTTCTTCCATGGGGCAGAGAGCTCAAGGCATGCTACTGATCATTTTAAGAGGGGGGGGAATCTTGCATAGACACACCTCGACGAAAGCGAAATATTAGAAATTCAGAAGATTGTCTAGGCATTGCGATTTCAATTTTAAAAAAAAAACAACGACCCCCGGGTAGAATTCCAAAACGGAATCCGACCACAGGATACGTGGTGGATTTTATCGAAATCTAAGGGGATGCCTCCCCCTCCCCACTTAAAAAAGGTTGGGCGACCCGAACCCATCCGAGCGGGATCTGGGATCAAACCAAAGAAGATCAGCATTAGAGTCCAACGCTCTAGCTACTGTCCTACGGATTCGACTTACAAATATACGTTTCAGAAATTATTATATAGTCATACAGGACTCTGATTTTATAAATGAATCTAAATATTTATAATTTTACGGTTATATGTATGAGACGATTAAAATATATCACCTTTTATGTATATGATCTAAAATTACAAGCATGAATGGGGAAATGAATACCGCCCGCGCTAAAGTGTGAAGTGAGTCATACGGCTTGGATGCACACAGACCCATAACATGCCCATGCACTGAGATAGGTATTTGTATTATTGTACACAGTTAGAAACTTAAAGGATTATTTGTGGCGAGTGTATGTGTGTGTATAGGAAAAAATAAAACCTTGCTATTTTATTACGATATGTGTCCTAAGTTTATAGTGGAATTCAACAAAAAAAGATTCAGTTAATCACAGACGGACGGATAAGTTTAGCAGACGAAAACATACCTGGACAGGGGAAATAATCGTTTAATTTACTCTGTGGAGTTACCTTGCTTTATATACATGAGCAGCAGGGAGGGTGAACAACAATTGGGTCGTTTCGTAGTAAATAAAACCGCATAAAAATCGTGAAAAATATAGTCAATAATAGAGTAACAAAACTAAGCTAACCTCATGGATTTATTATGCGGTTTTTAACCGTACGGAAATATAATAGAGACTTTGATTTAGCGTTATTGACTTCTTTGTTTTCAGCCAGTTGTAAGAACCTTTTATTTTTCGTTACGGATACGGGCAAAATTTTGTAGGATTCACCCTCCCTGCTGCTCGACCACATATTGGTGGATCAGTTAGTTTTTGTGTTGGCAATGTTGGAGTACTTTGCTTGCTGTTAACATATTCTAAGCATTCTGTTGGTGGTGCTAGTCCATATGAATCAAAATAATTCCTCGTGAATCATCCACATAAGTAACCCAGTGAGTACCAGGGAAAGTTTTCAATATTGTTAAATATTGTTTGGTTCTTTTGGTAATTCATCAGGCATAAAAACACCTAAGCATCTTAAAGTTGTTAGCAGCATCGAGTAAATCAAAACTGGACATGGGCAGAATCAATAACTGTCGCACCCTTTCCATGCCATGAATATGGGTCCCTTGCATTCTTCGACCTTTTCCCTTTTTTTTGGGGGGAGGGTAAGATTTTATTCCCCCGTCTGGTTGCTTTCTTTAATGGCATTCCAGCATCGACTATTAATGCTGGTATAGCTGCAAGAAGTGAAAAAATTCTGCCAGATTTAACAATATCTTTAATAAATCCAGCAGAAGGATTATGTTTTACACTTTTATCCTATGTTTTGGCTTCATTTCTGCTCGGTCAAAGATAATTCATTTGTACTACTCATATGTTTTTTTTATTCCAGTTTCTTTTTATGCTGACTGTAGCCATTTAGTCTGACCAGGAGTCAGGGTAATGCTAATGTGATTATATGATATAATAATATTCATAAACAATCTACTTACATGTATGGAAAATATTTACATAATTTGTATCAGAGCATCAACATTAGTCCAACATCTTCAAGTAACATTGATTTATTGCAGAGTATAAAAGCAATTGCTCTGTATTTAGCAATATCTCCTATCGTCACATAAACTCGAAAAAATGTATCAACTACTTCTTGTCTGGTTAATTCTAAATGTTCTAGTGAAAATTAATAAATCGGATATAAGGTAAAATATGTGATATTTGTAAACCAGTATCAATATTTTGATCACAACCCGTAAACGATGATATGCTCGTGCTACATGATTTTGATCGAAATCCAATAATATATCATCGGATGGTTATTGATGTCCATTTATCCTAAATGAAACCCAAGATCGTCGAATATCAATACTATGTGTTTGTAATTTTAATCGTGCAGCAATTGGTAATGCAATAAATGTCTTGGTGCTGAAACACTTTTGAGAAGTTATTTGCCATGTAAACTATTACTATTACTCTGGATGTGGTCATTGTCAACCATGATGACATTGATTTACCAACTTAACTCATAAAAGATAGTAACTGATCATCAGATATTGATGGAGTCATTACCGAAATCCACATTGAAAGTTTTCTAAGATTTACATCACCATTGGGTCGCCATATTGCATCATTCTCTGCAGCCTTTCGTACTAATACAACTTAAGTATGGTTCCGAAAATAACCTTTCTGATATTTTCTTCAGAATCCAAAGATATGCGATAGTGGAATCACACATGAAAACAATCTTATATTACATTTTAACATTGCTTGATGTGTTGTGAATCCTAAATTGAATTCTAGATTAGCACCATGAACCACAGGCCACACATCAGTTTCTTGATCGTCTCATATTATACTATCTACTCTCAGGACTTTTCTTGGGAAACATTAATCGACCAGCTATCTTGAATAATCGGCACTTTATCTTGCTAGTCCCAATATCATTGTGACGTCAACGTCTTTCTGAACTGATTCAATACTTTTTCCAACAATGATGTATGTGGCACTGTCAAACAATGCCATGATACCGTTGTTGACAAAACCAATTCTAACATTAATATTGTATTCAGTATTATGTTTTTATAATTTCACCTTCCACTTCATTAAATGCATCAATGGGTAAGAAATACCTACTTGTATCTTGAACCTGAAGTTAAATTCGTCCACCCTGCTCTGAAATTCTTGTCATTAGAATAATATTGATAATCACGCACATACTTATCTTTGATTACTGGTGCGTCCAACACGTTTCAACATCTTTATTACATTTACTAGTGTCTAACATGAAGACTACTTTGGGAAGTGAGACTAAGTCCTTTCAGACTAATAGACAGTACTACCTAATTTAACTGTTGGCCGAGGTTTTCGTCGTATTAATCGTGCTAGAATGCTTTACTAGCAATATCACCAACAGTACCAATACCTTTATCACGGATCGTGAACAACATCAATAGCTTTCATTCCTAGTTGCTTTGAAATCGTTTTTGCTTTTGGGGCTATCCTAAACAGACCCTGAACAACATCACCTAGTCCATCTCTAGGTTTTGTATACTGGTAGTCGTGAATTTATTACCCTGACCATGGTTGGTCTACATAGAGTACTATGTATGATCATTTTATTATAGTAACTGTAATTACATACTCAATCACTCTGATAGTCATTGGTGATTTCATTAATGTTACCAATAGACATTAATATCCATGATCAGCTGCTTCATTAGTTATTTCTGGGAATTATTACCAACTGTTTTCCTTCAATCAGGGTTTCTAGTCATTCAACGTCAGCAAGGACGTCATTAGTACAAGTAATAAGGCTGCTTCTTGAGTAGTAAAGACCACTTCCAGTTGTGCCAAATAAATCTTCCTCTGTTTTACTATTTTGTGTTCTGCTACCTGCTCCTCTCGTCATTTTTAACCCCTTGTCTTTTCTCATATTTCTCCATTTTTCTTGTTCCAGCATTCTTTTCTTCTAGTCTTTGTTCTGCTTTCCCTTCTCATTCCCCCCCCTCAAATAATTGGTTCTCTCTACTTTTTGTTTCTTGAATTGGGGGTAATTTTGATTTGTTATTTAATCGATGGAATATTCTCCATCATTGCCTCAAATTTTACATACAATATAACCACTTTTCCCATTTTTATCATCTATATATTCAATACCGTATTTGGGTTTTATATAACCCTTCAGTTTTGAAGATCTATTAACATCCAGTTAAGCTAATTCATGTTTTTTTTACAGATTTAATTTTTTCAATTCCCGTTTCATGAAACTTATTTAAATACTAATTATACTTCTTAGCTGTTATTAATTCTGGTTGTTCATCATATTGTTCATTTGGTGGTGGTAACACAGCAGCTATTTCAACTGGAAGCTCCTGTGAAATTGTTTTCTTTGTTCTGCTTTTTTTCCAGTTGCTTCAGCAGTTTTCTCCAATGTTGGAATAAGACCTTTATTGGCTTCTGTTATAGGTTTAAATAAATTTTTAAAATCCTTTTCCAAATTTAACTTGAGATTCCTGATGTGATTTTAATTGGTGCTTAACAGAATCACGAACAGGTAAATAATTTTTATTGCCTCCATTCGCTCTCAAGCTAATCTAGATAGAGTGGTTCTCATATATTCAGTATTGATAATATTTATACTGGTGGTTTAATTTATAGCAGCAGAGAAGGTGAACGACAAATAAATGAGTGACCTGGCAAGTAAAATAAAAATGTGAAGAAAAAAGGTCATCAACGGGATAAAAAAAGTGAGCTAACCCAAATGATTTATCGTCCGTTTTCAACCAAATGGAAATATGCTCAGTTAGAGGCTTCAGTTTAACGTTATTGACCTGTTTTTAGCCTTTGTAGGAACCTTTATTTTTTATAAATAATGTCTCAAGCAAAGTGGTCTGTTCACCCTCCCTGCTGCCTGAACCAATATTGTGTCACAGCAGTGTTTTGTACATTGGCAGAAAATAGTGGAGCAATTGACTCAAAAGGATGCTTTTAATACAGTCTACATACTGTATTACAAAGCCATTACAGATGTATTCAAAGAAAAGGATGTATTTGTGCAAACACACACCATCAGTGATAAATGGCTTATTTACAAGTCCATTCCAGTTGTGTGCACCCCTTACCTTAATCATGGAGACCAGTACATCCAATGAATTTCAAAGACCCAAACCACTGAAATATGTGACTGTTCTGCCAAGGTGTAGATAGGCTAAAATATCAGAACCATATCTTGTGAAGATGGTACCAGTACAGATCACAACAAATTTACCTTGTTTACACCAACTTTGGGTCACATACGGCCACTGCAAATTTTGAGGGCTGTTCTATTTAAATACACTTGATATATTGGGAAAGCAGTTTTCAAAGATGCAAGTTATTCTGATTACTCAACAAGTTCATATGAAAGCAATACAAAGTTCTAAATTGCATTAATGGCAGACAGCAATAATGTGGAACTACTTTGTAATAGAGTAATTAAAGCTAGTAAGATAACAAAAAAAGGACTAGAGTAAACAATGTAGAGTTGTGTGTTTCAGTTTGGCTAACAATCAAGTCATTGTTTTCAAAATGTGGCTTGCTATACCATATTTATTCTACAATACATTAGTCAATGTGCACCATATTTACATTAATCTATTTACATTTCCACACCAAATAAATAAATAAAAGACTAAAATGAAAGTCCTTGGATGAACTAATCTGGAAGTCACCAAACTAAAAATATAAATGCTAATTTACTTGTTTCTATAGTGAAATCTGGCAATACAGATATTAAATAAGATGACTTTTTGATTAAAGGATATGTATGCACCATCTTAAAACTTTCTGAAAATATGTTGGGGGTACCAATGTCAGCACCATTATGGAGAACTATTTGACATTCCATGCACATTCACTGGGTATCCATGTATGCTTAAATGGAACAGCCCCGACATCAATTTCACTGATGTAAGAGAGTGTGACAGATTTTTAATGTAGCTTTAACAATTTTTTAGTCATACTGTCAACAATGTCTGCAGTGTGGCAGTTTATAGTGATGTCTAGCACTTGGGCACCATACTGCAGACATATAGCATAATTTCCCACCCAGTCACATAATCCTGACACCAGGCTAACCAATCCTAACACTAACCTCAGTGCTGAGCGCCTAGCGAGGCAGCTGTTAGTACCATTTTTATAAGTCTTTGGTATGTCACAGGCAGGGGCTTGAACCAGCTAACTCCCACATCAGAAACAGACAGCTTAACCACAAGGCCACCAGAGCAGTCACAGATGTAACAATAAATTCACAAAACAAAAAGTGGAGCTCTCGAACAATATAAGTAAAAGAAAAAAGAAACTTTTCAGGATGAATGGTTATCCCCGTTTCATTTGTGAAGAGGACTTTTAGCAACCCCAGTCAGCGCCTATTTCGTACAGGTAAACTGGGTGAAAATCGGCTTTTTCTTATACTGTGTGCACTAAATTGGCATTAAAATCAATATTGATAAAACAAATTTTATGAAATAAACTTTATTTAAAAGGCCTTTGAATTATCTACAAATGCATATAAAATTCATTAATATATACATGTTATTTAACCATATGGCCATGTTATCATGAATCAGTTATCAAAATTGTCGGCTTTCAGTTAAGTGCCATTTCCTGTGCGCGCGAGTTAATACCAGTGTGTTTTGCAAATGCGGGTCATTAGATCCTCATGAACATTAATGAGAATTTGAACTATGGATGGCGAATGAATAACGTTTCCAATGGTGTTGAGAAAATAGTCCCTAAAGTCTCGCTAATTTTTTTCAACTTACGAACATTATATTTACATTTTCGATATACCATTAGAAAGTACACATTCTAAGCTTTCTTTTGATACCAAATTTGTTTTTCGGAACGTATTTTTAAGTACCCGCATTTAATTTTGAAAGTACGGAATTTACAAGTTGACCTCTATAAGACACATGCGCTAGGTCGCCATATTGGATACATGAGGATAAACATAACTTCAATGTGAATAATCGGGGATCACAAGACAAATGCTGTGATATATGTACACTGTTCGAGTGTTCTGTATCAATAAGTAATTATTTTGTATTTATTAAATATTTTTGTGAAATATAG
>JAEAOA010002320.1:0-235000 GCA_016746295.1 Potamilus streckersoni
TAACAGCGTGTATTTCAATTATCTCGAACAATTGTATCAAAAGTTGCTAGCGGAATTTAAAAACTTTCACAGCCCCATTAGCCAACAAAACTATACTAAACTCACAATTGATCTCGATCGGTCAAAGGTATATTTTATCAACAAAAAATATCCTCTGAACAAACCAGAAATGAAAGATTTGTTTGAGTCCCATCGCTGTGTGAGCGGTAAAGTAAAATTTAGTATCTATAGTCGTGATAGTGAAGTATTTTTAATATCAACAGTTGAAACATTAATCATTGGTAATGAGATATAAAATATCATTTTCATTCTAATGCTAGTTTAATTTCCGCCTTGTTAACTGAAACGTTCTAATGTACAGTTTAATTTTCATCCTGTTATCTGATAAAAAATTTGTGGTAAAACCCATTTGCTGTCTTTAGAATAATCATATACCACACATACGCTGTTCAAACTAATTCGTCACTTCTGTTGACAGAGCTTATCGCATTCCAACACCTGTTGTTTTGTCTGGTTACAAAATATCTGTCTACGTAGTAGTTGTATAGGGAAATGAGGGTTTGGCGGGGGTGGGGGAGGAGGTGTGGGAGGGTGGTGGTGGGCCAAAATTCTCATTTCCCTATACTACTGAAGACCGTCAGTCTATTTGCATACAAAATAATAGACACAGTACCATGAAGACCATCACTCTATTTGCATACAAAATAATAGATACAATACCATAAAGACCACCACTCGATTTGCATACAGAATAATATATACAATACCATGAAGACGGTCACTCTATTTGCGTACAAATAATTATATACAATACCATGAAGACCATCACTAGATTAGCACACAAAATAATAAGTAGAATACCATGAATACCATCACTCTATTTGCATACAAAATAATATATACAATACCATGAAGACCATCACTCGATTTGCATACAGAATAATATATACAATACCATGAAGATCGTCACTCTATTTGCACACAAAATAAATGACACAATACCATGACGACCATCACTCTGTTTACATACAAAATAATAGATTCAATATTATTAAGACCATCACTCTATTTGCATACAAAATAATAGATACAATACCATGAAGACCGTCACTCTATTTACACACAAAGTAATAGACACAATACCATGATGACCATCACTTAATTTGCACACAAAATAATAGATACAATACCATGAAGACCGTCACTCTATTTATACACAAAATAATAGATACAATACCATGACGACCATCACTCTATTTGCATACAGAATAATATATACAATACCATGAAGACCGTCACTCTATTTACACACAAAAAATAGATACAATACCATGACGACCATCACTCTATTTACATAGAACATAATAGATACAATACTATGAAGACCATCACTCAATTTGCACACAAAATAATAGATGGAATACCATGAAGACCGTCACTCTATTTACACACAAAATAATAGATACAATACCATGAAGACCGTCACTCCATTTACACACAAAATAATAGATGCAACACCATGACGACCATCACTCTATTCGATCTTCAACCTACGCGTGATCATTACTACGTTGTGCAAGACATGAGGGAGCTCTTTGATACAGTTAACATTACCAACATTATAGACTTCCTTAAGGAAGCAAACATCTATCATAAGTTATAGATTTTATTTTATCACCTTGTTCAGTTTTGTATTATATTTATGCAATCGATAGATTCTAATTGCCAATCATATGTTTTCGTTAACATACATTTGCACTCCCCGTTGATCGGGAAACTTTTAATTATTTACCATCGTTACCAATTTTATCGTATTACCTTTAACTGTTTGGTCTCCAATCGCTGGTCGATAAAATTATTTTACCAGTTTTAAATGTAAAAGGATATAAAATTATGTTTGGCGCTAAATAGCCTCACAGTGCTGATGCGCCGTAAAATAGCAATCAATCAATCAATCAATCAACCATCACTCTATTTGCATACAGAATAATATATACAATACCATGAAGACCGTCACTCTATTTACACACAAAATAATAGACACGATAAAATGAAGGCCATCGCTCTATTTTCATACAAGATAATAGATACAATACCATGATGACCGTCACTATATTTGCACACAGAATAATAGCCACAATGCTATGAAGACCATATTTCTAATTGCATACAAAATAATAGCTATAATATTATGAAGACCGTTATTTTAATTGCATCAAAATAATAGCTACAAGGACTAGACTACTTTTCTTCTACTCTGACTTACTTTTGAACGGTTAATACTATCAAACAAGAACGGTTTATTCTCAAGGCGTCATTGCGAATAATTTGGGCAAATTACAATCTTTGAAAACCCATTAGTGTAAACACCTTCTGACCACAGCTTGAAAACGTAATTGGTTCCATTTTCTAGACGCATATGAGATGGCGATAATGCGTTTCAGCTTGATATCAATTGCGACTAAAGAGTATCATGAAACGAAGCAATTTTATTGAGTAAACAGCGACGAAAGGTACCTACCACACAGAGAATGTCCTCCGTATCGTTCTGTTTGCAGGAAACATCGATATCCGCTCCCATTCTAAGGTCGTCGGGTGCTTTTTTGTGAAATGCCTCAATTATATCGTTAATCATACCCGATATTGTCTCAAAATCGGAGTAAATTGATGAGGCCAGCTTACGTTGCTGGAACGTACCTCTGTTCCGTTTTAAATTATTTTCTTTCATATTTATTTGAACACTAGCGATTTTTGACTGAAACTCAGAATCAAGAGATATGCTGGAATTCAAATTTTCTATTTCACGGTGTTGGAAACTTAATATATTCGGTGCATGTATACACCGTACATCTATTTGTAAATAGCCAAGCAGATAACGATACAGCACAACAGGAATCAAAACTGACATCACGAGGATCGCAACAAATAGCTTTGATCTCAGATGTTGCAGTCTTTGCAAAGCATAGAAAGAGCAGCTTCCTGAAAATATACAGGAGAAACAATATTTCCTTGATTGTCTGGATAAATATATTTACTCGAATGAAGCCATCGTGAAAACTACGAATCCTTAATTGTCTGAAGAAATAAACACCAGGAACTATATGTATCATCAATTGCCTGGAGCAGATTGGGGTAAGAAAACCCGATCCATAACGATATATATATATATATATATATATATATATATATATATATATATATATATATATATATATATATATATATATATATATATATATATATATATATATATATATATATGTGTGTGTGTGTGTGTGCGCGCGTGTGTGAGAGAGAGATCATTGCATGAAAAGTTTGAGTCCACTACTGTCACAAATCTTCTGTACATTTTATTTATCATCTAAACAATTTATCTTTCAAGACTCCTAAATATTCAGGAACGAAGACGGTAAGTAATAACGTTATGTATGTATGTATGTATGTATGTATGTATGTATGTATGTATGTATGTATGTATGTATGTATGTATGTATGTATGTATGTATGTATGTATGTATGTATGTATGTATGTATGTATGTATGTATGTATGTATGTATGTATGTATGTATGTATGTATGTATGTATGTATGTATGTATGTATGTATGCATGCATGCATGCATGCATGCATGCATGCATGCATGCATGCATGCATGCATGCATGCATGCATGCATGCATGCATGTATGTATGTATGTATGTATGTATGTATGTATGTATGTATGTATGTATGTATGTATGTATGTATGTGTGATGTGTCGAATTTTTAAAACTCTTAGAAGCTTTGGTTAAAGAAATTGTATCAAAGTCAACTTAATTAAAGTAGAAAGGGCTCGAGATAGTTAGATGATTATTTTTATTTCATCTCTGAACGTCAAAAGGGAATTCGTTCTAGCCGAAGTAACATGACCGAGTCAGATGCTATGGTACAAGAGAATGACCTAAGACCCTTTCCCAATATCGACCGGGAAAAGGGCAGGAGATGGCTATAGATGATTGTTCAAAGTAATGTTAAATACGGCATGATTAGTGGTTTAGTTGTCTTGTCAATCCAAAAATTCTACGGAACAGGTTTAGGAAACAGTCTAATCCGATTAGTTAATATGGATTTATGGGCGTAACTTTGTATGAAATTAAAGGTTTTACTTTAGGAAAATTCTTTAGTCTTCAATCTTACTTGGGAAAAGAGTGTTCAAGACTCCGGGAAGAGCGTGTAAGACGTTATCTCGTGATTTGGGATCAAAGCGGGAGTTTTGTCTCAGCGAAGTAGATAAACTCTACATTTGAATTCGTAACAAATACGTTTTGTTATAGAGTAAGGGACCCGATAGTTGTCTCAATTAGGAGACGGACTATACGTGAGGTTAGTGAAAACGAATATAGAAACGGCAAAAGGTACGCAATCTTAGTTTCCCGATTTTAATATGTTATTTCATTTGTTGATCTATTTCAAATGTATTCTTGATATGATGTATGTATGTATGATTTCATTTTGCAGGATTTTAGTGGAATGCTAGTCATGACATTTTATTCTTTAATTTTCTAATTATCAATTCATTTGGAGAATTGGCAAGATTGAATGTAATTAAAATTTCATTAGATTAGTTGAAAAGATTGCATGTAAATGAATCTTGAATACATAGGAGTGATTAGGAATTTAAATGAATTAAGCATAAGGAATGATGGGTAATGTTTCATAGTTTATGGATTAACTCTGTTTAGAATGAGTATGACCTAACATTACATGCATACCATATACTAGTTTGTAATATTTAATTGATCACTTAAGTGTATATCTATATGCTAGTTTGTAATATTTAATTGGTCGAGTAAACTATTTTAGAATAGTTAGATCTGAGGGTCTAAGCCATATGTAACTTAACACTGCTAGATTGGTAGAGTAAGCTGTCGAGTGGGAGTTACATACGGGTTCATACGGCTGAGTTGAATTTAATTGACCATCCCTAGCGTGACTCGAATTAAGGTCAGGACAAGTATTGACTGACTATGTAAACAGAGAGTTAGGTAACGTTCACGCGGCAGAATATATGCCTTTTGTTTTCTGAGCCGAATTAATGTAAAAATATAAATATACTTTGGAATGTGACCTATTGTCTATTGCGAGACATTTTATTTATTGAAGGAAACAGCTTTCCTGGATTCACTTGAGAAATCCCCGAACAATCACAGGACTAGAGCAAATTATGAGCCGAAATCTAAGTCCATACGATTGTTAAATCAGAGTTCGACGGACAAGAGTCCAAGATCAAACAGCTAGACAAAGATCGGCAGAGCAGGGACGAACGGAAGTCTTGATGTCCGCATAAAATAGGTGATAAAGTCTCTCATCGTTGCACTCCAAGGTCACATCTCATTGGCAATGAAGATAGTAATTTAACGTTACATTTAAAGAAATTTGTATTGACTTTTATTTGAGTACATGATAATACCATTTTCCTTCCTTTGTAACCAAGTCATTGATCTCTTTTCATTTTAAATTCTGTTGATAAACTGATTAAATTTTATATTTGTTCATTGAAAGGGGGCACGTTTTGTTATTTCTTCAATATACTTGTTCAGTGATCTGCATTCTTCTTTCTATCTATCCACACTGGGTAAATTACACCGCGGGGGTCATTCCCTAGCAACGAACCGTAGTGAAAGAGGTTGGTGTGTTTTGAACGCCGCCAATTTGTCACAGTATGTATGTATGTATGTATGTATGTATGTATGTATGTATGTATGTATGTATGTATGTATGTATGTATGTATGTATGTATGTATGTATGTATGTATGTATGTATGTATGTATGTATGTATGTATGTATGTATGTATGTATGTATGCATGTATGTGTTAAATTATATTATGACCGCATTATAAAAAATAGCTTGCAGTTTAAAAGAGCTTGATCAGAATTTCTAAATAGTAATTTTTCAAAAGTATAAATAACCACTAATGTTTTCATACTGTAAACATCTCTTTATATTCCTAGTAATAACCCTAATGATTTCATACTACAAACATCTCTTTGTATTCCTAGTAATAACCACTAACGTTTTCATACTGCAAATATCTCTTTGTAATTCCAGTAATAACGCTTAACGTTTTCATACTGCAAACATCTCTTTGTAATTCCAGTAATAACCCCTAATGGTTTCATACTGCAAACAACTCTTTGTATTCCTAGTAATAACCCTAATGATTTCATACTACAAACATCTCTTTGTAATTCCAGTAATAACCCCTAATGGTTTCATACTGCAAGCATATCTTTGTAATCTTAGCAATAACTAAATATAATTTCATACTGCAAATATCTTTTTTTAAATCCCATTAATAAACCCAACTGTTTTCATACGGCAAACATCTCTTTGTAATCTTAGTAATTACGTTTAGAATGCAGTATCGTAACATGTATACATTACTCAGATTACATGTATTTAAATTACTCCTTGCCTGTATTTAAATTACATCGATTACGTGCATTTAAATTGCTCAGGTTCTTTAGTTATTCAGATTAACACACATATTATTATCTTACTCAGGCTAATAAAGATGTTTTAAAATTACTCGGATTAGTATACATAAACATAAATTACCTAGGTTAGTCTGCGTGTAAGTATATTACTCAAACTGATATGCATATACTTATGTACTTCTTAATTATATATATATATATATATATATATATATATATATATATATATATATATATATATATATATATATATATATATATATATATATATATATATAATTTGCATTAAAATTGTTCCTGTAAATAAAAAGTAAAGTAGTGCAAATTCAAATTTCAAATGAGAAACCAACACGATTAATGTTTGAAAAAAAACTCCACAGATGAAAATGTTAAATTGTAGGAAGAAATAAAAATGTAGATTTCGTCTTCTAATATACCAACGAGAAATATAAACGCGAAATAACCCGAGGCAAAGGTCTTAAAAGAACACATAAAAAGTAAAATTCTAGGCTAATTTTATTTGTGGCTTGGAGCTACATATATAGGAGTAATGACCTAATAAATGAAGTAGTGTGTGTGTGTAGGAGTAATGACCTAATAAATGAAGTAGTGTGTGTGTGTATATACATACATACATGCATGCATGCATACATACATACATACATACATACATACATACATACATACATACATACATACATACATACATACATACATACATACATACATACATACATACATACATACATACATACATACATACATACATACATACATACATACATACATACATACATACATACATACATACATACATTGTCTCCATTTTATAAGGGTGACTCACAAGGAGGGAATAAAGACATTATATCAAAACGTGGCAACTAATCAAAATACTGATTTAACCAGACGAGAACGACTTTGGTGTTGAAAAGTTTTAATATAATTCGCACCGACTGTGCTTTGTGTGTGTGTGTGTGTGTGTGTGTGTGTGTGTGTGTGTGTGTGTGTGTGTGTGTGTGTGTGTGTGTGTGTGTGCAAACCACCGCGTACCGATCCATCAATGAGCTAAAATGCCACGAAAGGATTCAGCAAACATAAAAACTCGTATTAGTTTACTTGAACTATCCTTTTTGAACTGAGTTAGAAAAGTAGTCTGGTCTTTTTGTCGATCTTTTTCTTGTCACTACAAATCATTATGGCATATCGATACAACATGTCACGATGCCATATTTAAACAAATCATTATGGCATATTTAAACAAATCAATATGGCATATCGATACAACATCTCACGATGTCATAGTTAAACAAGACCTTTAGCACTCTGACATGAGACGATATTGGTGCTCTAATTAGGAATTTCATCGTTGATACAATAATGGTAATCGGGTACTTTACCAGATTTGAACAAGTTTAGTTATTTCCACTTGTTACATTACATGATAACTTTGCATGCTTCTAATATGAAATTTTGAAATGTAGTAATGGAATTTTTGAAATTACGTGAATCTCGCTTAGTGATTATTATCATACATAATTCATCTTACCAGTTTTCCGACAGCCATTCTTTAACTTCCTCATTGTCGCAGTAGTTCTTTCTGTTCACATCGAATTTTCACTTAATGGCATACGATAAGAAACTTACACACTCTTCTGACAGTGTAATGCCGTGCACACTAATTTGACGGATGTTTCACATGCCGCGCAAAACCCTGTTTGTAAACAGGTGGAGAATAAAATATATTTCCTTAAGGAAGTAGCTAGTATGATGAAAATATGTGACGTGTGTTGTGAATCCAAAGAAGAGTCTGCTAGTCTGTTGAGCAGAGAAAGCAAGTTAAACGATTTTGTACAATAACAATGTATTCAAAATTATTGATAAACCCATAGCAACACTGCTATGACGCACAAATTTAATATTAGGCATCAGAACACAATTATATAACATTAAGACATAATTAAAATATTTTAAAATAAGATAATTAAAATACTTTAAGTCAAGATAATTAAGATATTTTAAGACAATAAATATATAAAATTCCAGAAATTATAAGACAAGATTAAGCTAAATATGCAGAAATGAAAAGCGGAGATTAAGACAAATTTCTTTCAGTTTAGGACGATATTATTAATGCAGAATTTAGACTGGTTGGTATTCTCTTTGACATGATTCTTGCCTATCTAGGCTCAATTCAAATAGTTTAAGACTATATTCTGAGAAATGTCAGCCAATGCAAGATCTATACATATTTTGCTTAAAGAGTCTACCATGCATTAGGAACACTAATTTGAACAACTTCAACATGATGACATATTCTGCCTTTAGCAGACGTTACATTTGCATCGAACTTTGAACAATAACATGCTCATGTTGGCTTGTTTGCATTCTAACCTCTGCTAATTACATTTAAATTGGAGTGAAACACAGTGCACAATTTCTACACAAAATGGTTCTGGATGGGTTAAATATTATCAATACATTTTCTAGCTATGGCTGTTGTTTGACTGTGAATTTAAGATGCTGAATTCAGCTTCTTTGTCAAAATTACACACCGATAAATAAACTTTGGATGTGACTGTAGCATGTATGTATGTATGTATGTATGTATGTATGTATGTATGTATGTATGTATGTATGTATGTATGTATGTATGTATGTATGTATGTATGTATGTATGTATGTATGTATGTATGTATGTATGTATGTATGTATGTATGTATGTATGTATGTATGTATGTATGTATGTATGTATGTATGTATGTATGTATGTATGTGTGTGTCTGTGTGTGTGTGCGTGCGTGTGTGAGTGAGTGCGTGCGTGTGTACGTGTGTGAGTGCGTGTGAGTATAATTTTACTTTTCTAACACAGTTGAAGTCTCATATCATCATTTATAGATGGACATCTTTTCTAATATGTTTTTTTTTTCTTCACCAGGTGGCAATTGGTATGACGAAGTAGCCAAATACATCAATTATGTGTGTGTGTGGAATACATATCTGATGCCCAATAGTGTTGACAAATCATTTATTACATTTTGTACACGCATAATTTCTTCGTCTAAAGTCAACTTTGTCTTTAGAATGACACTGTAAATATAATGCCACTTGAATTTATAGTTAGGACAAACAAGAACTTAATATTTAGCATCTTGTATGATTCGTGGTAAGTTGTATATATTTATTATAAGTGGAAATTGCATTTATGTTTCAACTTTGAGTGTAAACGTTAAATAAATGATGCAAACCAATTTTCGTTTTGTTTAATCCCATAAGCTTTTGTTTATGTTCTATAATTTTTGTCTTAACATTTCTTTGATGAGACAATAAAAAAGTTCCTAGTATGAAGACAAAGTTTTTAGTTTTGTTAATGAGCATAATAAAACTCTGCACATTCCAACCTAAACTTAAAATAGATCACCATCTGTGTCGCAATTGAATCCAGGTATGGGTTACGTTTTTCCGGTGTGCTTCTATTTTATTTTGATTTTTAAGATAATAATAATAATAATAATAATAATAATAATAATAATAATAATAATAATAATAATAATAATAATAATATAGTTACATAAAAAGGTGGAGTTAAAGAAAGAAGTTTTTTGTACCTAAACATAATAAATTAAAGTAAACTAAATATTGAAAAGTCATGTTCTTTAAATTTGATGACGTGTTGTCAGTTACCATAATTTTAAATTTGGTTTACTGACAAAAAGATGCGCTATAACAACAATTCTATGATCTAGAGAGCTGGCTGATAGACACCCTAACCATTCAAACCTAAATGTCATCATCCTTTCTCACGTATTCAAATATCATTGGTCAACCTCATGTCACGTCATTGGCATCTGCAGTTAACCGATAACAGTGATGAGAATAACAGCAATCTCAAGGATGAAACAGTTTAAATAACTAACATGACATATTAGTCGACCATGAAAATGCTCTCTATACATTCCAGGTATCAGGTATGGCCATTTTCTTAACATAAAATGAAATAAAACAAAGCAAACAAGTACATTTTGATGTGAATGACTTAAAATTGGAGAATTTACACACATTTAGTCTTGTTATCTACAGATGACTTAATAATTAATCTTATTAGAGACTGACCAACTAATTATTTTTATTGGGGTGGGTGGGGGGTTTAGAGGTCTCGTATTTTATGAGATATTTTTGGGGTTGTTTTACCTTGCGAATGTTTTTCAGCTAATGCAATTGATAATATTAACCGATTTTGTCTACACATCAGAGCAAGATTGTATATTTTTTCAAAATATCTGAGTAAAGAATGATAACCCACGCCTGTGATTGTCCACTCGACCATAACGTCGAACTACTCTAGAAACAGAAGCCATCACTCTAGGAGATTTTATATCAATTTACATGATGCACTCATTTCGGGGCTTAAACGTGTGTGCACATCACACTATTTTTGTCGCAATGGCGGAGCTTAACATGTAAACATTCTATTCAGAAATAAACAACAAAACTAGCTGTGATTGGTGTAGTATGCAAAAGTTATAGTTTCTATCAGGTTTAAAATAAAGTTGAGTCTCTTTGCAACATATCATATTATGTCAATTCATATCTAGGTCATATTTTGTATCTTTTCTGATGTTTAAAAATGTGATACACCTTTGAAAATGCAGCTGTTGTGATTGGATAACTCTTACATCTGTTTAGTTTCAGCAGAGTTATCTCTCTTAAATGCAGAATAGGGTCTTGTTTCGTCCTTTTCAAATTGATAATCAGTGTTCTCTGTCAGTGTGTGCGACACACATTCTGAAGTAGGATAGAAAGTATATTTATTTCGCCAAACATTAGGATTGAGGTCTATCGAAAAACAGCTGATCCCATGATAAATACTGTTTCAGCTAGCTAGCTGCTGCTGTCTGGATAAAACAAACAAGGTATATTGAGCTCTGACACCGGTTCGGATTGGACCCACCCATCTCCGATACATGTACATTATAGTTAAAAACTAAAGTTATATGGTTAACTGATTGAAGATGTATCGTAGCAAAGAGATCATAGGATCTTCATTAATTTGCACATGGTATTTATTCGCACAATAGATTCATTCCTGATATTCAAGTGTAACCTGTTTTCGAAGCCTGTCCAAGGAATTTATATTTATATTAAGCAATGTGCTTATAAAGATAACTCCGGCCAATTTTATTATAAATGAAACCATTAGTCACTTTTATGCATGGAAGGTAGCTCACTTCAGACTTTTTTTTTCTTTCTTTCAGATGTACATAACTGAATTAGTTTGTTCATTGACTTATTCACTGCTGTTTGAGAACCAATCAGCCTCAGATAAATTTGCCCATTTCCTCTTTTTGATGGGGTATTCTGATCGTAACAGTCGAGTAAAATAATGAGTTATTAGATATTCTCCCCATCACACACTATGAGCTTTCTGTACCCATCACAAACTCTATGCCTTCTGTACCCACCACACACAATGAACCTTCTGTACCTGTCACCACAGGAATCTGCAGTTTATCAATAAAGCACGACGAAATCACCTTAACGGTATTATAAAAAAAAAAATATTTTATTATAGGATTAAATGATCCTGGTTGGGTATTTATCGATGTGTAAATTTTACCTAATCACTCACAAAGTTAACATAAAGTCCGACCAGGATCATTTAATCCTTATAATTCCAATTGTGTCCTTTTTATCGTCAGATTAACGTATTCTAGCAACAATGCATTCGAATTCAACTAACGCGCAGTTTCCTTTCATTCGCCGCTTCACATCGCTTCTTAATACATAACTTGTACCGTCACAGTTACGTTGATTGGGAAAATTCATACTTTGCCTTTTAGGCAATGGCTATCCGTGGTTTCAATTTTAACAAACATTCTTGTTCAATTTTAGTCTTTCCCATCTGTTACGTCAGATGACCATGACCTTACATAATAACAAATGATAACGGATTGAACAAGTGTGCCAAATTAAATTTCCAATCAAACCTGAAATCATTATGGATTTTATCAATGAACAATATGGATATATGAACAAGATGATGATATACTTTACTAAAATAAAGGTAACAATGAAATAAATTGTATACAGGAATAACATTTTATGTCATTCTCAACAACGTTAATACTTAACAAGGCCTGTTCAGTGATCTAATTAGTCGTACAACGTAAGACCCATCACCCCAATATTTATTATGGACGGGTGAACAAAAAAGTGCTACGTCTTACATGTATAACTATGATCTAATGTAAAATGAAATGTGACTACTGTCACATTTATGTTTATTCATAAACTTCATATTTTACATCTTAGGTTATGGCTACCCTTAGTGTCGGCACATTTTTAGTTTTTATATAATTAAATAACATTCTTGTTTTAGTCAATCCAATCTGCTACATCTGATGACAGTTACCTCACATAATTACAAAATGATAGGGATAGAACAAGTGTGCTAAATGGAATTTCCAAGCAAACCTTAAATCATTGTTGATTTTATCAATGAACAAGATGATGTTATCCGTTACCAAAATAAAGGTAATAATTAAATAAATTTTATACAGGAATAACATTTTATATAATTTTCAATAGCATTAGTACTTAACAATACCATTTTAGATATCTATTATATTTGCAGTTCTTAAATGTAGAGTTGCTCGTAAAACCATAAATATTTTGTTTGTTTGCATAAATTAGTATTGGAGTTAAGAATTTATCAATGATTGGTGATTTTGATCTGAAGTGAAAGATGGGTTGGTATTAGGGTCTGATACAGAAAGAGCTTGACCACCATTAGCAATATTTTCCTAAACTGAACTAATTAGTTGTTTTTGTTCAGTGCTAGGTCTTTGTAAGTTTTTAGAGACTCCTCATGTTTGTGGTCTGTCATGAACAAAATATTTCTAGTTTCAAACCCAGCATCACTCATAGCTTGAATTGTTGTTGCATGGAGTGAGTTAGCAGTATAGTGTTGCAGTCCTATATTATTGCATATGTATGGAATGAATGAGGAGAATTGCTTTGATTTGACCAGTTCACACGTTTACCATTTGTCAGCCAATTCAGGAGATCTTAGTGCTTCTTTACTGCATTGCATAAATAAGGTTTTTGCTGCTTTGTCACATTTCTAAAAGAAATTTGTTACATATTTCACTGGCAAGTGTTTGTGCCAGTTGCATGCATTCATTTGTCTGATGTTTCTTAAAGGTTCTCTTCAACACCACCTTGGTTGGTTGTTTTTTGAAGTGTTTCATGATTTAGAGTCATGTACTACATACCATATTCATCATTTTAAAATTTTAAGGAATTTGGGGTCAGTTGATGGTGAACTTCTATACCTCTGGTCACAAAATGAATAGCCAACAGATACCATATTTTGAAATGAATGGCAACAGGGTCAAATGTTTGAAGATAGCCATTGACTTTTCTTCATTTTTTTCAGTCAGATTACTTGGTAGTGATGGGTTGGCTTTGAAAGACCTGATTTTACATTAAATTTCAGTTTCGCATTTAACATTGAATTAGCATTTTTGAATTATTTGTCTTTGACAGTGTCCATATTTTTGATATTTTCCTTCAAGTATCTGTTTATGGTTGCATGAACATTTTTCAAGGAATTCTTTTGATATTCTTGTGCCTGTTCAGCTGTCATTTTTGTGATCCATGACAATAACAATTTAGTTTGGGTCTCAGCATAGATCCGTCTTAAGTGACCTCTCAGCTTGTCTGCTCTGTGTTTAAGTCAAGTTAGTATCCAATAATTTCAATCTACCAAGCTGTAAGTAAATAGAAAAATATTCATAGCAATACACTTCTTACACTTGGCAAAACAATTTTGAAATACACATAAAGACAACTTGTCTTGTAATTTATACATATATTGTATACTTATGGTTGGATTTATATATGTTAATATGGTAACATTAGTAAATATATCCTTCATTATTTAAAGTTTTTCCAATTCATACAGAATTTTTATTTTTTGAGAAGAATAATTGCAATGCAGAATGTTATGTAATTTCTTTTTCATTGAAATTAATGACTGCACATCCAAAATAATTTAACTTAGCAAAACAATCACTTTTTTGATTATTATATATATATATATATATATATATATATATATATATATATATATATATATATATATATATATATATATTTCAAACACATTTTGTAGATATCATAATAACATTTTCAATAAACTATATACTATATTAATATATATGTTCAGGATCTATCCATCAAAGACATTGCATGTGAAAAATCTGATTGTCTTTTTCTTATATTTTCACCATTTAAAAATTTTATTCAGTCTTTGAATAATGGTCTCATAAATATTTTTTAAATTTTTTTTGTTGCAAGTGGTCATATTTACACTATGCCATGAACACCCACACACGTTATGAAAATAAGCAAAAAAAATTAAAACAATTAAAAAATGTACCATTGAAAATGCCAGTGCCCCATTTAGTAGCCTTGGGGTATTGATTTATTTCATTAAATTTTAAGTCCTCCTTAGATAATTTCTTGAATTTTAGCTTATATCCTTCCAGGGCCTCAAAATTTTTGTTTTTGTTCTCGTTGTGTAGGTGACGTAGGTCATGGGGTGCGCATTGAGGGAATTTGTCAAACTGTTGTTTTGTTTCATTTTCAGCATTATTACATCCATCGCAATATCATCAAATCCATCACCATCAGCTTCAATCGCTGCTATTATTTATTTTAACTCCATTTGATCTAATTGTTTAACAAAATTCGCAGAAAATTGCAGTGAAAAAAATCACCGTAATTGGCCATTTTGCTCTACTATGAACATTCCAACCCTAAATTGTATAGTAAACTATGCATTTCAATCAAAGATAATTGGAAAAAGTATAAAAAGGGTATTATTTATATTTTTTTGCTTAATAAAAAATTTAAAAGATGAAACAATCGTTTCACAATGATGTGTCTGGAATGTTTATTTATATTGTGAACCAAAAGTAGTCCCAGAATTTATAGATGTGTAAAAAATTCCTGAAGAGTCACACATGACCGTTTACATCCAATCATATTGTAGAAAATCTGTAACATTCATACAAATTGGAATTATAAAATAATATTTTATAATGCTTTTAAAGTGATTTAATGTAGTCAGAAATTTGGTCGTGCTTTATTGATAAAACTGCAGACTCCTGTGCTGTCACACACAACTAATCCTGCTGTACTCCTCACACACTCTCAGACTTATGTACCCATCATACACACTGAGCCTTCTGTACTCATCACACACACTGAGAATTCTGTACCCATCACACACACTGAGCCTTCTGTACCCATCACACACACTGAGCCTTCTGTACCCATCACACACTCTTAGCCTTCTGTACCCATCACACACACTGAGCCTTCTGTACCCATCACACACTCTTAGCCTTCTGTACCCATCACACACACTTAGCCTTCTGTACCCATCACACACACACATCATTCTGTACTCATCACACACACTGAGCCTTCTTTACCCACAACACACACTGAACCATCTGTACCCATCACACACACTGAGCTTTCTGTACCAATCACACACTCCAAGCATTCTGTATCCATTACACACACTGAGCCTTTTGTACCCATCACACACTCTGAACCTACTGTACCCATCACATACACTGAGCCTTCTGTAACCATCACACACATTGAGAGTTCTGTACCTATCAGTTTTAAAATCATTATTTCATGCTCTTTTGTTCCAGATGAATGATTGTTTACTTGTATATCTCCAATTATGTTCCAGTCCAAGAGATTTTACCGATGAAAATGTGAACATGAGGCTTAAAGAAGTGTGTGAATCTATAAGTTTGTAGCCCAGTCTACAACATTGTCATGGGTTCTTCATGGATAAGAGACATGAAACAGAACCCCTGATTGGTCAAGCAATCAGTACATGCTGACTATGGTCCAGTGGTAGATGCATTTCTAAGGCTTTAAGCCTGTCACTATTCTGCCAATGTGCCTTCAATATTTTGATCAATTTCTGCCCCCAGATAGATATAAAATTATCTGTAGAAACAAAAACATTCCGTCTATACAATATTAACATGGGTCATTGGGGTCTATGGCATTACTGCATTAATAACTGCATTAATATTGTAATGTAGCATGGTATAATCAGTATAAAATAGCAGTGAAAAACATATGTTCATGTATGACTGTTTTCTTTAAGTCATATTTAAGCGGATGTGTTTTCAATACATTATGCTGACAGTTCACATATATGTAAAGTGTGCAGTATATCAGAGCTTGAATGGAACCAGTGTGCAAATTGGTCCATAAACTTTAACCAATATATGTCATGGGACCAAGCATTTGGCAAAATATTGGTCTTTTTTGTTGATGACTAATTCTGTGTTTAAACACTATATTTTGACTAACAGACCATGTATGCTGCAAACGTATAATAATGTAGCATAAATAAATTGATTTTTTAATTCCTTGTTATTTTTTTCAGTGGTGGACCATGCAGACATCTTAAATTTGTAGATCCAGTCTGTAGTATTGATTGAAATATCCATACAGAAACATGGTTTATGTAATCAGAAGGTTGCATTAAGTATTTCATAGTCAATCTAATATTCTCTGCTTATGATCATTGACAGTAAATAAATGCATATTGTTTATAATTTAAATATTTATTTTTTAGTTCTTATGGTGGCATCTACAATATTTTTAACAGTTTAGAATACTAATTGTAACATTAATTTTTATTATTTAGTATTAGAGCTGCTAGCACACACATGAATTTTGTTTGGATGATATCGTGCCCTGGGTGAATGCCATTGATGTCCCACACACTTTGAGAAATAAAACCCCACAGCAAAATAGTGCCCTGGGTAGTTACAAGTACTGCCAACAACTTACTATGAGTTAGTAATGAATATCAACACCTAATTTTTAAATCAGAAGTCAAGGAGGACAATACATTGGAAGTGGATATAGAGATTAGAATCTAATATACATGTACTACTGACAAACCAATGCTGAAAAAAACTGGCAAACAAGTGTTTACTAACAAATTAGGCTTGAATTAATACTGGAAATATTAATGATAATAATGAACAAGTTGTATTTTTCTGGTGTTTGCACTTCTAAGCAGTACAGGCATCATAGTGGTGATTTAAATAAAGTTTAATTTAAATTAGTGGTTTAAATAAAGTTCATTCTCAGTATTGCACCAGATACATTTTGTGATCTGCTTTATCCAACCCAATTATAGTTTTTAAAGTTTTTTTAAAAAATCTAACCTCATTAAAATTTTTAAAGTTTAAAAAAAATCCCTTTATTGTATATTGAATTGTAGATAGACATGATTCCATCAGCCATATGTAATAGTATTTATTTTAAAGTTTTGTGATTGTTTTTGTTGATAATTCTTTTCTTCTTATTCTTGTTAGAACTTTGCAGGCTCAATACTTGTCAGGTATTCCAAAGTTGAGTTAGTGGCTTGTACATTGGTGCCTTACTCTTCATCTGTTCGCTGCACATCTTAAAACATCTTGATGTTTTTTTTAATGAGCTCATTAGTCATATATGTGTTTCTAATGAATATTTAATTTTTTCCAGGTAATTTATATCCCAAACCAACCAGTGAAGGCTTGGATATAAAAGAACATTTAAAGAGAAACCAGTTTTATTCCAAGGGTTGATTTCCTGTAGAATTCACATCCAGCTATTTGGAATTTAGTGTAACATTACCATTATTCTGCAGTTAAGAACTTCATGTTTTAATTTGGAAACAAGAGACTTGCATGTATTAGTCCCTGCTCTGAACATGCAGGATCTTTACATTTGATCAGCACAAAAACCAGCTTCTTCTAGAACAGACTCTGTGATCTTAGATTTCGTAGCCGAAACTCAGAGTATTATCTACGTCTTGGTTGTATGTAATCTAACAAGTTTATTTAGGAACACAGTCATGAATATTTGCAGAGATAACTGATGCACCTTGTGCATCAACTTCCAGAGTAAATATTGATATTTAGAACTGATAAAAAGACTCCATATAACATATCTCTGCATTAAAAATCATTTTGAATGTAATTTACAATGTTAAACATTAGGTGCCATGTTCATTAAAGTACTCAAATAAAATGTTGCTTTATTGACAGTGTCTTTATCAAGTCATTGAGTCATAGATATGAGCTGGTCAACGTCACCAACTTTACCGTGCCAGCAGCGGTATGGTACCATTGATAAACAAAAGAATGCAGGAACTTCCCAACATAGTGTTGTTAATAAAATAGAGGAACCTGAACGATCCATGCTACACTCCATGCAGCCATGCCAAGACCAGTGGGACTGGAATCTTGATGGCATGATTAGAGGTAAACGGTGGAGTGCAGACAAAGGTAATCTTCCAAGAGTGCCTTGTCAACCTGAAATTGTGTCCTCACATTTTGATGGAATTCAGATGGCAGAAGCTGTCAGTAATATAGTGGATTATAAATATCACTCCAAGGGAGACATATTGGTTCCTAGAAAATTGACTGATTTTATGAAAGTCACAAAGAATCCAGCTCAAAAGAGAGGTTCAAAGTTACAGAATAAAGCTGAATCAAGTTTACAATTTGCAGATTCATTAAAAGTTAAGAAGCAAAAGTTGGACAATTTCCATTCTGGGCCATCATCATCTAAACAAGAAGAAGGTTATGATTTTATTTCATCTTCAGATGTAAACCATTTTAATCCAAGCCCTGATAATTTGTTTCAAGTGAAGCAAGAAATAGATTTGGAACAAAGGAGGACGATATTTAACTTCCACAACTTTGTATCAGTTAGGAGTAATGAGGAGTTATCTCCTGTATGTAATGAAACTCAAATCTCTTCATTAGCATTTGAGTTTTTATCAGTAGAACAGAGACTATGTGAAAAGCTGAAGTCATTACAGTTTGGCTCAAAAGTGTATTGTGTTTACAACCCACTTGAGTATGCATTCAATACACACCTAAACTATGTGTCCAGGTTTTGTAACTCAGAGAAAGTGGTCTTATTCTTGGGAATGAATCCAGGTCCATATGGAATGGCACAGAATGGGGTAGGTAATTAATTTTGAATGGCACAGAATGGGGTAGGTAATTCATTTTAGAATGGCATATAATGGAATTCCTTTGGAACGGCATAGAATGGGATATATAATTCATTGGAATGGCCCAGAGTGCAATTGGTAATTGATTTGGAATGGCACAGAATTGGGTAGGTAATTAATTTGGAGTGGAACTGAATTAGATAAGTAATTCATTTCTAATGGCATAGAATGGGATAAGTAATTCATTTGAAATGGTAAAGAATGTGATACATAATTCATTTAGAATGGCATAAAATGTGGTTGGTAATTAATTTGGAATGACACAGAATTGGGTTGGCAATTTATTTGGAATGGCATAGAATGGAATTTAACAAAATGGGATATATAATTTGTTGGGAATGGCTCAGAAATGGGTAGGTGATTCATTTGGATTGGCACAAAATGGGTTAAGTAAATATAATGAGCAAAACTATTTTTATTTATTGAGAAAACAGAACTCATCACCATAAAATTATTATCAAAGAGTACAGTGCAACAAAATTTATGAGGCACCATCCATACTGCTTTACAGTTCTATGATATATAATTATAACATCTTAATTTATGAAATATGCTTAATTTAATAGGTCTGAACCAGTTTTTAAATGATAGTAGCTATTCATAATAATAGCTATACATATTGTCGGATAGTTCAGTTATGTGTACAATTTAATGTAGAGGATATGCTTTATTTAGAGAGTTTTAATTTGTTGTCACATCATGGTTACTTATTCTTGATCCATTACAGCATTTGTGATTGATCCAAGCAAATGTAATTCATATATAATGTGTGTATGTATGCATGTATGTATGCATGTATGTATGTATGTATGTATGTATGTATGTATGTATGTATGTATGTATGTATGTATGTATGTATGTATGTATGTATGTATTATGTATGTATGTATGTATGTATGTATGTATGTATGTATTATGTATGTATGTATGTATGTATGTATGTATGTATGTATGTATGTATGTATGTATGTATGTATGTATGTATGTATAATATAACAGGGCTCGAATTTAACACAAATTTCTTTGTAGCCAGAAGGACTAGTATGCTGAGAAATTTCTAGTCCTGCCAAATCTTTTCTAGTCCTGTCCAAAAAACATTTTTACACACTTGTATAGAGATTAACAACAATATTATTCATAAATAGCATTACAACATGAAATTCAGAAGTACAGAATTATAAATCAAATCCTGCTTCAAATTATCAATCAGTCAAATCACATTACTTCATTACTTGTTTCTCAAGATAATTTGGATCCAATTCCAGAAAGGGATCCATGTGTCCTTTCTCTGCACTCTGGGTCCATATGGGGGTTGTTCAGGTCTCCTTACCTGTCTCCCTGAAACATTACACAAATGTACTGCTGATGATGGATCATTTGTTGGAATATCATTTGTATGGAACATTATAAAGAGTATGTCCGACAGAACCCAAGGTTGCAAACATGATCTCCAGTTACTCTTCACCATTTTCATCTCTGAGAAACTCCTCTCAGCATCAGCAGAGTAGGCTGGGATTGTTAGGATAAGATCAATCAATGCCAGAATATTCTTGTAGTCAGCAACACATCATTTTACAACTGTGGACCAAGTCAAAGCATAGATGTCTTTGTAATTGCAAGATAACATTATACATTAAGAAAATATTAATCTGAATAAATTTACATCAAGAAAAAGGTAATGTCAATACTTAAATAATTTTTATATTAAATTTTTTAAAAACTTTTTTTAAATTGTTACCTTTTGCAATCAAGATACTATGCTAAATAAAGAATTAACAATTCTAGCATCATTGATGTTTCTTGTAGGAAAAGGAAAACTCGCGTCATGGGTAGAACGAAGTATTTGGAAGTCGCTGAGTTTGTCTCTTATATAGTATAATAGACAGTCCTATGTCAGAACGGGTCAGGAGGGTAATCTGAGATATTTATGTCACTCTGTATGATTGTTTTCCTTGGATTATTGGGGAAGGGTTTCTCAGCATCAAGCTTGCGTTGAGTACATACGGTCAAACACATTCCATTAAAACTTTCCAATATCTTAACAGTGATCGATTCTTCTGGTTGTTTTTGCGTAGCTGCTTTTTTCTGCTTTTTTGTGTTGCTCAAGCTTTCAGGCACGTTTACTGATTCAATTTTGAAGTTCAAACAACTCGCAACAAAACAATGTTTTATGTTTGCTTTTGCGAATTTCGTACACCAGTTATAACTCATAACTTTTTTTTTCTTCATCATAATTCAGCCATTTCCTGTCTTTTGTCCATGTCTTCTGAAACATTCAATTAAACTTTTCCCTATCATCAGAATTATTCCTCTCATTTATGTCATTTTATTTCAACGTCTGCTTTTTTTTACGGTGGATGAACACGTTCTATAAAACGCCACATTTTGCCTGTCTTATAAGGAGCGAATTGTGTCTCGTTTGGAAATACGAGATGTTACAGTATAGCTAACATGAATTATTTAAAACAAGAAAAGGAATGTCACAATGTCTATTATCTAAGAAAGTCGGAGCAAGAAACGACATTTCAAAACATGCTTTTGCCCCCCGCCATAAATGGCTTCTCTCTGATAAAGACCAGCAGTTGTTCTGCAGAATTAAAGCAGTGGCTATTGTAAACACTGTTACAAAATATTAACATCAGAAGATAATGTTAGTTTCAGCTTAGAAAAGGTGTATTCCCATCAAATGAACCCATCTGACTGCACGACCTATGTAACAACTCCAATTACGGTCTCATTATTAATAGCAAAAGTTTGATAATTGTTCCTAATTACATGTAATCAGACCAAAGTGTATTGTTGAAATTAATAATAGGGCTAAACATTTTCAAATCTTAGATGCCAATGCTCGGAGATTTTAATTCCCAACAAATGTACAGCATTCTGTTTGATACCTTCACGTGTTTCAATTGTTTGTCCATTCTTGTAAAGGAAAAAATATAAAATCTTTTCTTATCATCAAATAAAAAGTAGTTGTTTGGAAAGGATGTGTCAATAATGTTATCGTAATAAATTATAAATTAATCTAATTTTTATAATTATTTCGATGCAAGTGTAAAATATGTAATTTACCTTTTGTGACTTGGAGTGTTGGAGTGTTTTGCTAGCGAGCACCCCCACCTTAATCAAACAAACGTGCAAACTTTAATTTCTTTGAATAGCTTCTGCGGTGTTCTTGTGTGTGGTATATCGTTTTGTAGCTTATTACTGTGGTCAAGTGAATAAAGTGTGATACCACGTCATTTTTTTGTTTAATACGTTATTATATTAATTGGGATCAATTACCAAACTTCCATAGTTAATTGGCGCTGTAAGAGAAATGGACAAATCGGATGGCTTCTTGTTATAGAAAAGCATCTTTCTGAGGCAGATATTGACTTCATCTTCTCATGCTAATATTTTATGACTGTGTTGACAATGGTTACTGCTTTGATTCTACAGGACAGCTAAGTCTTCATTAGGGAATGGCGTAAACAAACACTGACTCTTGATAACCGAAACTTACTAGCCCATTGGACTATTAACATTATGAAAGTTACTAGTCCGACTGGAAATCTACTAGCCTAGGGCTAGCGGTCTACCGCTAATTAAGAAACCTGTTATATATATATATATATATATATATATATATATATATATATATATATATATATATATATATATATATATATATATATATATAAACTATGTATATATATGTATAAAGGTGTGTATATATATATATACACACACACACACACACACACATATATATGTGTGTGTGTGTGTATAAATAATGTATTTCAATATTTTTTTCTTAGCAACAAAAGTAATTCTAAGAATCTTGACTAACCATTGTTCAACAGCTTCATTTGTGTCTCCTAGGGCAGACCATTTACAGACCATTACAAAATTTAATGATATTAAAATTATTTTTATTTGTCATTATGATTGGGCTGAAACTTACCATATAAACCCGCTTATAAGTCAACACAGATTCTGATCTTCTGTCATAAAATGCGCTGATAGGTGAGGGTGTATGTTGTTTGTACCATTGATTACTCCTAAAAGAACGTCACAGACCAGATCTTCCAGTGCAATTATGTAATGGCAGATCTACTCTGTGATGTTTTTAGTTGGACTTCTAGGCATTTACCTATGATAACTAACCAGAGTTAACTTTGTTTATTTTCTTGTGTATACCTTTTTTAAAAATGCCAGTTATTCTTGTTTTTATTTGCATATATTTTATTAGTTGGGGGTCATGGATCATGAGGGAATGTTAGGCCAAATAGAAATTAAAATTATACCAGTCAATATTTTCTTTGCACCAGAGATTGTAATTATATATTTTGTTGAAGGAAAATGATATAATTTATGATTTACTTTTTTCATATCAAAACAGAAATTATCTGTGTATCATACTGTATATAGCAAACAGTACATACACTTGAGAAGTGCAAATTCATCATGTGTGGTCAAAACTCAGTTTAAAAAATACCTAATGCATGCCTCCTTAGGAATGGTTTCTAATATTTGCCTAACACTACTGTAGCCTTCTGAAAGCTTATCACTGTTCAATGATAGTGTCTCGTTCTACAAACTAAAGGTTTAAATCAGCAACAAAAATGTCTGAACTTTTGTTTTTATTTTAGAAGAATTAGAAGAGAGAATGCACCATCATTGTGTAGAGCGTGCAACATAGACAAAGGGAGGTAACTCTGCAAGTTTGTGCATGCACTTTATTATGACCTTGTTCATGGCATCATTGGTACACACTTATTATGATGAACTTTACACATGAGAGATTATCCAGGTAATATTTTATAAGTGGATGTTGCAAGTGTTAGGTTAAATTTGGTAATAGATAAATATGGTCAATCTCCAATGACATTATTTTTAATTTTTCCAGGTTCCATTTGGAGATGCAACAATAGTGAGGGACTGGTTAACGATTGAAGGTGACATCTACAAACCCTACAAAGAACACCCTAAAAGACCAATATTGGGTTTGCATTGTTCACGACGTGAGGTAAATTGCAACTTCACTACTTGTAAGTTGCATGTTTTAACATTAGGACATGGATCTCAAAAATTTTCAAAATTGGAGCCCTTGACACTAAAATCTAAAGATTCAAAATGAACATCTCAAGAGTCAGTTGTTTTGTCATGAGCTTATAGCTGGCTTCTTATTTAATCATGGAGGAAACTGATGCTAAAGATTTCTCATCAGAATTGTTACTAACTTTCTGTTACTTGGAGTTAGAATGAATGATTATCACTCACAGTTGATTTCTGAACCTGAGACAGAAAAGAAAATGTTCCATATTGATTAATTAATATAAGTCAGTGTATGACTATTGAATGAAAATGAAAGAGGTGTATGTCTTGTAGTTCACGGCAAAATGATTTGCTTTATTAAAGTCACAATCAATGTTAGTTTCCTTCACATGATCATTGACCAATTATAACATTCTATGTGATTATTAATTTTCACATTTGACAGGCTAATAATAGTTTTCTGATCAAGATTTCCCCTTGAGTCACATTATTTTACAAAGAATATTTTCTCCTTATGAATGGAATTTGACAAGTACAAAACAACCACGCTCAGTCTCTAAGAAACCTCAAACTTAAGTTTTCCTATGGCTGTTTATTTTTCGGTTGCTTCCTGCTGTGTATTACTCCTCAAAGTTCATCATTTGAGGAAAGTTTCAGATGTAATCCAGAGTTTCCTATTTATTAGCCATTGTTATCTTTTTTAACATTAGGATAAACAGAGGTCTGTTAGGATTTTAAAACTAGGAGTCCAGGACTCCTAATTTGGTAAAAATAGGAGTCCCACCAGCAAATGGTGCAATCCCACTAGCAAACTTTGCAGTCCCCAATAAACCAGGCATCACATGCTTTCTTACACTTGGCTACTGTTGCATCCGAACTCAGTTCTTGCAACTTTAGCACAGTTCTGAATCTCATTGAAATCTTCAATTTTTTGTTCAACTCCAAAATGCTTGTCTAAAATTGCAAATGGCATTTGTCCAAGTCTCTTGATTTTGAGTTCGCAGGCAATATTTATACAATCAATAAGTGATCATGCTGGGCTATGCCAATGTGGAAATTTCAATTTTGTACATTTGGTGAAAAAATATACCATCTGGTGATATTTTTGGCAACATTTTTGGTTGATAAAACTGGTTTATACAGTCTTGAGTTTGGAGTGGAGAAATTCAAAGGCACCATGACCTGAAGCATGGATACATAAACAAATCCTTATTTCATATTGACAAACCACCCTAACAGTGCATTGTTATATCATAATCTGATTATGCTGATATCTGGCCTTGATACTGTATGCTGTAATATAATCAAAATAGCCATGCAACTGACTAGCTACAATCAACCACCTCTGGGAGCAAAACATGAAATGACAGTCAACCACACAACAACAATTTAAAGAAAAACAAAACAAAAATAGATTTGCTGCAACTTCAGTGAAAATTGATTACCTCTGAAGCACTGATATATACTAAGGAAGTTTTTATAAAAAATTGTGTCACTGTTCTACAATTATTTGAAGATGCCACAGCAATAGCAAGCGGGTATTTGTTTGGTCCTTCAATGGGAGCCTTTAGCAGTGCCTTTAATAACACATACACCTTCATCAAAGCAAGCCAGGGAACTTTGATAAAAGAAGTCAGCAACAAACTAAATGAAAGCATTGCTTCAATTTTCATTGTGATTAGAACATATATATTTTTTGCCACAAAACTTTTCTCTTTGCAGCAAAAACATGCATATGGAGGACTCCTGTGTGGGTGATTTTCTGCATCCCAATAAAAAATTTGCGTCCAAATACGTGTAATTCAGCATTTCTGAGATCTCTGAGACAAAGCTTATGTTTCAGCATTTTGACATGAATTGAAATAAAACATATTGACTGCCATTAAATATTCCTCTAAAACAACACAATAACAATTAAACAATTGAATAATAAAAAAAAATAATAAAAATGCCAATTCCAGTGTTTTTGCCAAAATCAGTTTTTAGGCAGTCTCTTCTGTTACATCTGCCAAAAGTCATCTGATCTTTAAGAAAGTCTTTATCACCATTTATCCCTTTATTAATTATAACACCTTCATTAAAATATCTCACATTTATCCTTCAACTCTAAAGATTACATAAGTAAGGTAATCAATTAGCAGTTTGTTGTGTACAAATTTTGGCATTCAAAATCTGATTACTCGGCTACACATAATTGCCCATGTATATTCCAGTTATTTGTAGACTGGTTCCCACTGGTATATGATTTCCAGTCATCTGTAGACTGGTTCTCACTGGTTTCTGTAATATGTATGTGTGTGTATGTGTGATTTTGATTTTTTATGTAGCTTTAACAATTTTTCAGTTATATCACTATGAAGTCTGCAGTGTGGCAGTTTATAGTGATGTCTAGCACTGGGGCATCATGCCGAAATTTGTAGCATGAAGTCCTGCCCAGTCACAATATCTTGACACCAGGTCAACCAGTCTTAATACTATCCTGATAATGCCAAGCACCTAGCAAGGCAGCTGTTAGTACCATTTTTATGTCTTTGGTACGACCAGCCAGGAATTGAACCCACAACCTTGTGCATCATAGGCAGATGCTTTAACCACTACTGGCACTAGGCCACCAGAGCAGTTTGTAATGAGATAAAAATGATAATAATAATAATAATAATAATAATAATAATAATAATAATAATAATAATAATAATAATAATAATAATTCCTAAAGATGTGGATAAATGTATTCATAGAAATGCTGCTTGGGAACATACCCTACCAGCTCTGCATGCACTTCATTGACTCATTTTGGACTCGGATTGGATTCATTTTCACCACTTCATCATTGGAAGACACCACTCTTATTACCATTTGGGGTTTAAGGTACTTTCTGAAGGACTTTATCAGTTCCCATAATATAGAAATAATCTAGTTAACTAGTATTGGATTATTGGCACTTCCTTGCAGAAGGAAGTTGTCAGCTCCCATGAGAGTAAGTCTAGCCTGACCGGCACAAGAAAAACCTGGATGTCTTCATGCATTGGGTAATGTCCAGTAATGGTCACTGGATCCTTATGAAGGGGCACTAGGTAAGGACAGTAGTGTCAATTTCAATGTCTGTATCATCCACTGAGGAGATTGTAGAAGCCCTTTTTTTTTTTACTTTGTTCCCATTCATTCTTTCAGGTGCATGGGGACTCCCATCATTTGATGAGTCTACAATGCCTTTTTCTCCTGCCATGATGCCATCAATAAATGTATCATAGCCCCATGGGCTGGTAGGCCATGCAGAATGTAGATTCTTCCCATCCACACTGACTTGATCATGAAAGAAAATTGAGAGGAGCTGAAGCTCTCTTTTTCTTGTCTAGAAGATGTATCATCAAAATCCTTCCCAAAGGAGAAAGGACCAGGGTGTTTGTTCCGTTATGTCTTGTTAGCAGAGGCTGAATAATGAATCCATTTTTGTTAACTCCATCTTTTGATGTAGACAAACACAAATGGAGAGTCCTGTCTCAGAACAAGAACAGGACAATTAACTTTTAATTCACACTGAAAACATCCGCTTGTTTTAGGCTCCTCATTTTCGTTGTGGTATTCATTTCCCACTCTACAGGCAAGTTGATGGAAAAGAAAGATGTTTGGACTTTTCACAAAAGTACAATGTCCTACCTACATGTTTATGTCCGAGTCCCTCAGGATCTTGTTCTAAAATTCTTAAGCATGAAGGGCCACTCGGGCACTCTCTAAAACCGACCTTCAGTTGCTCTCTTGCTCTGCAGTGGAGAGGGAGAAAACACAGACATTGGCAAGAGGCCATGAGATGAAAGACAGAAGAGTGGTCTGTCCAACAATTTATGCTTTTACCCCAGTGTCCATATGTCCACATGGCCCCCTTAATACGCCTTCCTCCTGATTTGGACTTGGGTTGTTGGCAGTGGTTTGGACCAATCTATATGTTAAATTCCTTGAGGCTATACACACCCCATTTTTGCCATTTCTATCAATTTTTTGTGGCTATTTTACAGAGATTATTAAAGGATTTTACAAAGATAACAAGATGTGCTGTCCGTGTCCATCACAATCTTTGCTGAGCTTACCTACCTACCATCATAAGGATGTTGTGGAGATTGTTGTTGTTGTTGTTCTGGGGTTTAATGCCATTTTTCAGCACACAATATGCTATACATGGCTGCCAGTATTAAAGGTGGAGGAAGAAACTGGGAAATCCGCTGAAAGAACTACCAACCAACGAGAAGCTACTGGCAAGCTTTCTCACATATCCACATTCGCCGAATCTTAGATTCGAACCCACACAGACAGAGGTGAGATGGCAGTGATCTGTAACGGAGATTGCTTTAGACCATTTGGCCACTCAGGGTCCCTGCTGTAGAGATACCAACAGTTTTACTGGAGGACAACATAGACTGTGTTCAGATGATTAATCTTTAGTGTTTTTGAAAGATTCAAGAAATTTGTCAGCATCATGAGTACCTGAACTTGGTTCAACTAAACCAAAGAAGAAATGCCTATGTCCTGAAAGGTTTATATTTCATTTCCTAATTGTTTTAAACAGGGGTCCCAGCAGAACATTCATATCCAGTTTAAAACTGTTTTAATGCCTTATTTCATATGACACGGTCATTAGAAGGGCTGGGAAGGAAGTCTGTCACAGTGGACAGTGCATCAGTTATAGTGTTATCAGACATGAAGGAGGCACTATGCCCCTTTCCAAATTTGTTGGTATCTTCAGGGGAGATTACTCTTAGAGTCCACTACATTGAATGCATAAGCATCAAAGCTCATGAGGTTAGCGCTATTTTTCCACATCTTTGTACTATCTTAATCATTTTCCTTTGAATGATGTCAAGAAAGTCACATTCTGTTGGTCTCATTGAACATTCTGTCCAGCTCACTTTCAATCAGTTGTACAGCAAATGTAAGTTCAGATTGATACCTGACCTTAGGCCATCAGCTTCCAGCAGAGCTGGCAAATTCAGCAATAAAGATAATAGCTTTTAATATATTACTGTTATTAAAAATGTTCTTTTTGGGAGATATAACTAATTTTAATTATCTAATTCTTACTTGCTGCTGCCAATTCCCTTATTCCGCCCAGCTTTGATGTCCAAATCAAGAAGGACAGTATTTTGTATGATAGAAGATAACCAAGAGATTAGACTGGGGTCATGCTGTGTTGTTTTGACTTTAGACATCTGATTAATAATTGGCAGTGGAATACTCTACTTGGACTGGGAGCTAGTGCCAGAGAAAGCATTAGAAGCAGTAATAATAAGTATGTACAGGGCTGATACAAATTTTATTTTAGTTACTTCTCCAAGATTAGTGGTTTGAGAAAATCACTCATCCCACCCAACCTGCATTATCACTTGTCCCAAAATTTCAGTCTCTTGCCAAGGTTCAAATAAAATGTATTTTAATCAGTATTAGAAACAAACGAATGTACAAAATATTTATTTCTTCCAAGGGATTAATGTTTTAGCTTTGTTTCTGTCCACATAATATACATAATCTATTTCCTGCCAAGATATGGTGGCATCAGTGCCAGTGTACAGCCAGTGTAATTCTGTCCACATAATATACATAATGTATTTCTTGCCAAGATATGGTGGCATCAGTGCCAGTGTACAGCAAGTGTAATTCTGTCCACATAATATACATAATGTATTTCTTGCCATGATATGGTAGCATCAGTGCCAGTGTACAGCCAGGGTAATTATGAATGAAATACTTCAGAAGAAGGGAAAGGAATTCAGACCTTCCCTAACTTCTTCTCGAAAGGCTTGATAATTTGACAGAACAAGATCTCTTGTCCCAATTTTTTCCCCAATTTGTTTTAAAATGACTTTTCCTAGTGGAGTGTTGGCAACTCTAAATTCATGGATTGTCTGGCTAGTGTCATGCATATACTGTGTTACACTTGCTATATGAGTCCAAAACTGTCATGAGACATGCTTGATTAAATTCAGTTCCATTGACAATCACACTGGTTGCATTTCCAACACATGCCAGTTTGCAAGAAATGGAAAACAGTTTTCATTCAGAATGCAAGTTTCATATTTTGCATAGGGCTTGAGTTTTAAAGAAAATGATTTTTCTAGGTTTTCTTCACTGGTTATCCTAGCTATATAAATAACACCTTGTATTACTTAGATTTTCTTAAAGAACTTTTAATTCCCTTTATTTTGGTGCATGATTGATAGATGTAATTTAAGTGACTGGATTTCAAAGCTAAATTGTACCAAAACAATAGCGCTGAAAACTTTTTACTTTTTATATTTTGTGTGTATTATACATTGCCCTTTCAGAAACTGGTTTGGTTGAGTGTGGCTAACTTCATTTTCCCATTTTTAATAACTGATGATGATATTGCCTGTTATAATTGAAGTGGAGTTTTTTAGCACATGAGAGCAATAATTTGGTTACTGTATATGTAGATCATGTAAAATCTCCAAAAGTATACTCTCCAGATTTCAGCTATTGTACATGAAATTCAGAGATATGCCAGAAATGCAAACAACTTCATCTTACCCTTGTCACTCACAGAAGTACTTATTATTTGTAGAACACACCCAGTAGAACTCACATACTAAAATTTTCATTGACCACTTACTGTAGTATCACAGAGTATGAATGAACATATGGAGGTAGAGTCAAGCATTCATTGTGTCCAGATGACATGAATGACTATATAAAAGCAATTAAAGTATAACAATTAGCATTTGCCTGACTTGTTTTAAAATGGGGCGCAGGAGTACTTGTCCTGAGCTAGTGATTTGGAAAATGTTACTTGTTCCACTTTGAAAATATATAGTGATAGATGTCTGATTGGATTCCATGTGTTTAAAAATTATAAACCTGTTGCAGTTTGATATGTTTTTGGTATAATCTTTTAAATTACAGCTGTGTCATATATTTTTCAGGTCAGTGGGTCCAGATTTTGGGAATACTTCAAGAAGAAATGTGGAATTCCAGAAAATTTCTTCAAACACTGTTTTGTACATAACATTTGTCCATTGACGTTTATGTCAGAGTCTGGAAAAAATATCACACCACCAGAATTGCCTGTCACCGAGAGAAATTTGCTGAATGACTACTGTGGTTCTGTCCTTGTTGAAACTATCCGACTGCTGGGTGTAAAGATTTTGGTGTGTGTTGGGAGATTTACAGAACAGAAAGCTCAAAGGGTGCTCTCTTCAGCAGGAGTTAATGGTGTTCGTATTGAGATGATTATGCATCCCAGTCCAGCCAATCCAGCAGCAAATAAAGATTGGGAGGCAGTTGTTGAAAAACAATTAAACGAAATGGACATTATGCAGTATCTATTGGACACTTAACACAGGTTGCCTGGCAACATGATGTTGTCATGGTGACATTTTAGTTTGATCTTTTTAGTACAAGCTATAATCTCTGCAAAAGGAGAAAAATATTTACATCCTACATATACATTTGCCAAAAAGCAAAGTCACCACTATAAACAGGAAATTTATTTTTAAAAAAATCAGTCCAGAGCTCATACAATTATATATCCCAGCATTCCAAATTATTATTTTTTGAAGATGGACAAGAAGTAGTTTTATATTTTCTATGATCTTGTCCCAGACAAGTAGTTTTTCATATTTAAAAACAGGTCCGAAAAATGTTAATGTTGTTGCTTTAATTACTTATTCACCTTGACCTGGTCATTTATTCACCTTGACCTGGTCATTTATTCTCCTTAACCTAGTCATTTATTCACCTTGACCTGGTCATTTATTCACTCCAAATGTACTGAATTCTTCAGTCTATATTACCATGTCAAAAGTGATCTATATTACCATGTCAAAAGTGATCTATATTACCAGGTCAAACATGAACAGCTATTGGTGTTGATATCATAGAAAACAAATTAAATTCATGGCTACTAAACAATCACCTGACAAAAATATTAAAGAGAACATTATTTGCACATTTAATACTTGGTAAAGCTTGACTCATACCATGTATTGTATGCACAGGTCTTTAAAGACGTTTGCAAGACTGATTGGGATAGACTTGAATGTCAGTTAAAGATCAAACCTAGATCTAATTTCATGTTGTCTGATTATCTAACATGCATTAATTGTCTGTCATATATTCTCAAAAATATTGTGGTACAGGGTCTTTGAGGTCTGGTTAAGGATTCCACATTTTAGCAGTTAAGGTACAGGGTCTTTGAGGTTTGGTTAAGGATTCCAAATTTTAGCAGTTGAGGTACAGGGTCTTTGAGGTCTGGTTAAGGATTCCACATTTTCGCAGTTGAGATACAGGGTCTTTGAGGTCTGGTTAAGGATTCCACATTTTAGCGGTTGAGATACAGGGTCTTAGCATTCATGCTAAGGATTCTTTGTTTTATCAACTTTTCACTATTTTTGGCTTCCTAACAAATGGGGCTGTCAGTTATTTTCATAATTATGAGTATTACCGATTTAGAAATTCTGTTGCAATAACGAGCCCAAAACTTTCATTGAAATATATTGTCAAAACAATGTTGCCTTCAACTTTGGTTTGATTTCCAATATCATTGTTGTTATTACACTCCCCAATACATTGCCAAAATTTTCCTGACTGTGTATTGTGTACTCTGCAGACAAAGCTGTTCTTTATGGATTTTTTTTTTCTAAACATAAACATTTGAACTTTCTCACATGTTCTCAGTTTGGCTCAATTTACTCACAGCTATGTTGCTTTTTTCATTGCTTCTATAAATAGTAACATATTATCCCTTTATCTCATGTGTTTGGATTCCCTGACATGTTTTTTATTTTTTGTACCCCCTTCCTTTTGTGAAATCTCTCCAAATAATTCTAAATGGTAGAACATAATATTTTGATAGTTTCAGATATGTTTTTGCCACAAACTATATTCTGGCTGGCTGTCATTTCCTTACCATGAGACATCAGCTGGTGGGCTACCAACATTAGACCTGATACTCTACTTCATTGCATTTATTCATTCATTTCCTGTTATACATTTAATTTGTGTCCTATTCCTTTATGAACTGATCAAATGACAGATAAGAATCTGTAAATTTGTTAAAGATTATTTAGTGGATCAACTGGTTTTTTGTTTGTTGTGATATTCAGTTTGAAGCAAAACAATTCTGCTAGATATAGTTACATGGCTGTCTGTGTTTACATTTAAATGGGAAATGTATGATATGATCACTTTACAAATATCAGTCATTTGAAAAGTGATCATTACTGTTTTTGGCTGAAATGAGTTTACAAAATTATTTTCTCATTGAATGTAAAAAGGGAGATTTATTGAAGGAAATTTCACCTGAAAGTGATGGGGTAAAATGTAACTTTATCGAAAAATTTGAAGTAACCATTTCTCAGAAGAGGCATAAGCTAGACTCTTACAGCAAAGAATTTCAAATATATGAAAACTAGAAGACAGATTTTCAGCCTCATTTGGTTGATTGTTATCTTTGGTGTGACTCAAAAGGAAAGATGTATTGTTGTTAAAAGAAATATAATCCCAGATACATTTTTGAATGGGATTTTAGTGTGAGAAAACACTCTATTATAGATTTGTATGGTTAAATAGGTGGGATGAATGGAAATAACAAGAGTTAATGGTACCAGGTTTAAAATTAGCAGCAAGTGGGGAGGAGGAATATGTAAAACATCAGCATCAAGGCAAGTTAGATAGATAAAGTTATGGGAGTCAAAAGATGAATGACAAATCTGGTTAAACTCTGGTATTCTTCTAAAGGCTCTGTTAGCAACTTTAATTACTGCATGGTCTGTAGAGCTAGGATAGTCAATCATATTCTGCGTGTAGGGAAGTGGGTGTTTGTATGTGATATTGTTTGTATGTGATGTTGTTTGTATATGATGTAGCATATACAGATGGATTAAGAGAGAAAAGAAGGACAGGCAATGGGAGAGGTGAAATAAGAAAAACCTGGTGGTGTTTAGAGATATATCAGAAAATTGTAGTGTACAAAACATGGAGTGATGGACTGAACATTAGTATGTATATATAAACAGTAATTGCTGAGTAAGACCATTGAGGTCCCCAAACTTTGAACCCATAGGGTTAAATGAACAAGGAGATATTTCAGGTCAGACAGCTATGAACTACTGCCTTGGTCCAAGTGGCAAATATGTACATGTGAATTCTCTGAAGTACAGTTTCAATAGCATATGATAAATTGGTAATACATATAATATCAACCTATGTTTTTGAAAAATTAGACATTTGAAGAAATAAATACCTTGTACATGCATTTATTTTGTTAATTCAATGGATTTATAGTGCATACAAATGATTTAATCTTAGCAAGTGACTGAAATTTTGGGATATGTGAAAAGTATTTGCAACAAGTGAATTTTCTAAAACTACTTGCCCTGATAATGTGGATGAAACAAGATAATCAGACAAGGAGTCTGAGCTTTAAGGGATAAAAATTGCTCCATTTGGGGATAATATTAGATGTTCAGGATACTAATCATGGCATTGATTGGCAGGTCATTTAGGATATTACTCATTACAGTCATTGACAGTTCATTTAGGATACTAATGGCAGTGATTGGCAGTTCCTCTAGGATACTACTCATGGCAGTGATTGGCAGTTCATTTAGGATACTACTCATGGCAGTGATTGGCAGTTCATTTAGGATACTACTCATGGCAGTGATTGGCAGTTCATTTAGGATGCTACTCATGGCAGTGATTGGCAGTTCATCTAGGATGCTACTCATGGCAGTGATTGGCAGTTCATTTAGGATACTACTCATGGCAGTGATTGGCAGTTCATTTAGGATACTATTTATGGCAGTGATTGGCAGTTCATTTAGGATACTACTCATGGCAGTGATTGGCAGTTCATCTAGGATGCTACTCATGGCAGTGATTGGCAGTTCATTTAGGATACTACTCATGGCAGTGATTGGCAGTTCATCTAGGATGCTACTCATGGCAGTGATTGGCAGTTCATTTAGGATACTACTCATGGCAGTGATTGGCAGTTCATTTAGGATACTATTTATGGCAGTGATTGGCAGTTCATTTAGGTCACTACTCATGGCAGTGATTGGCAGTTATTCTAGGGTGCTACTCATGGCAGTGATTGTTGGCAGTTCATTTAGGATACTACTCATGGCAGTGATTGGCAGTTCATATAGGATGCTACGCATGGCTGTGATTGGCAGTTCATTTAGGATACTACTCATGGCAGTGATTGGCAGTTCATTTAGGATACTACTCATGCCAGTGATTGGCAGTTCATTTAGGATACTATTTGTGGCAGTGATTGGCAGTTCATTTAGGATACTACTCATGGCAGTGATTGGCAGTTAATTTAGGATACTAATCACGGCAGTGATTGGCAGTTCATTTAGGATACTATTCATGGCAGTGATTGGCAGTTCATTTAGGATACTACTCATGGCAGTGATTGGCAGTTCATCTAGGATACTACTCATGGCAGTAATTGGCAGATAATTTAGGATACTACTCATGGCAGTGATTGGCAGTTCATTTAGGACACTACTCATGGCAGTGATTGGCAGTTCATTTAGGATACTACTCATGGCAGTGATTGGCAGTTAATTTAGGATACTATTTATGGCAGTGATTGGCAGTTCATCTAGGATACTACTCATGGCAGTAATTGGCAGATAATTTAGGATAATAATCATGGCAGTGATTGGCAGTTAATTTAGGATACTATTTATGGCAGTGGTTGGCAGTTCATCTAGGATACTACTCATGGCAGTAATTGGCAGATAATTTAGGATACTTCTCATGGCAGTGATTGGCAGTTCATTTAGGATACTACTCATGGCAGTAATTGGCAGTTAATTTAGAATACTACTCATGGCAGTGATTGGCAGTTCATCTAGGATACTACTCATGGCAGTAATTGGCAGTTAATTTAGGATGCTAATCACGGCAGTGATTGGCAGTTCATTTAGGATACTATTCTTGGCAGTGATTGGCAGTTCATTTAGGATACTACTCATGGCAGTGATTGGCAGTTCATTTAGGATACTACTCATGGCAGTGATTGGCAGTTCATTTAGGATACTATTTATGGCAGTGATTGGCAGTTCATCTAGGATGCTACTCATGGCAGTAATTGGCAGTTAATTTAGGATACTAATCATGGCATTGATTGGCCGGTCATTTAGGATATTTCTCATTACAGTGATTGACAGTTCATTTAGGATACTAATGGCAGTGATTGGCAGTTCATCTAGGATACTACTCATGGCAGTGATTGGCAGTTCATTTAGGATACTACTAATGGCAGTGATTGGCAGTTCATCTAGGATACTACTCATGGCAGTGATTGGCAGTTCATTTAGGATACTATTTATGGCAGTGATTGGCAGTTCATTTAGGATACTATTTATGGCAGTGATTGGCAGTTCATTTAGGATACTACTCATGGCAGTGATTGGCAGTTCATTTATGATACTAATCATGGCAGTGATTGGCAGTTCATTTAGGATACCATTTATGGCAGTGATTCGCAGTTCATTTAGGATACTACTCATGGCAGTGATTCACAGTTCATTTAGGATACTACTCATGGCAGTGATTGGCAGTTCACCTAGGATACTACTCATGGCAGTAATTGGCAGTTCATTTAGGATACTACTCATGGCAGTGATTGGCAGTTCATTTATGATACTAATCATGGCAGTGATTGGCAGTTCATTTAGGATACCATTTATGGCAGTGATTCGCAGTTCATTTAGGATACTACTCATGGCAGTGTCTGGCAGTTCATTTAGGATACTACTCATGGCAGTGATTGGCAGTTCATTTAGGATACTACTCATGGCAGTAATTGGCAGTTCATTTAGGATACTACTCATGGCAGTGATTGGCAGTTCATCTAGGATACTACTCATGGCAGTAATTGGCAGTTAATTTAGGATACTAATCACGGCAGTGATTGGCAGTTCATTTAGGATACTACTCATGGCAGTGATTGGCAGTTTATTTAGGATACTACTCATGGCAGTGATTGGCAGTTCATTTAGGATACTACTCATGGCAGTGATTGGCAGTTCATTTGGGATACTACTCATGGCAGTGATTATCAGTTCGTCTAGGATACTACTCATGGCAGTGATTGGCAGTTCATTTAGGATACTAATCACGGCAGTTATTGGCAGGTTATTTTTGATGCCTGATAATTATCTTGTAATTCTTACACAACTTTGGAAGAACACTAATTACATGGTTAGACGTAGACCTCAGACACATGAAAAACATAAAATTTCATTTTGGCCTTTGAAACCTATTAAAAACTTTATGGAAACTTAAATTTTAATAAAATGAAACAATTTGAAAAAGGTCATGCACGACTCCACAAAAAGAGCTTTTTTTTGTGCACTGTGTTTTGTTTGACTAGTCTAGCATTTGAGAAGACATGCGAATTGTGCCTTTTAAAGACATCCATTCATTTTATACCATCATTTGATAGACCAATTAACAATGTATTGTCAGATCATCAACAATGTTGGCATTATGTTTGCTTCAATCATTGCATATTTCAAAGTCTGCTTCATCCACAGGGCACTAGGTTTTAGAGTGTCTGCCTTGGATGCTGGAGTTTGTGAGTTCAACACCCAGCCAAGTCATACCAAAGACTTGTAAGAATGGTACTAATAGCTGCCTTACTAGGCACTAAGTATAAAGAGGTTTGTGCTCAAACTGGTGTTGGGATAATGTGACTGGGTGGGACATCATGCTACATGTCTATTGCATGATGCCCTAGAGCTAGACATCCCTATAAACTGCCACACTACAGACATCATAGCAATATGACGAAAATTGTTAAAGCTGCATTAACAATCTAAATTTCACACACATACTCAACTTCAGGGAATACTTATCAGAATTTTAATAAATGTTATGGTCACCATGGAGATAATCTTGTGTGTGTTACATATTTCCATATTAACTATGAATAGACAATATATTATTTCAAATAGATGTTGAGGTCAAGGTAATTTCTAGGCCGTCGTGGCTTAAATGGGGAAAATGTAACTTTTCAGCCATATGCCAGGATTGTAACGTTTGAACAACAGGAATGTTTTGATGAAACTCAAACCAGTATATCTGAAAGTATTATTTCAACTCAAAAGATCATGGTCAGATTAAGAAAAGCTATAACACTGTAATCCATTCTTTAACTGTTACACATATCTACGAGCTTTCTTCAGTGATATCTCATAACTGAATATTGATGTGGAAAATAACCGATTATTTATGCATGCATCAGAAGAATGGGTCACGAGTTTTGAGGGACCAAATAGAATGATGTGGAAAGCCATGAAATAGAAATAACAAATTATCAGATTTATTAACATATTGATGTTTACATCATACACATATAATTTTACAGTCAATTTGGCAGTCAATAAAGATGTTAAATCCATATTTCTTTATTGAACACCAAGAGTATACTATTTTAGGTTTGTTAGCTGGTGTCCATATGTATTTCACAGATTTATTGTGATTCCAGTTTGTTTTGGTTTCATTCACACTGTATAACTGAAAATATTTGGAAAGCTTAAAATGAGAGGGCATGTAATAAATACAAAACTGCAATTTCCTGTTTCGTTCTGAGTTGGGGAATAAACTTCTTTGATATATCATATGAATACATCTTGGACTAATGGCCTTGATTTATCCATCAGTTTATTCTGCCAATTTGGAAAAAAGCAGGCATCCTGTTTTGTATGTTTATTGTGCACCTATTTGCAAGCAGCCACAATCTTGATTTGCTGTCAGATAACAGAGAAATGTAATACTGAAGTGTGGACTTATTGTCAGGTATGAACTTGTCAATTATGGATGTATCATTTAACATATTATCTTGTATGGGCTTATCATCAGGTGTGGACTTATCGTCAATTATGGACATAAATATTTCATCAAATACGGACTTATCAAGTATGGATTTGTCATAAATTATGCGGACATCATGGCTGGGCATGCAATTGTGCAAATCACAGCAAATTTTATCATCAGGTTTTGACTTAAAATCAAGATTTAGTATGGATTTATCATGTGTGGACTTGTTATAAGGGATGAACTTAAAATCAAGACTTAGTATGGATTTATCATGTGTGGACTTGTTATAAAGGATGAACTTAAAATCAAGACTTAGTATGGATTTATCATGTGTGGACTTGTTATAAGGGATGAACTTAAAATCAAGACTTAGTATGGATTTATCATGTGTGGACTTGTTATAAGGGATGGACTTAAAATCAAGGCTTAGTATGGATTTATCATGTGTGGACTTGTTATAAGGGATGGACTGAAAATCAAGACTTAGTATGGATTTATCATTAGTGGACTTGTTATAAGGGATGGACTTAAAATCAAGACTTAGTATGGATTTATCATGTGTGGACTTGTTATAAGGGATGGACTGAAAATCAAGACTTCATATGGATTGATCATGTGTGGACTTGTTATAAGGGATGGACTTAAAAATCAAGTGTGGTCTTAGAATCAAGTATGGACTCATCTGGAATTGGTTTCTCATCAGGAAGGACTTGTCAAGTATGGATATATCATAAAGGTCGGATAATATGCAGAGGTGATTCCAGTACATGTAAATGTCCAAATCACACAAAAGGTTTGAAAATTTGCACAGAACAGAACACACAGAGTGAAAACTATACTAAGAGAAAGAAAACCTAAGAGAAAGAGTGAAAACCGAAACGTTTTGTAAAAATTCAATCAATAATTTATTTCCCTAAAATACAAAGTGAAGATTTAAAAATAACTTACAATATTGTGAAATCAATCCCATGTAGTCCTATAAAACGAATTCAACAAACACTGATTGAGCCCCACACCCACTCCCCCCTTCTCTCTCTCTCTCTCTCTCTCTCTCTCTCTCTCTCTCTCTCTCTCTCTCTCTCTCTCTCTCTCTCTCTCATATGAACAATTAGCTGAATTATCAGTCACTTCTTCCTTCCAAATGTCGTATTATGAATTGCTACTGTGAATATATTTTAGCTGCAAACATTTCTTTTTAAAGTGTGTATAGGTCTGTTCAAAAGTAGAACTCGATAAGATTTTTTTTTGTTTTTAACAAAACTTTAAGCATTTTATATAACTATGTATAACTATATATACCTCCCCCCAAAGCAAGCTAGGCGCTTGTCTCACGGATACACAGTCCGATAAATCAACCCCACAAATCTGTACCAAAAATTAATACCATCACGAGTGAGGGCTGATTTATCCGTCTAGAATACACAAAGGTATAAAAGCTAAGGTGCACTCGTCAAAGTTATCGAGCGCGCGATCCACGGATAAAGAGTACGACACTACACTTTGAGTTACCACGGCTTCCTGTTCATTGGAGACGTAATGGGAATCGATTTTAGTAATTTGTTGTTCACTAATTGTATATTACTGGTAAGTGCAACAATTAACAGATCAGTAATTGTCTTGACTTATTTCTGAATAAGGTGGAGATCAACAAACTAGAGGGGCATGCACAGTGCATGCTTGCTATACCAAAAGCAATAAAACCATGATGTCCGAAATCTAGTGAAGGGGTAAAATGACAGCAAAGTGTCCCTGTGCTACATCATTAGAACCTGCGCAGTCTTATCGTTCTTTAATATGTACACGTTGGTTATTTTAACTGATTTTATTGCATATCGCGTGATATTTTTTCTTACAAAAGTTGTAATATCTTTTTATTGACTTTCAATAAGGTAATGAGCCACACAGACAGAAATAAACAAACTAGAACTCGTATTCATACAGTGTACCAGGTGCAATGTAGCAAATTATAAATTATTATATACACCCGTTCTAGTTTTATATATCTAAAGATACATTATTTTATACCCACTTCTGCTGGTTCTAATGTTATACATTCAGTCCCATGGAGTGTGCAGTGTCATATTATTTTTTCATATTACCATATGTTAACATATCACTTTATGTGATTTGGTTGGTCCCAAAAAGCCAATGCAATTATTGTGCTGTATTCTTTTTACTGATTGGCTGCGATCGTGAAAAACATTTTTAACCCCTCCTTCTGGAATTTTGGTTTTCAATGAACATTTTGGCAGCCAAAGTTCGATTCTACTCGCGTAAGGGAATTGGTTGAAAATGGTCTCGCCTTTTCACTTTGGCCAATTTATATCCACAAGGTCTTTTTTATGTCATGTATAACAAATCATAGCATGAAAAATGGACAAAACCGCAAGACAATAACAATAACAGCAAGAAGTAAAACTATGGATATTGCTCAGTATTTAGCGATTGCGTTGGTGTGGGAGGTGGTATATCTGTAGTATGGAATCCACCCTATATACATGTGTTGTTTAAACTTTAATTTACAGAAGTAAATAAACTCACCTCTGTTCACAAAGTAATGTGGACATAAACCGGTCTCCAACCTGACTGAGGTTTATCCAAACACTGCATATTTAGGCGGTAAATATGTGATGCAATTTCTAGCCAAAATGAAATTTGTCTGCATATTCCGTAGTCTTCTTTTCCAAACCAAACACTGCTAATTACTTTATAGCAAATATGGTAATTTCAGCATGAAGTAAAACTTATTTCACATGAATATCGCAATAATGCAATGTTTAATTGAAAAAGTGACACTTCACGTTACGTAAACATGGGTCCCTAATGCATAATTAACAAATATAAATTTCAGTTATTCAGTGCGAGCCCCATCCTTAATGTCTACCACTAATCTTTATGTGTCTTCCCCAAATGCTAATCTTCACATTTATCATTTCTTGTTATACACTATAAGACCTTATATGACGGTATGTTCGTCGTCTTCTATCAACCATTCAGCCATTAGCAATGGTTGGTGTGGGGTTTTTGTTCGTTGTTCCTGGTTCCCTTCGAATCTTTATACACACGTTTGCAAAAACATTTATCCCATTCAACCGATATGATGTAATGTCTAATGTATATAAAAAACGAAACAAATGAGGAAAATACGTTTTTACATCTCAAAGATACGGAAAACCTAGTTGACGAAACACTATGACTACATAACCCATGTTGTGTGAAAAGCACATACTTGCCTATGTACTTGTCGATGCCTTGTTAGAGTTTAAGGTCAGATTGGTTTGAAACGCGAAGAAAGCGATATTATTAGGGGACGATTCTTGGCAATCAAGTTAGATATTACAAATCTATGAATGAAATGAGTTAGTTTTAAGTATTTTTTTTATAATTTCAATTCTTGTAGTTTTTAAAATAAGTTAGTGGGGTACAAGCTGGTTGGGTGGGGTGGGTAAGGCTGGAATTGTGCTTGTTCCAAAGCATTTATGGTGTCGATCTTGCATTCATTGTGACCGTCACAGCAGCCAATTTGAAAATCTTGTTTAAAAATATTAGATATAGTTTCAACATTCTGCCGTTGAAATTAAATAGTCTATCTTGAATTGTTTGAAATTCTTTTCGATCCGACGAGCGTCAGTTCCTTCGAATGCCTCTTGCCTTCTCACATGACCAACTTTGGCACAGATCATTCTGGGATAAATACCCTCCAAGTTTATATAAACAATGCTGACCCGCCAATAAATATGGCCGACTTTACCAAAGATAGAAAAAAAATCTTTAAATGACTTTACCAAAACCGCTGAAAAAAACAAGACAAACTTGACATAAAGGATTCTTGCACGAAAACCATTCAAACCGATACAGAACGGTAAACCATTTAAAACGACATCACCCATGTACCTTAGCCTGAATACGTTTCTGATTTCTACAAATGAGGTGGTTACGCCTCTCATCCCCACACGAAAGAATACAGACGGAAAAGAAATATCAGCATAATTTGATATATTTTGACACAAAATGGCTTTGAATTATTGCACCGATGATGCAAATTTTAAATATAAATTCAAATATAAAACTTTAGAAAGTTTGAAATAATTGTCTTCATTAATTTCATGGCATCTGCAGAGCATTGGAAGAAATTTCAATAAAACGTATTAATCTTGTACAGATGTCTTGTCCAAGCGATCTTGCTATTAGGCAGATGTTACTCAGATGAGCTGTCACGGTGCCACTTGAGCCTCTTGTTATATTTGTATGTTTCATTGCAACAGCTGTGTTGTTATGCATATAGTGTTACACTTTTCCTCTCGTATGTCCGTCACACCTTGGGTAATTTGTGTGTTTCATGTACTGTAGTGGGCATCAGTGAATACTTCTAGACGTTTTGGTTAAGCTACATAAAAACGCGTTTTTCGAGAAATTTCGCAAAAGTATCGCAGCTCTGTGGGGTTGGCGGGGATGGAATAATAAACAAATACAAATATTGGTCACTATCTGAAAGATCATTGGGTCTGAACCTTTTGAAAAGTTTTGGTTAGCGATATCATCCACCAGTGGCTCGAAGTAATTGCTAACTGACAATTAAAATAAAATAATATCGACGGAATAAGATAGAAGGATAATTAATCTAACCAAAGAGATATAGACTCATATCTTATGGAGAAAGGATTAATTTCAAGATGATCTTATTATACGCAACTAGTGGATGGATTATAAAGAGTATATACAATTTTTGTATATGAATAAACCGTTGGTGAATGGACTTACCATGCTACGTTTTACAGTCATGCACGTGTTTACATGACGACGAGATTTAATGTCAAAGCCCGTAGCACACTTTTATTGTACAGCTTAACTGCCTGGCAGTCAGCTATCAAAATGTCGTTTTAAACAATTCAGCACTTCGTGTGTCTGATGCAATAAATGTTTGGGGGTTTTATTTTATTTTATTTTTTTAAATCAAATATACACCCCTTGAGAAGGTGTATGCGTTCAAATATGAGTATTGGTAAGAAACTTAGACAACTATAAACCCCTTTGAAAGATAACCATACAAAATAAACGTCTTCGAATGATAACCAAACAAAATATTCCCCTTCCAAAGATAACCATACAAATAACACAATTCGAAAGATAACAATACAAAATAACCCACTTCGAAAAAAAAACCATACACAATAACACACTATGAAAGATAACCATACATAAATACCCCCTTTGCCTTTGAAAGATAACCATACAAAAATAACACACTTTGAAAGACAATCATACAAAATAAACCCCTTGAAAGGCAACCGTACAAAATAATAACCCACTTCGAAAGATAACCATATAAAATAACCCACTTCGAGAAACAACTATGCAAAATAACACACTTCGAAAGATAAGAATACAAATTACCCCCCACCCTCAAAAGACAACCATACCAAATAAACCTTTTCTAATGATAAAACTCCTTTCTAGCAGCTTTGTGTATTTTCTGTGACTTTTGTATAATCTCTAGCGACTAAGTTGTACGATTATTATAGATCATTGTATATGATTTAGCTACTGTAGTTTACACTTCTAAGGATTTTTCGTTTTATAAGGTTTAATATAGCTATCTAATTCTGTTTTCGCTATCAGTTGGTAAGTAAACCTCGTAGACTAAGGCCCATGGAAGTCATTAAGAACCGCACACCAAGGTGACTAGAAAAAACAAAAACAAAGAAAAAGTAGCTAGAAGTTAACTACACCTTTCTACTGTATATATATATATATATATATATATATATATATATATATATATATATATATATATATATATATATATATATATATATATATATATATTACACTTTAATTTCAGTTGTACAATTTATATAAACGAAATACGTTATTGAACTTTTCATGAATTAAAAATAGATTATCAAATTCAAATTATGCATGCAGTTAAAAGATGTTTTTCCTTCAAAACGATGTACTTTGATTAATTATTTCAGACGATCGTTCCGGTGGCCTAAGTCGTTAGAGCTTCCGCCGCAAATGCGGGAGGTCGCTGGTTGGAACCCAATGCCGACTCATACCAAAGACATAAAAATGGTGCTAACAGTTGCCTCGCTTGACGCTCAGAATTAAGACGTTAGTATTAGAACTGTTTGGCCTGGTGTCAGGATAATGGCACCGGGTGGGGCATGATGCTAAATGACTGACATGATGCTAGTCATCACTATAAACAGCCACACTACAGACATCATAGCGATATGATTGAAAAGTTATTTAAACTGCGTTAAAAATTGTAATCACATAAATACCTTATTTCAGACTATATTATTTAATAAACTTAAAGGAATAAATGAAATATGTATATCTTCTGATCTCCTTAAAAACAGTTTTTATAATTGTATCTATTGACTTGTCTAACAACCTATCGTTACAAATTTTGAGAGCATTGTTTAAAAAGTTTTCTTGGCTAGATTTCTGATTTTTGAATTAATCATTCATCAAAACCTACTTACACCGAAACAGCTACCAACGCTATTTAGTCGTTCGCAATTCAAGGGAGTTAGCTTCTTACTCCTTTAGTTTAATGGCTGTTACGAAGTAAACAGTCGATTTTATTATACTCAATAAACTTTTCTTGAGATAAACTAGAAAGAAAATTTTTCTCTTCAGATTTTCGCTGTTTAAATAAATAATCCTGTACAATAGAGAAAAGAGGGAAACAAACTCAGCAGGCCTAGTTTAGTTACAACAATTCTTACGGGGATCGAGGTCGAGATAGTAAATATCAATAATATATAATCCCATTTTAGTACAGAATTGTACTTAAAAGAAAACGCCGACAAATTGCGATCTATCGAATTAAACATGTCATGGTAATTCAATAGTTTTATTCATCTGGGAGGAAAAAAGAAAAAAGGACATTCATGTACCGTACCTGATTAGAAATGTTAGATGGTTAACTTGGCGTCTATAGAGGGTTTAGATTTCCCTACTCAATAAATTCATGCTTCTTTGAATAGGTCAATGACATTTGTCGCAGTTAACCATCAAAAGACAACTCCGCGATCAAACGAGTTAACCAATGAATGCAATTCCTTATCGCAAGTGTTTCCTTTAACGATGACCTGTGGATATGTGAGAAAGCTTGCCGGTAGCTTCTCGTGGGTCGGTGGTTCTTTACGGTGATTTCCCGGTTTCTTCCTCCACCATTAATAATGGCCGCCATGAATAGCCTATCGTGTGCTGAAAAATGGCGTTAAGCCCAACAACAACAACAACAACAACAACAACAACAACAACAACAACAGCAGCAGCAATGACCTGAACGTCATTCGGAATATGGCTATATATTGTAAAGTTAATGGAACAATGAACACTATTACGGTTTCGTTTTTATGTGTATGAATTATGGACTATATTTTTGTTCAATTAAACTTTAATGCGAATTTACTTATTTTCAAGGGCTGACACAATTAAAATTACCTCACTTACTGACTAATGCTAAAACTAGTGCTATACGGTGTTTGTATGATGTTTGTAGCATATAACATGGGAAAACTCCTTTGCTAAAGAAAAAACATCACACAAAGTTATAAAGTTGATAACATTCTCTCGTCAACTAAATGTACATATTATGACAAGAGTGAATGCATGGATTTATATAAGGTCAAGTTATGTTATTCAATACGATTCATGTCTCTGAGAAAAATTATTAAATGGCAAGGACAATAGATGGTGTGAACAATTTCAGACTTTAGTCTTTGCCTGGCAATTTATAAATAAATAAATAAATAAATAAATAAATAAATAAATAAATAAATAAATAAAAATAAATAAATAAATAAATAAAAGGAAGGCAGCAAATTATTGTTTTTTAATCTGCGCAATATATTTCCCTTTCTATTTATTAACTTGGATGATCAACGAAATCCCTTTCTTACTTTGTGCTAGAGATAACATGTTTTTCTTTCTTTTTATCTTTTCATTGATGAATGGATAAATTTGTCAAAACAGCAATGGCATATACCAGATCATTTAGTCACCCACCTGTTAGTCTACACAGCTGGTAACTCGTGTCTTGGCAAGAGGAAACGTAAAATCTCTTTGACAAGCTACGTACTCCATATATATAATATGTGAATTGCCGAAGTGTTCTACTTTTATTCACATTTTAGGTAAATATGTTTCATGGTTTGCGTTATCTCTGTATTTATTAAAATTTAAGTTTAAATATTTAATGGAAAGGAGAATCGGATTAGCAAAGCAATTATTATATTATATTTTAACTTCTGCATTCATAATTCTTATTAAACATTTTCCAGTTACTGTCCACTAACTTTCATTTTTGTACTGATGCCATTGCTGTTGTTCGCCATCATTTTTTCGGCGCTAATCTTCATAGCGTATGCTGTGGAAGTTGTGTCGAGGCTCTCAACCAAATCGGTAATTTTTTTTATCTCCTGCTAAGTCATCAATATCATCTACAAAACGAAGGTTGGGAATTGTTCTTCCTCCGAGGCTGACAGTGCCATCATTGTCTTCCTAATCACACTCCATGATCCTTTCCAGGAAATGTTGAATAGTGCAGATGACAGATTACATCCCCGTCTGACTCACACTGTTATTTTGAACTTTTCTCCTCTGCTGCCATTGATAATAACGGCACGTCTGGCTTGGTCATAAATGTGCTCAACAACTCGCTCCAGGTTTGACCTGATGTTGTACTTCTTCATATTTGCCCATAATTCCGCATATTCAACCCTGTTAAAGGTTCTCTTTATATTTATAAATACATGGTAGAGATTTTTTTCTGAATTTGAAGATATTTCTCATAAGGAGTCTGAGACTGAAGTTTGTTCCGTGCCTGCCTGCTCTTCGACAATAATTTTCTCTTCTTGAATATTTATAGAGAATTATTTTCAGCATGACATTGCTTAAATGGCTGATCAATGTGATGGTTTTGAATATTTGGTATAGCGTTTCATTTCTTAGGGAGAGCGTTGATCAAAGATTGAGTCCATTTGGTGGACCCTTCTTCTGTCTTTCATGTCTTTTTGCAGATTGTTATTAGGACTGTGACTATCTATTCTCCTCCTACTTGAATGAGCTCTGCTGGTATGTTCTCAACACCAACTGATTTTCCTTTCGTTCGCGACCTAACTGCAGTTTCTGTTTCCTCATGATTGGGTTGTCATCAATTTCTTCTGCTTGAGGGCAGTTTAATATGAGTGCACAAATTCTGAGCAGTATTCTATCCATCGCTTTAAGATCTCCTGGTCGTCTATGAGACATTTTCCTGATTCGTCTTGGATGGTGGTAGTTTGCTTATGTCATGGTTATTTGATCTTTCACCAAATGCTATGCTTTCTTCTTGTTGTTCTGCTCTGATCAGACTTGTTTCGATTTCACAGGGTCGTCTTTCTATCCAGGACTCCTTTGCCTTTCTCAAGCTTTTCCTGATCACGTTGTTTATCTCTCCGTATTTTTAGCTCCTTCACGATTGCTTTTTTCTTTTTAATTCTCTTCTTTTGTCACATAGTTCAAGGACATCTCTTACGACCCAAGGTTTCTTTGCTCAACGATGTTTGCCAATGATATCGCCACACTTACCCGTTTTTATTTCTCTTTTTGTTTTCAAACGGTACATTCTAACACAGAGATACTGATCTTTAAAATTCAGGAAAGAGGACAAATTTTAGTTTTGGTACATGTTGGATCCAAAAAAAGCGCAATGATCGTGGTGTGGCTAAAGATGTCGTTGATTTGGCTCTTTTGCCCCCTGTTCCTCCTTGCTCGGCCGGGCATGATAATAAATAAATGTGCGGTGCACACAAAAGTGTACGAGATTGAGGCTCTAGCCAACACCCCGTATCTCAATGTAGGCAGTAACTAGTCAGACGTGCCCTGGCGAGCAAACACGACTTTAATTGACAATCAGACAGTCTTGTCTCCCATCGTTGACGCGTGTATGACACCACAACCTTCGAGTCCCTTAAACGGATGATTAGGGATCTGAAGCCACAAAACTCCGCTCTCCATTCCCTGTCTCAATCAATCCCTTGGACGAAGACTGATAGAGTCCACAATGTTTGCGCGATGGCAGGCCTGTGAGGTGTAGTTATTAACCAGGTGCACTACAAAATACCCTGCCTTTTTTCAGAAAGAGAGATACTCATCATTGTCCTACAATGCTTCCCTTCCCAAAAATCCATTTCCCTTATAAATGTTTGGTGTGAGAAAGAGTTTAGTGGTGTGTCTATAAACACGAACTTATCTTGCTTGTATAACTGTATGCTTGTTTGTAATTATTTTTGTTGCGGTTGACCGAGTGTTTCTGAACTCAGTGTGGCGATGATTTTCGCGGCCTTGATGACTGCAAGTATGTGTCCTAGAAATTCTTTATAAGGATGGTCACAATCATTCAATATGCTCAAATCCAATTCTAATCTTACAATTAATTTTATTCTAAGATTTGGAATGTTGAATTTGTTGCCAAGCCGGGAAACTTGGTCATATTTGGATTTTGCTGAGCAATATATGATTAATTGGATGTGATATGTGTATTTTAAAATTTAAATATAATTGTTAATTTAATATTATTCTAATATATTTTATGATTGTAATTGATGACAAAGAACAAGACTTTCGATAGTAGAATATAAGAATGATTTTACATTTAGTACATAGATTTTTGTTTACTCGAGTGTTACCAGTCAATTGATTTCCTAACTTTTTCCAATGGTTCTTATACCGTAATCGTGTCGTAATCCTATCAAAATTAGTCTGAATTGATGTATGTGTGCTCTTGGTCAAAACTCTTCATCCTAATTTCCTGGACCCAATATAACTTTTAAATTGGTCAACGTACCGTTTAATATTCGTCCATCCTTTCGTCTATCGTCTAAACAGCGGGCGTGAAGTAAACTAACGACCATTATCTACTAATTTCTCTGTGTCAAATTTTCTCAGTATAGTTTTATTCAACAATGTAAAAAATCGAACACAACTTTTAAATGACTGGTATTTTCCAAAGGTTCTAGTTCGCTATAGATGAAATAAAATATTTTGTTCTGGATTATCATAAATTATATTATAATAATAGCTTCTTTGCAGACGTTGGACACTTAAAATTATGGACAAAAATAATTCAGAAATATCACTGCTTGGAACATTTTAGAGCATTATTCTATACCTATTGGCTGAAATTGTTACATTTTTTTTAAAAATGTCTTAAATGATTTGACATTATCAGTTCATTCGTTTTAAAACTCTTCTTTCTCTTCACTTTTGCCCTGAAAACATGGCTAGGTACAGAATCGTGCGATGAAATGTTTTGCCATGCTGGAGTAAATCTTTCCTAAATCAAATCTAGACTGGGCCACAGGTGGAATTAGTAGGCAGTGGTCGGTATGTAGAGGATGCATCATTGCAGAGGAGAAAGGTTTTTCTTTAAATGATTTTGATTTTACGGAGCATTATTTTTCCGGATTTAAAAAGATACTCGCCCCACGAATATTTAGTCAAGAAAACTGTGCTTTAAAATTCTACCAGACTTCTAACTCTTCTCCCATATCAAATTATATCAATAATTATCATAATTACCAATCGAATTTAGTGCTTCGCTTGTAGTAGGGGATTGATATAATTTTAATGGAATATAAATAAAATTTCCACTTTAATAGGTAACTTGCTCAATGATTTATCTAGTCTAACTTGGAAATATTTAAGACAAATATAATAAAAACAACGAAATCATGACTTTTATTAAATTCTTCACTGGTGTGGCATGAGTGTATAAAAAGCATATGTATTTGTGAATATACAAGATTTGAAGCGAAACATTTTTATTAGAGCAGAGTATTGCATTGATGTAATCTAATGCAAATATTTGAAAATTTTGATGCCGTTGATTATAACGATGTTATCTGACGATACGTTACGCCATTGATTATGATGATGTAATATAATGTAAATAAGTGATGCCGTTAACTATGATGATGTAATCTAAAGTAAATCCATTATATCGTTGATTATTATGACGTAATCTAAAGTAAATCCATGATGCCGTTGATTATTATGATGTAATCTAATGTAAATGCGTGATGCCGTTGATTATGATGATGTTAGTGCAAATGCGTTATGCAGTGTGTGACAATGCTGTCATACCATGCATATACGTGATTCTGTGCATCACAATGATGTTCTCTCAGATAAATAAAGATTATATTTTACTGATACCGATTACAAAGAATTTATTTTCTTGGTTTGAAACGGATGTTATAAGATTGGATTGAGCGATTCGATCCACTAGAGATATGCCGGAGTGGGAACAATATAGACGGCGTTTTAATAAGTAGCACTTTATATTCTTGTCTGCCTGTAAAAATCGTAACTAAAACCGACTAAGCTGAATTCCAGAAAATCTTCTGACAGTCTCTTGGATGGAAGCAAAAGGTAATCTCGATAGGTAAAATTTTCGTTCACATCTTCACTTTAATATTAAACAATTTACACATAAATGTCTGGTATGTAAATGATTTTCTTGGTGGTAGTCCATGGTTACATGGGAAAGCCATCAGAAATCTCCATCGTTGTATTAGTTACAGGTAAATCTGAGCTCTTGTTCAGTTTGACACATTGATCTTATGTGGATAAACTGTATATGGAAAAATACTGGTATTTATTCAAAGTGCAGATTGTGTAAAAACTGAAATTACGCACGTAATCTTAAGAAGACTTTACGAATCCTCCTTCCTTGCTAGTAAAAGCAAGACTTAAGTTTTCATAGAACATAAGACAAACATGACGAAGGTGGAAAAAACGTTCCATAATTTTGTGGACTTTCCACTAGTGGTCCAAATAGGATCAATAGCCTTGCTATTGGCATTTATTTTAGACCTGATAGGATTTGCGGCGCCATATTGGAACGTGGATGAAGCAACATTTTCTGGACTCTGGCAAATGTGTACATCCGATGGGAATGACACATACTGTGGATATCACGACTCGAGCTTGTCTGAAGGTGGGTATGAAAAAAGAATGGATTACGCTGATTTAACTTGTTAAGGAACTGTACATTTTACTCTCAATATTAGGAATATAATTTATTTAATCCAGTTTTCTAATTCAGTTGATAGAATCGTGAAAGAGGAGAAAAAAAAGAAAGGAAAAAGAAATACTGAATAAAGCGGCATTAGTGAGACTATAGTAGAAACGTCTGTGTGGTGTGGCTTTGTAATGAACTGTCATCGCATCTCATTTTATATGCTCCTTCAAGCTTCCAGTGAAATATAAACATGTAGAGGGAACTGGGTTTCTAACGTTTTTTCGAATTTAGGAATCAGGATATATATATATATATATATATATATATATATATATATATATATATATATATATATATATATATATATATATATATATATATATATATATATATATATATATATATATATATATAGGCCCGATTATATTTTGCAAGAGTCAAGGCAACACCCTGGGAGCGGAGCCCCGCCATTGGAGTTTAGAGCATGCCTAAATGTTTTGTCAGTCGAAGTGCCGGACCCCATAAGCGCGGGGCCCAAGCAAGGGTCTTGATTGCTTTGCCCGGAGCCACATCGGTACAACAATGACAAAGGGAGTCAATTAAATTAAGTTCTAAATATGTAAAACCGACATTGGCACAAAGCCCATAGGAAATTAACTATTTCAAATAAATATAAATATGAAGAAACTTGGTCCTATTTGTCTTGATTCAAAACGCTTGGTTTACGAGTAGAGATGCTGAATCCAATAAGTTTTCTTTGATGATCCTATCTGGAGCTTCCAGCTTTAATCGTGGAGCATTTCCATCCGGGTAATGTTACTGATATCGTAATCAGATGAAGAAACGTTTAATACAACGGGATTTCGATTTTGCCAGACAGATTTATAGAGATGATTCTTCCTGTGTATACGGTCTGCCCAAAAGACTGGATTCCAGAGATTCTACACGTTATTTTGTTTATCACATTTTGTGTCTTAAATGTGATTATGCTGCTGTGAATATTGATTTGCAAGCAATATTATGAATCAACTGGGAATGGCTTTTCTCATTCCTTTAGTGAGAAAAATGCAATATGTAAATTATGTTCTGGAACTTTCTTTTTGAATTTAGTCTACTAGTGATTAAAATTCAAAATATATCGTTGATCGTGTGAGCGGATGTTGGAAGCTGGGGTTAGGATATCATTGACATTGCGGAGATCATCGTTTGGCTATTATTGCGTTATGGCGCCGTTAAGCGCATATCCATCGATCCATCCATCTATAAATAAATAAATATATATATATATATATATATATATATATATATATATATATATATATATATATATATATATATATATATATGTTCCTATTTTCAGATGTTCTTTTCCATCTTGCATATATCATAATTTTGTACAGAAATATATAGGCTGGTTATCTCACAAGTATTTGTAGCTAAATTCATTGCCCATCTTGTCTTTATTGCTCATACTCAGGATTGTGAAGGGATTCTTAAAACAAACATACTGCTATCGTTACCCTATTTTAAATCTGGTAGTTATATGATGTAAGTTTGTCTGTGGTACTTGTTAGTATTCAAGCAACACGTTTTAAGCAAATATATTTTCATTTCTATGTACAGGATGGCTCGTTGCAGTGCAGATTCACAAGGTATTTGGATTTCTCGGTCTTATTGGTGCTGTTGTCATATTGGTTCTTTATCTCTTTATATGGAGAGGCCTTGGAATATTACACATCGCAACTATGCTTTGTTGCTTCGCCTCAGGTAAGCTATTTCCAAAGCCCGCAGCCTCCCTCCTCCATCCACCATCTGCCTTCGTCCTCAGAATTACTACTAAAGGTACTCTTGGTTCGGCACAGGTAATCTCGTAGACAAAAAAAAAAAAAAAAAACTATACAAAGCTGCATTCCAGTTTTATTCTGAGTTAGTGGGGAAAAAAAACCCTAAACATTTGGATATGGCTTTGTCATACGGTGAGGACGTCATATGAAGAAGTATAAATGGGCCAGATCAAACGAAATTTTGTCTTGGACTAGGAACAAAACACGACTGGGGTTTTGTTTTATTACATACACCTAGTCTGCGCTTGCTAACTACTTTTAACATTACTGGTTGAATGTAATTCAAAACGAACTGGAATCTATGAGAGTTATATTCACTGCATCTAAAAAATCTACGTGAGTACAACAAAGAAAGGCAATTAATTAGTACGAGTCTGGATGAGTGATAAGGAAATGCGGATTGAACAGCTGTATTGAAACCCAGATCGAACGTGTCAGATTAATTGGGTATGTAATAAAGTTAGGTGTTAACGTTGTTAATTATATTTGTAATTTAAACTCAATTTTGTTTAGTAAAATGAATGTTTCCCTCCCCTCACTTCCAAAGTGCATTGTTTTCCTGAAAGGAAGCTGATTATTGAGTGGAACTATGGCATGGGTGGATGCAGAACATCCTCTCCTTGTGAAAGGAGAGAAATATAATATCCTTGGAGACCGTGGCTTCATTCAAGAACTTGTCCTGTTGTCAACAATAATGTGGAAGAGTTTGTTTATCTAAAACAGTAACGTACGAATTAATCTTTATATCCGATTACTAGCAAGTGATCATTCGTTTGATTATTGTGTTACCCCAACTGATCGCTTTACACAGATATTCAACTGTAATATATGTGTAAATGTGGAATATACAATGTGGTAATTCTATCAAATGATAACAACAAACACAGAATCGGCATTTAAGCAGCCCAATAATTCAACGGAAAACAAGTTTTTCTCTCAAAATTTGTTTTATGACCAGTTTTTAAAATATTTAAAGGTCAAAACTTATCTGATAAACTTCGGCCCTCCAATAACGGGAATAATTTAAAAAAGAAAATCAACCTAACTACAAGAGCAAAATAAACAAATGTTAAAAAATGTAAAACCCCCCCACAAACAAACGATTCGTTGCCATCATATCAAGAAACTTCCTTCATATCACCTTGTTGTGACAGGTTTACAACATTGTCCGATTAGAATCATATGTTTTTCTGTTTTGTTAACAAAAAAATTAGAAAATCAGTCAAAAATTGAAAAGGTTTTATTTATAATTACTGTTTACCGACTACTGTAATTTACTTATGTATGAATTTATTTATTTACAGGTCTTCTCGGCATTCTTGGCGCCATTATTTATGGTAGTTCGAGAACCATTCCTGGATCAGTCGGTTTTGCCTTCGCCTTGTCCCTATGCGGAGGAGTGCTCTCCATTTCCGCCGGAGTACTCTTGGCACTGGACTATTTTCAGATGTTAGTAAAATAGTGCCTTTCCAAAGAAGGACCTTATAACTTTAAACTTGTCTATTTCACCTCCATATGTCAGCGTGATTGCTGCGATTAGTTTAGATCGTGTGTGTGTGTGTGTGTGTGTGTGTGTGTGTGTGTGTGTGTGTGTGTGTGTGTTTGGTAATGGGGAATTTATTAGTAAAATGAAAACATGTAACATCATTTTAATATTGTACTAGTAAGATGAATATCAAATAAAAACGAATATAGAATTCTGTAAACAAGCGATCTTGCTCCCTTGTAATTCTGAGTACTTGTTTCTAACTCGCGTAATAAATTACTTGAAGATAAAGTACAGTTTTGTACGTCGGCTAGAAACAATTTGATGACAACAGAACACCATATATAGAACACCATGTCTATAGAACACCATCGCTCTCCATAATATTAAATAGTTGTAATAACGACGTAAATCTGCAACCACTACAACACGATATAAATATGTTTCTCTAGGGTTTTCTCGTACACAACCATTCATATTGCACTTATATTTCCATTAAATACTGCACTTATACAACCATTATTATTGCACTTATACAACCATTGATTCTGCACATATACTACCATTCAATACTGCGCTTGTACCACCATTAAGACTGCACTTATACTATCATTTTAAACTGCACTTATTCATCCATTAATACTGCAAGTATGCAACCGAAATATTGCTATCATACCCTCATTAATGCTGCACTTGCGCTACAATTAATACCGCACTTATGCTACCATTAATACTATGTTGATACTACCATTAATGATTTACGTATAGTACCATAAATACCCAACTTATACTAACGCAACTGCTACCGGTATACTCTCATTATACTGTACTTATACCACTACTAATCGTGCACTTTACTACCACACAGTACATACAATACCATTAGTGCTTCTCTTATACTACCACTAATGCCACTCTTATGCTGTCACAAATACTCCACAGTGACTATGATTAATATTGCACCTTTTCTGCTTCAATAACTATAATTTTACTACAAAAAGCATAGCGCTTGTACTATAGTTAATACTAAACCAAGACCAATATAAGTAACACACTTGTACTGCTTCAAATGCTGAACTTTTAATATAAATAATGCTGCACTTATACTACACTTAATACTGTGATTTAACTATCGTTAATACTGCACTTATTCTACTATTGTTAGTGCACTTATACTTACACTAATGCTGTACTAATACTATAATAACATAATGCTGCATTTATACTACACTTAATTCTGCACTTTTGCTATCGTAAATACTGTACTAATACTGCTATTAGTACTGCACTTATAATGCAACTAATACTATACTTAAACTTAAATTAATACAGCACTAATACTATGATTGATACTGCACTTATACTCGTGATAATACTGCATTCATACAACCTACTAATATTGTGCATGAAGGTTATAATAAATCTAATAAATAAGAATCTAAAAATTATACAAAAACGTGTAAGATTTGTTTTTTTAGCGTAGCTTTTAACAATTTTTCAGTCGTATCGCTACGATGTCTGCAGTGTGGCAGTTTATAGTGATGTCTAGCACTGGGGCATCATGCCGCAGACATGTAGCACAATGTCCCACCCAGTCACATTATCCTGACACCAGGCCGACCAGTCCTAACATTAACCTCTTAAGCGTCAAGTGAGACAGCTTTGGTATGGCTCGATCTTGGTTCGAACCCGCGACGACACTCATACGAAGCGGACGCTCTAACCGCTTAGGCCATCGAAAAATTTATAAGTAAAGAGATTTACTTGATCAAGTTCTTCTGTTTGAACAAGAAGACTGACATTAACGGACATAAAAATTCTGATACAGCAATATGGAATAGCAAATATGGCACAGTAGTCTGTAGAGTACTAAGTCATGAAGGATAAACTTTGCCAGAGCTCAGGTCAGTGCGACATCTTATTTTGGAGCAGAATTATCCTAAAGAAAATACCTGTGAGCCGAGAAACTGGTTTCGCAGTACAGAACAATATTCATACACAGATAAGTAGAATATTAAGCTGAGAAACAATGAACAGCTTAATTGGTATACAACTAAAGACAACACATTTTAAAGATTTCAAAATCTATAGGGAACTTACAGAGTGGACGAAGAGATGAAAATTATAGTATAATGTTAATATTGAACTATGGCCGTTTCCTCCTCCCCCTCATTTTGTTTCTACTACCACCCCCTATTCTTTTGTGATAAGGGGAAAATTATTTGCACACTTTACGAGATATCAAAATCAAATCAATTTATTATGCAAATGCTTTAAGCACCAGGCTACCGGATCTGTCTGCTGACTTAGTAATAGTGAACCAAAGACAAAACGGCAGAGAAAAGGTGCAAAAAACTCTGTTGTCATCTAATTTCAACACAATAAACTAACATTGATAATACTTTACTTGATTATAAGCCTGCCCCATTTTGTTCCCCGTTTGTACAGAAGTTTGGCAAGTATTTACATATATTAAGTGTGTCTTTTTCAGATAGAAGCCCGTCACTACTTTGGATGACAGCATCCATTCATCTCCTTCATTTACTTTGGCCTTATCTTGTTATTGGAGATGGAGATGAGGTGAAATGCTGTTGTACCGTTGAAATCCATAAATCAGTGGATAACTCTGACGAGACTGTCACTACTGCTCAGTCACTGTTGAAGGAGTTATGTCCCTTCTAGGTTTTTTTTAAATTTTTTTTTTAATTTTCCGTTTTGTTATTATGGTCAATTAAAAAAAGATAGATATTTAAAGAAGTCCACTTTGAAAAATACGATAGTTTATACATACATTACATAATCTCATGCTTCCATACTTTACGTTCAACGAATTTTTGTACACAATTGTATTTGACAGTAACCGAGTTATTGTAGGGATCGAGTACTTTGATTTTCTAATTTTATCCGCGTGTGAAAAAGTAATGTAAACAACTATTTATGAGTGCTAACAGCTTGTTGTAAGTGGTTTCCCAAACTACATTTAGTTACCCCCCCCTCTCTCTCATTTGCCAATCTTTGCTCAGAAAATATTTGACAGGTACAATTATTACGAAGAGCAGAAAAAAACTGTACAAATAAATATTTTGTTCTAGATCTGTCTTCTTTTCAATTTTATTCATTACTAAATATTTACCGGAATTGGTTTATTTTAGAATTCTCTTCTTTCATTTAATTTTGCTTCTGTTGAAACTAATTTAAGTTTAATTATTTTCCTCCTTATCCTTCTATTCTACGTATTCTTTTTTAATAAGGTCCCTTACATCAATTGTACAATACCAAAAACTATGTTACAAGTATACAACTTTAAGGTTAATATTTGCAGAGAATTCCTTTAATTTTCAACCGGAATTTTGAGAAGTTTTTTTAAAAATAAAATAATTGCTATATGATAATGTTTATAGCTCTTTGGTGATTTTGGCGTCGGTGGCACCTTTCCTATGAAAATAGATTCCCTCTCTACGCTTTAATATTACGATCAACAATCAACTTTAATATAAACATTAGAGATTGTTGATTCCACTGTCTATGTCAACATTGCTTGGAGATCATCGATAATTTGTGGGGAGAAAATTCGTTTTGCTTAGGGTTCGGTGCCTATGAGAAATAGTGTTACCAATATGATTCATTTATAGTATATGATATGTTTTTTTTTGTTACCAACTAGAATCAGTCCAATTCTCAGTGTAATCGCTTATTATGTCATGCATCAAGAGTTATCAAATGAATTAAATCATACACTGTACAAGCCTCTCAATCGATCGATTGATCGATCGAGATTAGACTCTATTTAATTTCCAATTTTCGGTGGCATAGTAGTTATAGGGTCCGCCTCGGATGCGGAAGGTTGCAGGTTCAAACCCCGGCTGAGTCATATCAAAGACTTATGAAAATGGTACTAACATAGGTCTCGCTAGACGCTCAACATTAAGAAGTGAGTGTTAGGACCGGTTTATCTGGTGTAAGGATATAGTAACTGTGGTTGCCATGCTACATGTCTACGGCATGATGTCCCAGTGTTAAACCATTCATATAAACTGCCAAAGTGCGAACAAGGTAAAGATATGACTGAAAGTTTTTTAAAGCTACGCTAAAATCTCTCTCTCTCTCTCTCTCTCTCTCTCTCTCTCTCTCTCTCTCTCTCTCTCTCTCTCTCTCTCTCTCTCTCTCTCTCTCTCTCTCTCTCTCTTTCTGGAATATTTACTTTAACGAAACTTTAAGCTCTTTATATGACTATACAAACTTTAAGCTCTCTATACAAACGAAGAAAATGGAAACTAAGCGCTTTTCTCTCGGATACACCAAGTTATACAACTTAAGCTGTACTCGTAAAAGTTATTGAATCAGCGATCCGTGTATTAAGAACCCGACAATCTACCAATATAGTTACCACGGCTTTCTTCTTATTGGAGACATAATGGAAATCAGATTTCAATATTTTGTTATTAACTCGAAGTTAAAAATTAACTCCAATGGGGAAAGGCAGGGAGGTATTCTTTCCCCTTTGTTATCTAATACATACACAGACGAGTTAAATCGTAACCTTGGCAGTGCCACGTGGGGTTACGTCTGTCATCAAATGTGTTATTTCTTAACAATTTTAGGTTTTGCTGATTATATGTTATTGATAAGTCCTTCTATCGCAAGTTTAATAAAATTGTTAGAGGTAAGCGCACAATACGCATTAGAAAATGATTTCATCAATAATGCAAAAAAAAAAAAATCAAAAAATAAAAAAATCAGTATGCATGGTCTTTCAATAAACCTCTTCAATTATCAATTTTCGTCTCCTCCTCTCACCGTGCATCTTATCAGTAATGCTATTACGTATGTCGACAGTTACAAGTATGTGGGTCCTATTTTAAAATCCAGTCAGTCAAAAAATGAAGATATGATAAGACGTTACATATTTTGTGTAGTCGTGTAAATATGCTTCTTCGTAAATTTAAGAAATGTTCATCCAATATCAAAATTAGATTATTCAAGTCTTATTGTTGCACTATGTATTGAGCTCCTCTGTGGACAAAAATTTAGTGAATGTATGAATGTACTAGTTATTGGTTATAATAATAGTCTTCGTTTTCTATCAGGCCTTCCAAGATGGAATAGTGCATTTCACATGTTTGTATATTATAACATATTCAATTTTGATGAAGTAATGAGAAATTTAGTTTTCTCAATGATGTCGAGAATATCTATTAGTAAGAACTGTATATTATAATTTCCGTGGAACTATGATATTCATTTAAATTCTCATATTATTAGTAGATGGAAAAAATCGCTCTTTAAATTTGCTACTTAATTTCATTCTTAACAATATGCAGAACACAATCCATTGTTATAGATGCATCTGTTTACTTGTATATATATATATATATATATATATATATATATATATATATATATATATATATATATATATATATATATATATATATATATATATATATATATGTGTGTGTGTGTGTGTGTGTGTGTATGTTCTTTTATGTTTACAAAGTTTTACTCTATATCCGTATTTTAATTTAGATGTATGGACTATTCAGTCTGTAATAAAGAATTCTTATCTTATCTTATCTTATCTTATCTTATCTTATCTTATCTTATCTTATCTTATCTTATCTTATCTTATCTTATCTTATCTTATCTTATCTTATCTTATCTTATCTTATCTTATCTTATATTTCTGGCTAGTGGAAAAGTTCATAGAAAAGTTACAAGCAAGGGGAAAAGCTCACATATCATTAAAAGTTGCGATGTATGTTTGAATTAGTTATTCGTGATTAACAAACTACAGGGACAGGCGTAGTGCATGCGTACAATTAAACCTTGATCTTGTCATAAATCCATCAAAGGCAGAAGATAAAAGGAAAGCTGTTCCAAGTGCAACATCATTAGCACCTTCATGGTTTTATCGTTCTTTATATGTAAAACTGGGTTGTTTTAATAGATTTAATTCCAAGTTTTGTTGTTCTTTACTTTAAAGCTTAGTAATATATTTTTATTGACTTTTTGATAGTCAGTAAGGTAATAAACCATACAAACTACGACAGGCATTGGTTGTTTCCACTGACGTCACGAGCATGTACAGAAATACCCATAATGCATCTTGCGCCGCTAATTTTCTTTCATAGCAAACCAATCAAGACAAATCACGGACCCAATCGTGGATGAGGTTAGTTATTTCGTATAAAAAGCGTAGGTTTTATCCGATCTGTTTTTAAATTGAATGTGTATTGATATGCGAAAAAAGAACCTCTATATTACAGATTTCTTACCGAGAAATCCTCATTGGGGATGTTCGTAAGAGGAATGACAAGATGATAATCAAGATCCATGTTTACCCCTACGTACTTGGGATAGACGAATTCAGCGCTGATCGTCTGATGTGGCTTGAAGTCAAATGCAATGCGACAGTGACAGATGCCCCAGCATATTGGATGCTTCCAAGCAATGCAGATTTCAATACACCATATACAAGACTTGGGAGATGCATCTGGAATCAGTAGTGAAGAAGCGAAATCTGTCCCATAGTAAAAAATATTGTGAGGTTCTGGTTTCTAATGAAAAAGAAATACAATAGCATTTCTTCCCCAAACAAACACGAAGAAATATTATTATTATTCTTTGACGAATTTAATGGAATGACGGCAAAATGATGCAGTATTATTTCTGGCAGAGACATTTTCTGACAACTTTAAATCAAAATCGTTATCAGTTCAATGGCCAGTGTATTTAGGTTCATTGTATGATAGTCAAATCAGTGACAAAGAATTAAATTATGAACAAATAGTAAACAGATGCAAAGCTGTAGACATTTCTATCACAAAAGTACAGTAATTTCCCCTGATACTTGACTGTTTCATCATGCTTACAATTGGAATATGTGTAGACCTTGTTTAGAGCACCACTTGGCCTTTTTGTAAACAGTTCAAATCAGTCGAGTACGACAACTACCTTCTCCCCAAATTCCTTTCGAAAACACATAGGCATCGATTTTCTCAAGTTTTCTCATGTTGGCCACCAAACTACACCTTGTATGAAGTATATCAAGGGTGGAGTAGAAACTTATCTGAGCAGTTGCTACAGAAACATGTAGTTGGTGTGCCATGTCTTTGTAAAGATAATTCATTCGAAGTTTCAACATACACAATATAAATTCATTCTCTCTTGAAAGACTTTTTATATTGCTATTCATGTTTCCATCAATAAAATTAAAAACTAATTTTAAAACTTCAAATTTTGGCATACCAGTATAAAACCCTACTTTTCCCTATTCTTTTCATAATACTTGAGGTTGTACAATCCCCATATATCAGATTTTTTTATTTTTTGAAGCTTTGATGAGCCTCGACTTGTTGTCATTCACAAGTTGTTGAGTTTCTTTTAATAGTAAGGTCTCACTGGATAGTTTCGTATTTTGACACCCCCCTAATTTTTAAGGTAGAAGGCATGAGCCTGATTATCACAACCCTAGCATTTATAAACTCACACATAAGCTAAATCTGTAAAGTGGTTTACATTTACTTTGAGTTAGGCTTGTAAATGGGTTGCCTTGTTGGTGACTGCCTGTCACAGTTAGACTAGCACTGGAGATCAAATGCGTAACTTAGTCTGCAAATGTGCATTCGACTTGGCTTACGTATTTACATGTGTCTGCTTCAGAGGTAAATATCTAAAAATCTACATGGTTGAGGGGTGATGAAAAGTATGTTAATTTGTTATAGTACTAGTGAACTTTCAAGATCAATAAGGTACATACTGACTCTGTGAGCCTGCTTCTCACAGGAACAGGTTGAAAATAGCTCTTTTCTGTCAAAAATGAATGTAAAAAAGAGGGGTTGGTGGTAGTATAGGTTCAGTATCAAAACCATCAGTTGCATAAGGAATTAACCTTCATACGTTAGTCAGAATCTTACAAGCATCCTTTCAACAAAAATCATTAGTTAGTTTTTATTTGTATCTTTATTGTAAAATTATGATCATTTTTCTGCAATAGGTCATTGTCGGATGAAAATTTGGCAAAACAACTGTCCGGTGAGACCTAAGGTCAGTCTGAATTCATTTACAATGTGATTCATCTTCTGTCAGTAGCTGAAGATCTGATTCACTACGTCCAGCATCACATTGAACAGAAATGTCACATACATTATACTCGGAACATGCAGAATGTTCTTCAATGACACTTTTGCTGAAATCAATGTGCCTCTTTTTTAATGATAGAAGTGATGCAGATGCATCTGAAATTGCCCCTTTATGTTTGCGTTGACTAGCATGAATAAATCTCTCATTGGCAAATGTACATTTGGAACAGTTGAAGAAATCTGGTTTTCCTAGATGCAGCGATGGCAGCCATGAGGGATGGTTTTGTCATGAAAGTAGGCTTTTACACCTGCAAAATAAGTAATATATGGAAAATGGTTGGGTGTATAATAATATTACAAGAGGAATGAATATTGTTAAATCAAATTAACTTACATCTAAATGACTATGATGACCAAAGCCTTCTTCTGCAAATAATGAAATGCAAGTGCGGAGAAATATTTCAAGTTAAGTTGGTGGGGTAAAATGTTACCTCAAACCAGCTTCTTAAAATAACCAAACCGGACAAAAGTATTTTTATAGAATCAGGGCGGTAAAGAGCGATCACTGGCCCTAGGGTAAGAATCGGAACTCCTATTCTGAAAGTGTACAAGACGCAATGTATCCAAATTACAAATTATTGTATACACCCGTTTTAGTATCATATATGTAATAATACATTATTTTAAACCCACATGGGTAAGATCTATTGTATATTAAGTGGTGTACAATCATGTACATATTTATAGTGAGATGTAACCAATGTTCTGCATTGTTATGTATCCAGTCTTGGATACATGTAACCATGATACATTGCCTTGTTATGCACCCAGTTTTAGATAGATGTAAGCGTGATACATTCCATTATTATGAACTCAGTTTTAGTAGATGTAACCATGTTACATTGCGTTATTATGTATCCAGTTTTAGACAGATATGACCATGATACATTATATTGTTATGTACCCAGCTTTAGACACCTGTAACCATTATATATTGTATTCTTATGTACCAAGGTTTCGACATCTGTAACCATGATACATTGCATTATTATGCATCCAGTTTTAGTTACATGTAGCCATGTTACATTGCATTATGTATCCACATGGGCAATTCTTAATGTTATACATTCAGCAGTATATTATCATGTACAAAGACCTAATTAGATCTTACCATGATACATTACATGATTATGTAACCAGTTCTAATATGAGATATACACGGCACATTAATATTTGCCTTGTTCTACGCATGATGCATTAATTTGACGTTATTGTTGACCTGGTTCTACACGCAATACATCCACGATACATTATTATTACATGGATCTGCACGGAATACATCCACGATACATTATTATTTACCTGATTATTAATGTAATACATGTATGATGATTAGTGGTGATATTATCCATAATGTATTATTATCAAATATAAATTTCATAATTATTCAGTACTGGCCCCGTCCTCAACGTCTGCCATTTATCTTCTTATATTATCCCCAAATGGTGACGTATGATAGATATCTTGTACATTGTTAGCTCTACCTGTTATAAACTAAAAGAGCATATGTGTAAGTCTGATGTCTGTCGTCTGTCAACTGTTCAGCCATTAGCGAAAGTTGTTGTTCCCTTCGAAGTTTTACACACATATTTATACCTCGGTTTACTTGGTGCTGAATGAAAATGGTGACGCTCAAATATCCAGTATGGCCGCAACAGTGGCCATCTTGCAAATCATATCATCGTCAATGGATGATAATATCGATTTAGGATTTGCAATACAATACTTCTTATAATGTCAAGCTAGTCCTGAATGAAAATGTGTCCGATGTGACATCAAACATGGCCGCCACGTCAGCCTTCTTGAAAATGTTATTCATTTTCAGGAACTGATATTCGTATCGATATGGGGTTTTACCAGAAGACTTCTTATGATGTCTTGTTGGTTCTAAGTGAAAATTGTATCACACAGACATCAAATATGGCCGCCAAAGAGTACAATGTGAAAATCTTGTTCTTGCTGGTCCTCCAGCTGCGGTTATCAACATAAAAATTCTTGTGATATCTATTTGACTCTAAAAAAAAGTAATGCACCTTGGATATTTAATATGGCTCTGGAAACGGCCATTTGCAGATCTTTGTTATTCCTACTTCTCCTGACTGGATGGTCATATTAGCATGGGTTTTTCACTCAGTCTTATTATGATATATAGTTAGTCTTGCATGAAAAGAAATTGCCAATATGATGTCCTATATGGCATCCATTTAAAAAAAAAAATCTTTGTAATCGCTTCATATTAACATGGATTATCACCAAGTACTTATAATGATGTCATAGTTTCAGCCTGCTTTCCACGTTCAGCTTGTACTGATTTTCAAAACGAAATGCATAAAGGATAAAAAAAAAATATTCAAAAAAAACTTACTCATTTAATCATTAAATGATTTAAATTTTGTAACTCGATTGTCTTATCATCTTCGCGTTTCAAACCAAACAGAAATTTCCAATGTTCCGATTGCTGGAAAAGTCCATTTTCTGTGAAGGGGGCATTCAAAACCTACAAATACATTAAGTTAAAGATAATGGTGGTAAGATAACGAAAATAACAATGACGAAAAAGACAATGAAGATTAGAAAGATGATGTTAATTGCAACTTTGAAAATAATTACAGAGTAAGAACACGACTGAGGGATTAAAATAAATGAATTAAATGGAGGGTATGAAAGTTCTTAAACGTTACTTTTCCTCTTGTAGATCGATATATAGAAGTAAATACATATTTTTTTCTAAATTGGAACAGAAAAAAATTTGTAACATAATTACATTCGACATAACTGAAAGGGTATCAAATGAGAAATACTACTACTACTGCTAGAATTACTACTACTGCTGCAACTGCTACAACAACATCTACTACTACTACTGCTGCAACTACAACAACAACAACAACTACTACTACTTCTACTACTACTACTACTACTACTACTACTACTACTACTACTACTAATAATAATAATAATAATAATAATAATAACACAATTCAGGATTTAGGGTGCAAATATAACTGAGTGAAACCGAATACCTCTGCGAAAGGTTGGAGTTTTAATGAAAGGTTGAACAATCTCGGTTGTTTTCCTGTTTGTGCAATGGCGCAGACAAAATAAGTCAAAAACTAGTGAGCACTCTTTACCTAAATGTACTCAAAGGTTATATGTTTACCATACAAGCGATGAAATAGGAAAATGAATATTCTGCTAGGATACCGCTCTGGAAAACAAATAATAAGCTAATCATATGTTATATCTCTGACGACAAAAAAATAAAGAATTCAAATATAAAACTCGTTCAATCAAATCAGCCGGTATTCGAGGGTAAAATCGGTCAAACTACATCGATTTAGTTTACACTTATTGTTTATTGATATAAAAAGCCCTGGATGAAAAAAAAAACCCAGACCCAACTGGATGGGATTAGCTTTCTTGGGTGTGCTTTCTATAAAGAAATACTGTTGATTAGGTGTGGGCGTTTTCTTAGCTAACGTACATTAGAAGACTTCTTATTATATAGTGAAATGTAAGTAAATTTGAAATAGTAAGTGATATAAACAATATGGAAGTATGATAAAAATCTCCAAGAGATATTTTAGTTAGCTAATTGCCTACAAAGCAGTTTCTCGTATTTATGAGAACATGTAAAAAGGAACCCATCATATCTTCAGCTGTGTTTCCTTGCTCACCTTTTGAAAAGGATCCCAAATCCCGAAAAATAAAGCAGTTAATTTCGTCCATATACGAATGTTTCAAGTAAAATATTTGATCCATGACCCGATCGATATTGGCATGAAGACAATATTATATCAATATGACACGTGCAGTTTAGTTATCTTAAGGTGCGATTTACAATACTGCAGAAGGAAAATTGCCACGTGCAGCTTGCATCTATGAAGAATAGAAAATACATAGACATAATTATGAAAGTAGTACTTGCAAGCAGCTATTTACATTTCCAGTCAAAGAAGAATAAAAAGTGCATGCATACAATTAGGCGATCCATTCATAAGGAGGCCTATTCAGATACTGCTATCATCATATATATATATATATATATATATATATATATATATATATATATATATATATATATATATATATATATATATATATATATATATATTGAGGACTTGTTATAACGTCTTATCTTTAGAAAATCTATGCGCTTTATAACATCTGACAACACTTCAAAAACATGTATAATGATATAATTACAAAAATAAAAACAAACACCACGAAATTAGAAACAGGAAACATGCTGTAGATATTTAAGGTAAGGATACATTATTATGTTTTTAAGTCTGTTCTTGCAGTGGAAATATGTGAGTTTTAAGAGCGCTCTTGAATGAGATCACTGTGTCTTTGTGTCTAAGTGCAGTGGGCAATTCGTTCCACGTTGCTGGGCCCTGTTGTGCGAAAGAGGGTTGACCATATGAATTCATTTTCATAGCGGGAATAATGAGAATACGAGGGTCAGAAGAGGAGCGTAAGTATCTTGCTGGTGTGTACACATGGGTGAGGTTAGATAGGTATGTTGGACTGGAGCAAGTCAGTGAAACGTAGCACAGAGAACAAATTTTGTGTTTAATTATGGATCGTAAGGATAGCCAGTGTAGGGTACAGAGCAGGGAAGAGGTGTGCTCTGATCGTGGTACTTACTCTAAGGATGATCCGAAAAAATATGTGTTGAACTTTTTGAAGTTTCTGAAGTGGATATTGAGACGAACCAGACATAACTGAGTTATAATAGTCCCGTCTTAAAAGTACTAAGAAAGACACAAGTATTTTAGCGGCATCAGCTAAAGATACTTGCGAAAGGAGCTGATGCGTCTCAGCTCAAGATATGCAGACTTGCATATGTTTATAACATGTTGATGCAATGAGAGAGTATTGCCTAGAGTTAACACCGAGGTGAATTTAATGTTGGTGCTAGTGATATTTATTGTCTGAGGTAACGAATGTGAAAGAAAGAGTTTTTGTGTTGCAATCAGGATGGCCTCAGTTTTATCATCATTCATCTGCAGCTTGTTACATGTCATCCATGATTTACATCAGAAATGCACCTCTCTATGTCTTGGATGGTAGCTTCAACTTCTGTTGGATGGCTAGGTTTGTACATTTAGGTGTCATCTGCAAACAATTGGCGAGACACTGGATGATGATTGATAACACTTAAGAGTGGCTGGGTGTATAGAATGAAGAGAACAGGTACAAGAGCAAACCCCTGTGGAACACCACAACATATAATACCACAGCATAGAGCAACTGGGCTAGAGTATGGTCCATTTTCGGACACAATTTGTGTCCTGTTGACCAAATAGGACTTAAACCATAGCAAGACCGTATCGTGAATGCGAAATACATGCTGGAGACAGTGAAGTAATATATCAGGTCTATAGTGTCAAATGTTGCAGATAGGTCAAGGAGAATGAGGACTATAATCGTTCCGCTATCCAGAGCAGATAGAATGTTATTGACTTCTTTCAGAAGAGTAGTTTCGGTACTGTGGAGAGAGTGATATGCAGACTGTACATTGCTAAAATGACTGTTTGAATTCAGATGAGGTACAAGTTGGAATAGAACAACGTTTTCTAAGATTTTTGACATGAGTGGGAGATTAGAAAATGGGCAGTAGTTCTTTAAATCATTTTGGTCGAGTGTTGGTTTCTTCAGCAGAAGCTTTACAATGACAGTTTTGTAACATGATGGGAATTCTCCTGATGTGTGTGTGTGTGTGTGTGTGTGTGAGACAGAGAGAGAGAGAGAGAGAGAGAGAGAGAGAGAGAGAGAGAGAGAGAGAGAGAGAGAGAGAGAGAGAGAGAGAGAGAGAGAGAGAGAGAGAGAGAGAGAGAGAGAGAGAGAGAGAGAGAGAGAGAGAGAGAGAGAGAGAGAGAGGCTGCTTCTCGTTGTTGTGAAATTCAGCAGATGAAATATAAACAAGCGCCATATGGAATTAAATTTTCATCACAAACAGTTGCATATAACGTGTGAATTAGAGATTCTCAACATATGATACTGAAATTTCAACACCGCTGTGTAATTCAAAATATACACTGTAAAACTTCGACATAGGAGATGGAACTTTAAACCACCACAGTATAATTCAGCATATAAAATCTAATATCTCGATTTTGAAAATGGAACTTTAATGACATGCAATTTTATCCAACACGTGATATTGAAATTCTCGGCATACGACATCGAAATTTCAACGGCAACTTTCTCATTGGACCAGCTTTTGGCCGCTACGGCGCTTCAGACGATGCATTCTGTATTTGTTGACGACTGATCAAGCACAATACTTTGTTTGAAATCGCCAAACAACTACTCGTCAGATACTATAAGTGTGACCAGAGACATTTGAATGAGATAGTCACAGGTAATGAAACATGGATTTACTTTTTACAACAGTCCAACTTAAGAAAAATTGATAAAGTTTGAATTGTAGTAAACAAACAGAAACCCTAAATAGTTCGACTTAGTCGGAGTGTCAAGGGAGTTTTATCGTCACTATATTAGATCCTATAGGCTTGGTCTGCCCTACCCCCCCCCCCCCGATATCTGTGTTTGACTGCTAATGTCACTGAAAATTTTCTTACCTCCAAAGTGTTGAAAAGAAAAAAGAAAAAGTCTGAGGAACACTTAACAACCCTTTCACTCACTAAATCCCGAGGTATCCATCGATGTCATGACAACTCACCAACGCAAAATTTCGCCGTCATGACCGACTTCTAGACCGAGAACATAATCGAAATTTTTATACATGCTCCATGCAGCTTCGATATAGGAGGAATGCATTTTTAACCGAGTATCGTTATTAAAATTTCACAGAATATTTTCTTTTCCTCTAATTGCTACAGTCAGTATCATTGTAGTTTAGGAGTATGCAGCACAGAATACCCCAGACCTTATCTTGTTCTCAGCTTTCAAACGAACAAAGGACGAGTCAGACTTAAAAAAATAGACCAGAAAACATATAGACATTTATTTATTTGTTTGTTTTAAATCGCGACTTAGGCAGTTTGTAGAAAGAACATTTTTTAGCCCAATGGATCTTCGTTAGCTTTCGAAACTAAATTATAAGGTCAACCTTTAAACTCCGCATTGATGAAAAGTAAAATTGTTAGCTGGAATCTGCACACTTTAAGGGAAGCTCGGGAGAGTAGAAGTCCTGTTTTACCTCCAGCAGCTTATTCCTTCTTAGACACAACATCACTAGTTGCACTCGTAATAACAATCGACATTGAACACGTTATTTAACACCCCTTGAAATAGTAAATACTCTTATTTTGACGAGAGCTACTTTTCCACGAAAAGAGATAAACATTTAATTTATGTACCACCTAACACGTCCTTGATCTTTTGTCTCTTCCACAGAGCTGATCTAAATCACATTATATCAGGCTTTTTTGATAAATATACTTGTCATGCGATATTCACGTGTCACTAATTGATTGGAAACTGAACTTCAAGGATAGACCTATTATAATAATAAGCATTTATTCAACATTTACCCCTCTTTTACCATGCCGAGAAATAGAACAACCTACCTTTGTGCTATATATACACTTGCTCAGGTTATAGCAACAAATAGTCAATAACAGTCGATCAAATACCGTCTATACTCGTCTATAAGTACAGTCCAACTGCAAACTGCACAGACGTAGATCTGCCGGTTCATAATTTGTCTGTGTAGTTTTTGTTGGGAGTAATCAATATAACAAATGAAATATACCATAATCTGGTAGGGTATTATGTTATTTCAGGCCAGAATCTTGGCTGTTTTCAGTTTGACAGACTTACAGGAAGAACGCGTAATTTAACTATATTGATTTATATTATGTTTTCCGTAGACGAGTATAATCTGTATTGGAATACAACAAATCCACTCCACACTCCAAAAGAAAGAAGTCGTAAATTCATTATCTATAAATGTAAACAATCTCATCAAGGTTATTTTCAAAGTAAACACTTCCGATAATCACAATTAAAGTGTTTTGTAAAACAGTTGTCATATTTTATTTCTAATTTATTTAGATTTCTTATATTTTATTTAATTGCACATGAAGTTTTGGGGCACGTTCATTTTCATAGTGACTTAGAAGCAAATTCATCCAAGAAAAAGTTCATTTTATTTATTAATAGTTTTAAATCATGCCCCATAGAGGTGAGTTTCTAGTGGCAGAGAGAAATTTATAGGCCAATGATTAACGAATCAGTCCGAGAAAGCGCTTACACAGTGAAAGGGTGGTGATCTCAATAGTTTCCCACTTATGAACCAGAGGATCGATCCTAGACGGTAAAGGTATACATAGGATTATAAAAAGTAGGCAATGCTGGTTTCCAAAAGAAAGTTATCTGCCTACTTATGCACTATTCCAAGATAAAAGCATACTTATAGCAAATGAATGCCACCAAAATGTGCAGTTCTTTTGCCATCTCTCTCTCTCTCTCTCTCTCTCTCTCTCTCTCTCTCTCTCTCTCTCTCTCTCTCTCTCTCTCTCTCTCTGTGTATAGACGGGATCACGTTGATAAAAAAAACCCACAACATTTTTCAGTATTTAAATTACTAGATTCATTAGAATCCTGCAGGTAATTAGGATTGATATATTTCCGCAGTTAGATATATTTCAGTAAGTAGTTTAGATTTATATATTTCTGCAGGTAGTTTAGATTTATATACATGTACACGAAGTTTAACATTTACTCCACGTCATTACATATCAGCATCGCGTTGCCACGCCTGTTTTTAAAAGGCGAGCAAAGTGCCGTCCATAAACTATAAGTAATTTTAGATGGCATGTATAACGGTACAGTGTTTTGTGCATATTCGTGCAGTGATTCCATAACTTTAATGTTTCATATAGTTGTTTCTACAATAAATCCTAGAAACGTACCAACCCTTATCTGATAGTGTGGTGTGTCCAATTATTTTGTCGCTAAATAACGTACGTGTGCTGATTTACCGTGAAGTACCAACTCGATTCAAATCATTCAACTCACCGTCGATGGGTCAAAGCCCCCCCCCCCGATTGTTAAAACTACCCATATATCATCAAATGGCTATATTATAGAAATTATCAGTAACTACTCCCGTCATGTGTCTTTGAATTTGCAAATAAAGTAATTTTAAAGATATTTATAACATTTACAGACATTATATCTAGTGTACTTATTGTGTAGTCAAAATGCTTTCTGTTTATCTATTTTTCCATCTAAAAAAGAAGTACGCTGCTCAATTATCGAATATTTTCAGTAAAAACTGTCGCCACGTTTTGAAAATGAATGGAGCCAGTATTTACGGAAAACATTAGGTAATCGAGAGCACACTTCTACATGTATATACATCCAAAATATACCTACATAATTCGCTGTCCAAAGCCATGTCAATACTGGTTTTTATTTACAACTAACATAGACGGGAAAATATAACTTATATCAATATAACTTTAGTACCTGGTACACTTATAGTTGGTAATTCAACCATATAAAGAGCGATACATATCGATTGTAAAAGATAACAAACACTCTCAATTAGAAAACAAACGTTCTCCATTGACTTCGATGGGAGAGTGCTTGAGATTTTCTACCCGGTCCACTCAAAGGGAAGGGTGGTCCTTGACTGAAATAAAATAAAACAGAATTTGAGGAAAAAACCTTTATATATGAATTTGAAAACATTCGTGTATATGTAATGGCAGAAATGCCATTTCGGTGTAAAATTATAATTGATTTCCATATTATTTGTGTAAACATTTTTTTCACAAAATTCAGAAAATAATTAGTATCTTCATTCATTAAGTTTAAAATAAAATTTCTGCTAGTTTTCATTTATCAGCACAAAAAGACTTCAAGTTAAATATTTCGTTCCTGTTGTAAATCACATGTGGCAAAGAGGAATAAACTTGTTCGAAAATTCAAATGGTACAATAGGAAAAATATGAATAATATTTAAAAATGTTTTCAACACGAATTCAATTATCATATAATTATAATACATTGCTTCTTATGCATATAAAATACAAAAAGTATACAAAATAATATTCGGACTACATTTTTTATTATAATGTATCATTTTCTTTCTATAGATAAAGCTGTTTTGACTCTACGTGAAAACATTCATCAAAGAAAAGTTCACAACACGAACGCATTCAATCTGCAAAACAGATGAAAATGTTTAAAATACTCAATACTATTTTAATATGTATAATTCGCAAAATCTTTGTCTTGAAACGGAAATCTAGTTTATTTTCTTAGGACACAAAGTTACAAAGGTCCAGTGCACTTGAAATGACTGATATTTCTATTGATATGATTTCTATTCTTTATATATCTGGAGTTACAGACGAGGGAGCCAGAAGAGCGGTTACTTTTATAATTAGAATATGTTGTACAGAGTCTCTCATAGATGGACAAAAATTTAACGAAGACAATATTATTAAGCCACAAAACTAGCCTGGATTATTTTCTAGTCTTTATAGCTGAATATTCCATTGTATGGGCCTGAATTGTTTTATATCCTTTCACGGAATATAAAGCTAGAAACATTAGAAAAAAATACTGGCTATTATTGTAGCTTAATACCATTGGGGTCGTTAAATATTTGTCCCTCTATGAGAGTCCATGTACAATATATTCTAATTGGAAAAGTAACATCCTTTCTAGCTCCTTTGTCTATAACTTCAGATTTAAACCTATACACATGCATATACATGTAAGATTTAGTCGTCGAGGCCAACATACGACATCGGCGTCTCGATTTTCCCTGCTATTATGAGAAAAGGCGAGGCAGGTATAAGCGATAAGCTATAATTTGTTAAAAATGGCAATATGGAGTGGTAGTTAGTGTTACATCTAAATGAATACTAATGAAAATGACCCCATTGACGGACAAGAAGGGTTCTTTCTATTTGAGCTTAAATTCTTGATAACATTATATTCTCGTGTAAGGTGCTTGTATGTAGTCAATCCACACTCAAAGGACCCTGACCTTCATAATGATAAAACTGCCGCCATGTTGAAAATGGTTCTCCATCTAGTGGTCTGCTAGCTGCTACCTCCAATTTTATTTGCTCTCAGTACCTATTTCTTATGTATTTCCTCAGATTTTTAAAAATGGTTCTTTTAGTAGTTAGAGAGTCTGTCTCGGATGTATGAGATCACGGGTTCAAAACCGGACAGAGTCAAATCAAAGACGTATACAAAAATGGTACTGTTACAAGACAGGGGTCTTTGCTTGACCGAGCGGTGTCAAAACCCTGGCGCGAATCCCTCTAGAAGTTATACGTTTACCCCAAATTTCCAAAGACTTCTATACAACATAAGTTGTAAGTTGGAAAGCCCGACGTGTCCATTCTATACATAAAATTTACTCTAATCAATGCAAGACCACATTATTTACAACTTGCCAAAAAACCTTCAACCGCACATCCGCAAAGTTTCTCTACATTAACTTTCCGTTCCGCCAGTAGTTCACACTGTAAAAACTCGACAGTTATCCATAACAGAGGGGACTATTATAACTGCGCCACTAGAGGCCAGTCAATCTACTGTTTCAAGGTACATCACACCAGTAAAACTACATCACATTCGCCACCATGCCGACATAAACGGAATCTGCCGAGTCCCTTCTCATTTATTCCATTATGTAACTTACCGGTTTCCTACCATAAATATTACCACTGCAGTCACAACGCCAACGTACAGCACTAGATTTTATAAAGTACTACATCACGACAGGGACAGTCATGCGGATTGGGTCTGAATACGCTACTCATTGACCATGGCATCTTGGAAACCAACACTTTCTCTCCGTGACGTTAACTCATAATAATTGGGTAATTATTTCGTGCTAAGGAATTTTTCTCATTGCACCGAATTCCAATAATCAAACAGGTAATCACACAACCTACGAATTGCTTAAACAAAATGCGCATCTCCTTAATTTTATTATAGTACTAACAGCTGCCACGCTTGGCACTCAGAATTAAGAGGTTGAGGTTAGGACTGGACAGTGTGGTGTACTGGATCAATGACTGTTTGGAACATCATACTACTTGTCTGTAGTATAATACCCCAGTGCTAGACATCACTATAGACTGCTACATTACGATATGACGAAATTGTTTTAAAAGCTACGCTAAAAAGCCAAATCACACACACACAAACTTTCCTCTTGAATATAGCTCATGTATTAATAAAGAAAGAAAACGACAGCACCACGTTATTGTTAAAGAATGGTCACTCCTGCATAGTTATATCAGCTTCTGGCAACTCTTCTCGAGTACCGACCGAAATGTTATATTACAAATGCATTCAAGTTTTGAGGGCGAATAAAACGCATTGAGCCAACGATAATGGTGAAACACAAGAAATCTATATCCATTGTCATGACGTTTGCAGAAATGCGTTTTTGGATGCAACAGTTTACCATTCACAATGTTATTTACTTTTAATTTCTCAAACAATCGTAATTAATAGTTCTTACATTTTGTAGCATTTGGGATTCTATGATGAGATGGAGTTTATGCTTTAAACGGACGGTGCAATGTCTTCAAATAGTGTATCTCATCTTTTTAATGTTTTATTCAGCTCACCTTCCCTTCGGTAGCTGCAAAGACAGTTATTGGTTCTGACCAAAATTGTTAGAATGGCTTGTACGGAACGTAAGCGCCGATTTTATTGCGTTTGACTAAAATGAAGTTATTAGTTCAGTGTCTCAAATATTTCGTGCAGTGGAAACATCTTTTTAGCGGGAACTTTGAGCCAACTTCGATTATATAATTAGTCATAAATTCCTAGCAAAACTTAACATCTCAACACGTGGCAAGAAGACATGGTGTTTACTAATATGGGTTTGTTGTTGATTATTATGCTTGAAGATAAAAAAGCAGTTCTCAACTTAAATACACGATATTCATTGGCATAAAGTAAAACGTTTCAATTTACGTATGTTTTATACATTGATATTAATGACAGCATCACTAGCGTACTTTTGTTGAATTTGATGACAAAAAGGATATTGATTAACAATATAACAATAAGTAACTTAGTCTCACCAGTATTATCATGTACATGAGAGTTGCTACAATTCATTTAATAATGGCATTCCTTCGAAAGTGAGTACATTTAATACTTAATATTTTCTCAGCACCACATTTCAGATAAAAGGTTTGGAATTGAAACCCCCTCCAAGAAAACAATAAATAAATGAACAAATATACCGTATCATATATATATATATATATATATATATATATATATATATATATATATATATATATATATATATATATATATATATATATATATATATACGATTGCAATGCAAGTTGTCTTTCATCGTCATTCAGTTTTATTATGAACTTAAAATGGATTGATTCTAAATATATCAAATTTGTGAGTCCTGTGATTTTGTTTTAAAATTAAGTTTCCATTTACAATAGAATTCCCTTGAATGATCACAAAATGTTTTCAGCAAGTATACCTTCCACAGGCGCTTGTTTTGACAAGTGCATACATAGTCAATACATCTTTGTAATTGCTATCCACGGCCTTCCATATACTGTTTTATTTTGACAACACGGACTGCATTGGCCCAGATAATGGGAGTTATATCTCTTATTTTAAAACAGTAAAACATAGTACGTTGTGCTCCGTTTAGTTTAAGTATCTTCGCTATGTAAATAACTGACCTCCATCGACTATAAAGACAAATATTCTCTATCTTCTTTGAGTTGAGAGTGACGTAGATTTTTATTATCTCTGTCTCCGTAAAATGAATGGGCTGTCCGTCCTTTTTGAACGCAGCGTTGCACATACAAAGAGAACAAAACACAAAAGTGTGTACATTATCTTTGTGTTAGGAACGTGTAGCAAGACATGTTTATTTACCAGTACAATGGCCACTGTCGATGCAAAATATTAAATAGTTTCAATGATAATTGGTTTTTAGCTGTTGTCAAGGAAATTCTAATCTTAAGAAAATGGTTCTCCCAATTCAGTTCCTATGACACAAAATCTTGCTTTTGTCTGAGAAATTCAAAACGAATTATTTGAAAAATTATCTCGTTCCAGTTGTAAACAAGTATTAATTCCTATTGTAAACTACATTTGGTGGAAGAGAATACATTCGTTCATATGTTCTTGAATAATGCAAAGATACAAAATAATTAACAACAATTAGTATTTAAGAAAAGAATTGAGTCATCATATTTAGGATAGTTGTTTTTCTTAATTAGTAAATAATGCAATAAATGTTGTAAAATGAATCTGCACTTCATGACTAATATTCTGAAGTAATTTAATGGAGTATGTTTTTTGGAATTTGTATGAAAATCCTCATGGAAGAAAAATCTGTCTTGACTCTGCATTGTAATCCTCACATAATACGTAGCTGTCTTTATTTCGCTTGATATCATTGCATCCTATTTTTTTCTGAGGGATGAAACTATCCTGATTCTGCATAGCAATCGTTACAGGTAATCAATCTATGATGACTTTGCACGCTAATCATCATGGAAGATACAACTGCCTTGACTTTGCACGATGATGGTCATGGCAAGTCAAGCTGCCTTGACTTTGTATGATAATCTTAATGCAATATAAGCTGTCTTGACGTTGTATGATCATCGTAATGGAATATAAGCTCTCTGGACGTTGTATGATCATCGTAATGGAATATAAGCTGTCTGGACGTTGTATGATAATTTAAATGGAATATAAGCTGTCTTGACGTTGTATGATAATCGTAATGGAATATAAGCTCTCTGGACGTTGTATGATCATCGTAATGGAATATAAGCTGTCTGGACGTTGTATGATAATTTAAATGGAATATAAGCTGTCTTGACGTTGTATGATAATCGTAATGGAATATAAGCTCTCTGGACATTGTATGATAATCGTAATATAATATAAGCTGCCTTGACTTTGTATGATAATCTTAATGCAATATAAGCTGTCTTGACGTTGTATGATAATCGTAATGCAATATAAGCTGTCTTGACGTTGTATGATAATCGTAATGGAATATAAGCTCTCTGGACGTTGTATGATAATCGTAATGGAATATAAGCTGTCTTGACGTTGTATGATAATCTTAATGGAATATAAGCTGTCTTGACGTTGTATGATAATCGTAATGGAATATAAGCTCTCTGGACGTTGTATGATAATCGTAATATAATATAAGCTGTCTTGACGTTGTATGATAATCGTAATGGAATATAAGCTCTCTGGACGTTGTATGATAATCGTAATATGATATAAGCTGTCTTGACGTTGTATGATAATCGTAATGGAACATAAGCTGTCTTTACGTTTAACGATAATCGTAATGGAATATAAGCTGTCTTGACATTGTATGATAATCGTAATGGAACATAAGCTGTCTTGACTTTGTATGATAATCGTAATGGAATATAAGCTGTCTTTAAGTTTTACGATAATTGTAATGGAATATAAGCTGTCTTGACGTTTTATGATAATCGTAATGGAATATAAACTGTCTTGACTTTGTATAATAATCGTAATGGAATATAAGCTGTCTTGACTTTGTATGATAATCGTAATGGAATATAAGCTGTCTTGACTTTGCATGATAATCGTAATGGAATATAAGCTGTCTTTACGTTTTATGATAATCGTAATGGAATATAAGCTGTCTTGACGTTGTATGATAATCGTAATGGAATATATGCTGTCTTGACGGTGTATGATAATATGATAATCGTAATGGAATATAAGCTGTCTTGAAGTTGTGTGATTCTTCTCATAGAAGATATCATTTTTAAATTTATGCAAGGTTATCGTGGAACAAACGTGTATATTATGCAGGTACGTATTGCCTATGCTATATGGATGACAGTATTTTAAAAGCAATGCAATATTTTCGAACAATTGTGGTAGCTTTGCAATAAAGGACTCGATTTCCTGGTTGTGACAAGAGGGTACATACAATCTAAATATATCATATCTGTCTTGTTGTTAGCTAACATGCGTATTTAATGCATCGGTCATGCGTCAATATAATGTTCTTCCCCAAACCAAGTAAATAGTGGTTACTTTTGACAACACTGATTATCTTGGAAGGCACAAGTGGAGATAAAACAAAATGTATATAACATTAAAACATTAGTAAATTGTACTTTACGACGTTTATATATATATATATATATATATATATATATATATATATATATATATATATATATATATATATATATATATATATATATATTCACAAGATACTAAGCTCATGTATAGCAATATTAACAAAAAGCATTCACTTCTTACAAGCCAGAAGTCTATTCTTGACCGAGCGGTGTCAAACCCTCGCGCGATTCCAGCTAGAAGTTATAAGTTTGCCTTAAATTTCCAAAGACTTCTATACAACTTCAGTTGTAAATTAGAAAGCCCGACGTATCATTTTATACATGTATTTTACTCTAATGAATACCAAACCAACTTGCCAAATATCTTGATCAACCGCACATCGGCATAGTTTCTCTTCATCAGCTTTCCGTACCGTTAGCAGTTCACGCCATAAAACTCTTCAAGTATCCCCTAACACAGGGAACTATTTTAACTATGCCAATCTTGGCCAGTCAATCTATGGTTTCAAGGCACATTACGCCAGTACAACTGCATCACATTTGCTACTATGGCGACAAATACGGTATATGCAGAGTCCCTTCTTGTTTATTCCATTGTGTAATTTACCGGTTTCCTACCATTATTTTTCTGACCTGAAATAAGTTACCATGAATGTTAGTTATTTATATAAAATGACTACAATTCAAAACGAATGTAAACACGTACAACCTGTCCATCTATTCATGTACATGGAGCGTTTTCATGACAATGAAATCAGTTTTGACTTTCCATTATGTCTTCATGGAAGATAAAACTATCTTTCTTGCATGATAATCGTCATTAAAAAAACCATCTGTATTATTTGTGCATGATATTCGTCATGGCAGATAACGGTGGGTTGACTTAACATGATAATTGTTATGGGAGTTACTGTAAACATACATATTGGTTTTTTTATTAGACAAGGACAATACTACAAAAGAGAGGGGTGTTTGATGAGAAAAAGAAAAAAAATACATTTAAATATTTCAACATCCCTTTAAAGAAACTGAATATGTGTATGTATGTGTTATGTGCACGTGAGTAGGTACGTGCGTATTCGTTTTAATGGGTTTTGGTATGCATATAAAATCAATCAACTAACTTTTCTCTGTTTTTTAATTCTTGTTTACTTGTGTATCTTCGAGAAAAATATTTTTTCAAGAAATATATTATCTTTTGTATACTTATCATTGTTATTATATATCATCGCATTCAGACAAGCCTTGTCGACAGGAAACCCCTGATCTTCTATCGGGTTTTGATTTCAAAGGTGTATTAGACGAGACCGGTGCATCAAATATTTTCCAACATTAGGGAGTATGTTTAAATGTTATATTTGTTTAATTTGTAATAACCATGCAAAACAAATCACTGTTTCTTCTCTGTTAATAAATCAATAACTTAAACGTTTGATCATAAAATAAAACAATGCTGTCTCAACATGAAAATTAAAATTGTTGGCCGTTATCTACTGGTATAAAGGACACACTGTACATTAGAGTATTTACAGGTCTGGGTGACCAGTATTGGTTAATAATGAAAGTTATGTTTTAGGATACAGAATGTTTTGTTTTTGAGACCTTATTCTAGTTAAAAATGAATAAATATAGAGACATTATTTTATTGATGAAATTTCAGTTCTTTAGTAATCTTGAGTTTTGGAACACTCATTTCTAAAACTAGTACCTGACTCTTTGGTGCTGAATTGAAAGCACGTTTCAAACATATGTAGGTCCAGCAAATGGCGCTGCTCATATTCTTTCCTCTGCACAGATGCTGACTTCCAGGTGTCATTTATACTAATACATATAGGTTTGGTCATGAGCACTCAAAACATTTACGTTATTAAATTTCTAATATCATGATTTTTGCATAGGTTTACTAGGGAACTTAGTACCGCGATTCCTGAAATGCGCGGTGGAATACGAGCTACTGTTGAACAGCGTAGCAATACTAATACACTGAATTCCTGGCTTTGCACTAAATAAAAACACAGCATTGAACCCCGTGACCGTCTATTAACTTGCAAACGGTTTCTTTTGTTTTTGACAGCAAGGCCAATTTTACACCAGACAATAGGATTAACTTTGATATTTTAAAACATCCTTGAGAATAATCTCCATACCATGTACTTTACAACCATGTACTTTACTGCTCTGACTCAAGTCAAACATTGATAGTAAATGTGATGAATGACGACTGGTGTTTAGGCGACCTTCATGTGCCTCTTATTGGGGTACTAAAATATCATATTAAAATAATAGGATTATTACAGATATATATATATATATATATATATATATATATATATATATATATATATATATATATATATATATATATATATGAATGAGAGAGAGAACTCAAGCAGACATATCTTGCTTTTTCTAATTAAAATATTTATATACATTTTTATGCTAAAATACATATGCATCTGCACAACGACATTCTCAATTTAAGTCTTCCGGTCAAATTATCAATTTTCATTTTTGTTAAATAATAAAGCTAAACAGATAATATTCTACAGAATATGTATACAATTTTCTAAGGGTAGTGTACATGAGATTTTAAAATAAATATATTTAATTTTAGGCTTCACGTTGTAACACTGTTGCATATAATACACACTCAGTTACGAGAGAGAGAGAGAGAGAGAGAGAGAGAGAGAGAGAGAGAGAGAGAGAGAGAGAGAGAGAGAGAGAGAGAGAGAGAGAGAGAGAGAGAGAGAGAGAGAGAGAGAGAGAGAGTAATGTTGAGGATTTAGTCAATGCTGCTGCAATATGATGCTCTTACTAATTAATTTTATTATTTGTTTATATTTTTCATTTTGTCTTTGTGTGTGCGCACGTAAACTAAAAGCTTGTCATTACTAGTCAATATCGTCAATTACATTTGTTCCATTATTGCATAGTAATAAAAAAGGAATTAATTTTGTGTTGAATTTGTGCCCCCCTCCTCTTGCAAGGTACACAAATGATAAACATACACTTATTTGAAAATAAAATGAAAGAAAATTATTGTTTTTAAAAAATATACCCACTATTTATATACCACTTTTAATCATGTAATGCTAATCTGATGTAAACAGAAAAATGTTGAAGTGTGGCAGGTGACCTTTAAACACAAGGCTTAATACATTCAGTTTAATTAGAACTACGCATATGAAAATACAATTTAACTTAAGTGTTACTTTTTCCCTATTTTGTCACAAAAGGAGAGGCAAATAAAGTCGAGAGACTATAGTTATAAAATGCATCCTAAATGATACACATGTTGCATCTAAAGGTGTAAAAAGGCAAATGACTCAACTGACAGACAAAATAGTTCTTTTAATCCGAAAATAGTGACTGGGGTTACTATACGGACAATGTTAAATTTTGGTGTTTTCACTATAGGTACAAGATTTTTATAGCGACAGTTAGGATTTCAGACAGGGTCTTTGTGTTATAGGGACAAAAGGTAAAAGGAATGGACTGTATAGAGACAATAGGAATTGAACATAGGTAACGTCTTAAACAGTACTGGCCACTGGCAAAATTTTAAGTGGCTGACCTCAGTCGGGCGGAACAATGTGGCAATTGATTGATCTGAATACGCGTATCTCTAGGGACAAATAGAGACATAGACATAGAGACGTGGTTAGAGACATAGACATAGAAATAGACATTAACATATAACAAATAAATTTATGATCATAAATCTATTACACAAACAAATATTACCGACTTAAAAAAAAATAAGCAAAAGAGAACAGATATCTTTTCGAGGCAATAGGGTGGCTCTGAAAATGGTCTTTTAATTTTGTCCAATTTCTCTCTTACATTCTTCTTTACCATCTTTTCATCTTATCCATTACATTTGTCTTCTTCCCATTCTCTTTCTACTCCCCTCCTTCTTCTCCTCTTGTTTTCTTTTCTCATTTTCCTCTTCCTTTTCAAGCTTAACATTGTAAGTTCTCATTTGGTCCATTTTTTTTAACATACACGTAATTCTCTTCCTATTCCTCTTTTATAAGCTCTCCGAGTCTTTCAATGGCCGTTCTTAGATTATTTATCTCTTATTTTTACTCTGTGTGGACAATAACATCTATCTTCCAACGTAACCAACATTTCCTCCTATCGTCCATCCCAGTTATGCAAACTCTGCATTTTGTTGTCGTGATTGCTTGCCGTTTTTTGTTATTCATTGTTGAATGGCGTGATTAAACAAAACTGAATACTTAATTTAGGTCAAATGCGCCATTACGCTTGCGTGAACAGTTAATATCCCTATGGTGGTGGTGGTGGTGGGGTAATTAATTATTCGCGGGGGGAAGGAAAAAGAACCTCTTACCCCAGAGCATTTATCTCCTAATGAGTACTATTTAATTCAGCCGACAGATAGTGGGACAATAAAATCCCAAATGACATATATGGAAGGCTGTCAAGTGTGGGAATGGACTCAGCACACACTAATGAATTATTAAGGTATGTTTGCTGCAGGATAAGACGTCACACCGGTTCCGCGTCTACACGCTAAATTATAGAGGAGTGGTAATAGGCCGATACTCGTCTTTTATTGTCCAAGTTGGTAGGTAGGAGAGGGATCCGGAGGAGAGACCAAACGCCAGCATGAACGTACCTAAAATGCCATGGTCTACTCTATATCAAACTTTCCCCAGTTATATAATTATTGGGATTCTCTTAAACCAGCTCTGTGTTAGCCATAATTGTAATTAAAGTCATTCAAGATAGCATGTTTTCCTATTTCCATACATTCGAAATATATTTAGTACGTATTGTACATAATTAAAATCCCTAAATTTTCAGTTCTAAAATGTCTAAGCGACAGTAAAACTTGTATAAGTTACTATTAGGTACAAGATTGCAATTTTGATCGGCGGAAAAAGATCAGATTAGCACAGTGGTATTTGATCGAATTAAGATTCTAAGGCAAAAAGGAATCCCATAATAATGGGCAATTTGGAAAGTAGCCCTAAAAAGGGTTTCTCTGACTGTAGGTTAATGGTAATCTGATTGTTTTCTTCCTCCCAAATTTCTTCTGGCGTCGGAGTTTTTTCGTACCGCTGAGTCGAGAGAATGCCTCGCACCCATGTAATGATGTTAAGAACTCAGCAGATTCTGTTACGGTCGACATCGGGTGTTAGGTTTCTTTATCCTGAGTATGTGATGGCGCTGATAAAATTGCACGCTTTCTTGGGCTCGACTACGGTCTCATGCCATCCAAGGTCAGGAAGCTTCCTGGGTATCTGAGCCGCATCCCTCTTCTTGCAGCACGTCTGCCTCCTCTTCTTTACTGTCATCCGATTTATCCTCCACCATGATTGTCTGGTACTGAAAAGTGATTTAAAGTCTTCACTTACTTTGCTGAAATCCTGCTGAATTTGGTAGAAGGTGTTGGATTTACAGGTTAAGTCCTACGTCTAGGAGTTTGAGAAACAACGCTAGCAAATGATTCCTTTTTATTGTATTTGCTGCTGTTGTTGTTTTTATGTTGGTACCAGAGCGTAGTCCAACTTTTCCAGGGCAGTCTGTGGTGGGTCTGCAAGATTTTCTCCCGCTGTTGCTGCATATTACCCCTTCTACGCCTCTTTGGCCTTGGTCTTCTCTTTATTTTCTTTGCAATCCCAATTAAGAGCAACGTTATTCTATTAGCTACTACTCTTAAGCTCCAACCGATGGCAACTAAGTGACCTTAGTGCACTTAACGAATGGGTGGGAGTCATCTCCGTCGCTAGCTCCATTCCTGATCGCATATCCTGCTTCTTGCTGTGTTCACTGCCGAGTAAAGCCAGACTGATTATGATGAGATTAAATTAAGATTGCAGAGACCTATAAGGCATGTACATTCAGTGTGTCGAGATCCCTCAAAACTTTATGGTCATATATGTATTGGATTGCCGCTGCTTTGTCCTGATTAAAAAATTGCAATTCCCAGTTCTTTGGTGTTGTCATAAAAGTGTTGATATATTGCTAATCAATCTTCGCCAGTATTAATTGGCATATTTGTCGATGGTGTCTTGGAAGTGCCTGGTATGTTAGTAGAAGTAGGACTCTGAGGTGTCGGAAGCGCCAGTTCGAGTTTTCTTCTCCCCTTCAACCTTTTCATCTACTTGTGTTATTTTAATTAGGCTCTTCCTAGCTTCCCGCCTTATGACCCTAGTTTGAGTGGTTTCAATAGATGGTGGTGGTGACGGCAAGCGTTGTTTTTGTTGTGTGATTTTTGGGAAAACATCGCTTTTCCATTTTACTGGTGATGCAGCTCTTGTAGAGTGAGTCGATGTACCCAGGGAAGCGATGTTCTTAGCAGGTGATAATAGTCCTTCACCTTGAGATCCACTCGTATCTACTCCAAGCGTCTGTCTCTGTATTTCAGCGCTTTTGTCTCTTCGTGTTGGTTTACCACCTAATCCTGTTCTCATTTGTTTTCCAGGGCTGCTTCTTGTCTCTCTTATCTGTCTTTCACAATTTTTGTTTCATATCAGGAGAAGTGTGGGCCTTTTATCCTGAGCTCGTATTATCCAGCCGGTCGCTACCTTATACCACAGGAGTCCGCAGTTTTATCAATAAAGCACGACGAAATTTCTGACAACATGAAATCACCTTAACGGTATTCTAAAATAACACAAGGAATGCAACCGTGACCACAACCCTCCGCTCGATTCAAATTTTCTCACGCGTCTTTCATCTCTTCAGAATCACACGAAGACTGAAAATTACACAAATCCATTAAAAAATCAGTAACGTACCTTCGCATCACTCTCGGACGACCATCGCATGAATCCAATCAGGCGAATTAACCTTTATTTTCACCATTATAATCACAAACACTGGAAAAGTGAAACATTGAAAAAAGTAGCCAATTTCTATTAGTTTCGTCTCGGCAGTAAATATGCGGTAGAGTCTAATAATCGTTCCGAACACGAACGCAGAATCTGCTTTCTTTTAATACTAGGGAAACTTAATAATGCGTACTGCGTCAATTAGTTGAATTTGGTCACAATAATGACTGCATAATGGAAATGTTTTTACAGTATTATATCGCTATTAATTTCGCAATCCGCATTCTTTCACTTTTTCCGTTAGTGGAATTTGCCAAATTCCTTTGGGAAGATCAAACTTTGGTGATGTACCTGGCATTTCCAATTTTATCAATACAATCATCGATTCTTGGTAATGGAAATGAATATGTTTTTTGTAACTCTGTTCAACTTCCTATAATCAGTGCACATACTGAAATTTTTATCTGGTTTAAGAACAAGTATGCCTGGTGAACTCCAATAACCTTTACAGGGTTCTATGAAATCGTTCTCCTGTAAATACTGAATTTCCTTTTAAAACTATTCCTGTTTGAGAGGGTTCATCCTGTATGGGTGTTGTTTAACAGGTTTTTGATCAATAATTTCAACGTCATGAAAAATGTTGTTTGCCCACGTAGGAATATATAATCAAGTGTTCATATTCGAATAATAACTGTTTAAGTTTATTCCTTTCATGTTGCTTAAATTGTAAAAATTTCTTGTCCAGATGTTTCATAATTTCCGAATTCCGGAGATTTGTTGTTCCAAGACCAACAATATCCGATTAAATTTCTTCACTTAAATCCTCAGTTGAGAGGACATGTACAACTAAATTAACTGCATAATTTTCTTGGCTATCTTTTTCAATTTGCTATCAATTAATTTAGATCAGTGCACTATATTATAATTTAACCTATCTATTTTCTTCTTTACCTGCAAGGGCCATAATATATGATTTGAAGAAAAATTTTAAGAGCGAGCAAGATAGAATGAACTCTATTACAGCACTCAAAAATTCTATCAAGTACAGTTTTGTGAAACCATGGTTTCACTTTGACTTTAATTGCTGGAATATTCCAGACATGAAATTGACTTTAAACAAGCTGGAATATTCCAGACATAAAATTGGAGCCTTGTTCAGATTGGACAGACTTTGGAAGTCCAAATTGAGTAAAAAAAACCCTTTATCACAGCTTTTACTATTGTTTTCCTCAAAGGAATCGTCTCTGGGAATCTTGTTGACGTACACATAATTGGTCAACAAATATTGGTTGCTTGACTTGGTCTGAGGTAATAACCAACACAGTCTACCATAATTCTGCTAAATGGTTCGTCAAATGCAGGAATAGATTGCAGTTGAGCCTTATGTATCTTCTGATTGGGTTTTCTGCTATTTGACAAGTATAGCAAGATCTACAAAATTTACTAACATCACCTTTGATTTTCGGCCAATAAAAGTGAGTCAAGATCTTGTGATCAGTTTTATTTATCCCATAATGACCTGCCAAAGGAGTTTCATGGGCCAAAGTAAGTATTTCCTGTCTGTAAGACTTTGGAACTACAATCTGAGTTCACTGACCATTCATCATTAAAAGGTACCTCGGGAGGTCTCAATTTTCGCATAAGAATTCCATTTTTAATGAAATAACAGAAAGGTAGTTCAGTTGCTTCAGTTTCACTACTGAACCTGATAAATAGACAGATATCGTGATATTTATTCATGTTTGATGACAAGTGATTGTCGTTTGTCACCATCATTAGATAAAAGAAAATGATTATTTAAAAGCGAATCACTCTGATAAATACCGTTTGACTGATATAATTATGGAATGAAAGTGACCTCATCTAAAGCCTGACCAATACCTGTGTAGCAAAAGGAATATATTCCTTATCAAAATCATTTTCAAGAGCTTTTTTGACCGCTCTAGTAACTGCACAAGCTGGATATAACTCAAGGTATTCTTTTTCAATAGGATCAACTTTCTGATCCAAAGAATGCTTGTCAATTACAAGTGGATTAACCACAACCTTGTGTCCAGCTAGGTCGTTGCCTTAGCGATAAATGAATGCAAAAAAAGGGTAACGTATGCACTATGCCTACTGTCTTAGGTCCTGAAACTACGTCTGATGATAAGTTTTCATAATGGAGATGGATATAAACAAATCCGCACTCTACTCCCTGAATGAGAACACTCTTATTGGAACAGGACTTTTCAGAAAAAGGCAAAGGACCTAGCAGTAAAAGACTCTGTGAGAAGCTTATGTATCCCTTAAAATTGTAATAGGGAATGGATTGGCCAAATCACCCAAGAGTGATATAGAACCCTTAGGCATGAATGATTCATAATTCTCCACAATAAAATCATAATGGGGTTTATTAGACTCAGCGAATATATTGTTTTCAATACATAACTGTAACTTTGACATTACAAACGGTTCTAAAAGAATCTGAGTTTAAATCTCGATGAAATTCCAATATGAAGGCGATGACGTCAGATGATATCTGTACTGAGGGTAACAGATACTCACAGATTATAATGTTTCCATTAAACTCCAGAATTAATTTCCATTGAATTTCTTTCTCCCAGAACTATAATGAATATAAGGTACTTATTTAGTTTTCAAGAGAATAATATTATTAAATAAAAAAACAGATGAACTTCAAGAACAAACTGGCAACAACAGTTGAAACCTTTTTAGCCCTCAAGGTTTAAAATACGACTTCCTCAAACTAGTTGAAAATGGCTTTTAAGCCTCGATTTTAGATCACATTGTGCTTCGCGTGATGGGTTACGTGATATTAATTTCAACATCGCAATAGAAGTGCACAGCCAGTAGGCACGTTCATTCCAAATAAAAACGTTGTTTACGAAATGTAGTCACTTAGTACAAATAGATACACAACCGACGGGTATATAGATTGGTACACGACAGTCAAGTCGAGTTCAAATATAATCCCAATACGTCATGTATTACAGGAGTTGTGCACCCTTTCAACCTTATTCTTTGTAGACCGTGGTTCAACGATGGATCACAACGCGGTATGTAGTTGGATAGTTTGAAAAAAGACGAGTTGCTTGAACTTGCCAGAAAGTACCATCTTTCTGAAGCAAAATCTTCCATAACGAGACAAGAAATTAAATATATTTTGATTTAGTATTTGGTAGAGAATAATGTTTTTGATCAAAGTGTTTTGGCTTCGGTCAGTAAGTCGGTATCAGACTCTAGCATAAAAGTAATGCATTATAAATGATATACAAGATGGAATTGGAGTTGAGGATGTCTGAGGTTTAAATATAGGAAAGAGTGAAAGAGAAACAATTGCAACTGCAATCCCAAGAGAAGCAATTGCAATTACAGTTTGAAGTGAATGAGTGAGAGTCAGGAAATAGAAAAAGATAGAAAATGAAATTACAATTTGTGGAAGAGTAGAAAGTGAGACAAGAAAGAGAAAATGATAAACAAATGAAACTGCAATTAGAAGAGAAGGAGAGAGATATAAACATTTACAATTTGAGAAAGAGGAGAGAGAAATACAGGAGAGGGAGAAAAATATGCCAATGGAAATACAGAAAGAACAAATACAATTGGAGTTTCAAAAAGAATAAATGCATCTAGAGATCCAAAAGGAGAAGGATGAAAAGGAATTTCAAATTAAAATGAAGGTATTTGAGCTGGAAAGGAAAAAGACCCCCACAAGATTGAAACCTTGGAAAATGCTGCTCTTGCTATCGATCAGTATTCCTTAACTCATAAAGTTCATGCTGTAGAAAATTCAGTCATTCAGCATTCTACTGGTAGAAAGGTGTTTTAGCCTAATACAACTCCTTTTAGAACTCAATCTGGCACAACTTCTAAAAACTTCAAGTTTCTGATAAAATTGATTCAAAATTCTTGTCTATTCTTTCGTGTACCTCTTTCAAGAAAAAACGACACGTCATTTCTGATTGCTTCAAATTGAAATATAGGCATCAGAATCAAGATAGACCTATCCCAAATGCACAGTGTGTAATGAAGCACTGTTGCTGGTCTGGACATGAAAGCTGTGACGAACTCCAAGTTGTGTTGTGACAGTCCAGACCCTCAAAAGACTGCCTGAAAAGCAACAAAATGAAGTTTTGATTACCATTTGATTATTAGGATTTAGACATCCTGAAAAGTTTAATACTAACAAACAAATGTCGTTTTTTGTGTGGTCCGTCTCAGAACTTACATCATCTGAGGGATCCCCTAAATCTAAAGTTAAAGGGTTTTTATGTGAATTTATTTTTGGTATCACAGTGTAGATGCTTTGTGTTTATTTTGTTTACAAAATTTTGATTTTATCATTTTGGAGTAGGGTATATACACCATTCATATCATTCTAATTTCCAGTTATTGATTTATTTTATTTAGCTTTCGTATTGAAAACATTAATTTCTTTTCTTAATGAAGACATAAATTTTAGTTATAAAACTGTTCCTTATAATAGCATATCAAATCATTAGTCCCATGGCACACGCGCACAACCTGTGTTCACAACTGTGAGCACCATATACAAGTGCTGCACACTTTCTTCTGTTTCGAAATTCGCTGTATGCATATAGGACGTTCGTTTTTTTTTTTGTTGCCTGTGTGGGGAAATACATCTCTACCTCTTTGTTGGTCCATTGGAGCATTTGAACTGCCAAAACACATGTTTGCAAAACGCAAAGTTAATTTGAAAATAAAAAATCAAAATCGAAATCAAATAAAATCTACAATAATAATAATAATAATAATAATAATAATAATAATAATAATAATAATAATAATAATAATAATGAAATCAACAATATTTCTTACATTATACCTGTGCAAGTACAATGTAAAATCGAAAATCAATAAATGCAATTGTGTAAGGAAACGTTACCCAGTGAGCGAAGCTCTCTTCTTTTTAGTAAAAGGCGAAATATTAATACGATGTGAAGAGAAACCAGAGTCAGTATTTAATCCATAAACATTTAAATGGAAATCCCAAGTTTATTTTTAAAGTGTGTAATTTTATTCATATCAACCTCAAAAATAGAAATTTAAATTAACAACATAACTTTTAAAAGATTTCTAAGAAATTTCAATTTTTAAAATTTAATGTAGTCTCTAAATCTTTTGCACATGAAGTTCATATTCATTGTCTCTACGAAGTTGGTGTTTATTAATATGAACCTGTATATATCGCCCATTATACAAAAGCTAAAATTTTGTATAATATTCAAATTCTGTTTGAGAAAATACATTTCAAAGTCACAATGTGGACTTCATTCGAAACTCATGAAGACATTCATCTGATGTTATGCCTTTCGGTCATTTGCGATATTTATTATGGGACAAAGCAATTTGTTTATATATTTATGATAGTGTTATTTAAGGTGGCGCTCTACAGTTTCGCATTTAGAATTTCAAAGAAGAATTTCACTGGCTTTATTCACTGGTTATACTGGTTATATAGCAAAGCTTGTATATCGTAGGTGATTTTAAAATAACTTTTAATTCCCGTTATTTTGGTGTATGAGTGATTGGGTAATTTGGGTTGTATAGTATACAGCTTGGGCTCTTTTCAGATGTGCTTGCATAACAAACAACTGTAGGCTCCACTTGGTCATTTTCACTTCCTGGACTTCAGAAGTAAATTGTAGAAAAAAGAGCCAATAACATTATTTTGTTTTTTTTTTTATAAATATTTAGTAATTCGTTCATTGCATTTTCAGAAGCTGCTATTGACTACTTTAGCAAAGTTCGTTTTCCCTATTTTAATAACTGCTAAATGTAGTGTACTTTTCACTAATTTAGGTTAATTTGTCAAGCACATGGAATCATCAATCATTTTATACTGTGCAATTAGTTCAGGTAAAATTTCCACAAGTACAATATCCAAAGAATTGTCAGCCACATTGCATCAAAGAGGTATAGCAACATTTTCTTCATTGTGTATGTTAAAATTGAAAACAACTTCACTTTACATACATCACTTTCCGAAAAGTACAGAATAACTTGTGAGCGCCCCCAAATACGAGTAACATTTATTACTCGTATGGCTTTCATTAATTGTCTGTAAACACGGTTATATGATAGTGAGTAGAGTGCGATGAAACATTATAACATACCCTACTCCGATTGTATATTAAGTGATTTCAGACTACAGCTCACGCCTGGTATTTGGAACAAAGTGGATGAGTTGGATTGGCTGGAATTCTCCCCAGGAGCCAAGTAATGATTCCAAATTATCATTAAGACACGTCCAATGTAACACAATTCTATACCAAAATTAGCTCACCTATAAATAATGCATCTGAGAGAGAGAGAGAGAGAGAGAGAGAGAGAGAGAGAGAGAGAGAGAGAGAGAGAGAGAGAGAGAGAGAGAGAGAGAGAGAGAGAGAGAGAGAGAGAGAGAGAGAGAGAGAGAGAGAGAGAGAGAGAGAGAGAGAGAGAGAGAGAGAGAGAGAGAGAGAGAGAGAGAGAGAGAGAGAGAGAGAGAGAGAGAGAGAGAGAGAGAGAGAGAGAGAGAGAGAGAGAGAGAGAGATTACCATCACTAGTCAGTGAGGAAGTGTCTTCTCGGAGCTGTATTTTCCTATTACAATGTCGCCTTTTGTGGCTTTTGCAATTTTGTCTAATCGATAATAAAGATTGTATAGGAAATTTTAGTACGTAAGTTTTTTTTTCCTGCTAACAACTTGTTGAGTATCTAGCACAATAAACCTTGAACATAGAATATGTCATCGTCCTTTTAGTATGTACACCATGTACATTTGAACAGCCATAGCGCAATTTACTGCCAAAGACAATATGTACTGTCTTGCTTTCCCACTCTCCTTTTGTCAGATTTTTTTTATGAAAATGTCATTTTATCTTACAGTTAATTTATTAAATTTAAATTGCTAATAAAAATTAAATTTAAATTTTATTTTCATGTTTATTGTGTTGTTTTGAACGTAAATTTTAATATCATAGCAAATTTAGTTTTTGACGATTTAAAAGCAATTTGACCAAACCTTGCACCCTGTGGAACACAAAAACTATACACTTTCCTACAATTGTCACAAATTTTGTTTGCCATGAAAATCATATAGAATTTATGAATAAGGTTAAAATAGGCGTGAGATGCAGCTATAAGTGTTTGCTTAATACTGGCTACAAATAATCTGACCTGATAGGAATCGGATCACAGGTCAGTAGACACAAACGTATCACTTTATTATGTTAAGAGCAGCTTTTCCTCTCTCGTTTTGGTGGCGATACCTAATGTAGATTTAGGTATCATTAATTTTTATTTAAATTAAAAGTGTTTATTCTTTGAACTATTAGCTTTTTGATGTAGTTTTATATACAGTGAACAGTGAGTAAAAAAGTATTGTTGCTGGTAAGGAATTGTGGTCTGTGACGTAGTTTAGTTTACAGTCCAGCCTCACAAAAACTACGGGATAACGCATGACAAGAAGTTCGTCATGATGTTAGCTTTGAAGATACTTTAGAGTGATATATGAGTGTTTGGGATTTTGATGTACGAGAAACCTCATTACTGAGCAACAAATGTGCAGATTGTATAGGAAAAATGCGAGATCTGTGTAAGACGGACGCTGCAGATACAAGCTGTATACTGATATTTTCTACATGATATCATTCTTGCCATTCAACCAATCAAGCTCCGCTATCTGATTCATTAGAGTAGGTGATTGGCACAGTTTTTATCGATTCGGTTCTTTATCTTTGATAGCTCAGTCAGTCTCGCCTTATTCTGATGTAATCTAAGCACTCTAGTTTATTATACGCTTAAACAGAGTGACGATCGCAGAAAACTGACTTGACAAAGAGTTCACATTTCTTTTGTTAGATCGCAACTTCTACATGGTCAAATACAGTGGTGCATCTTTCCTTCTAATGATAGATATTCTTGACATATATATTGCAGCTTGCACATTCTTAGGAGGGATGGATACAAAGAGTAAACGACGTGTTAAAAGCGCATGCCACATGTGAAACAATTTTTCACCTTTCTTTAAAACAATTGCAAAAACTGTCGACTTGAAATTGCCGCTTTGCTTGAAAACAGTAAGAGGGAACTAAAGTTAACAACATATGAGAGCTAGGAAGCATTGCACATGATCTCCCTCCCCAGTCCCTAACCCGTGCCCCCTGAACTGGAAATACTCCATGATTGCGAGCAATACGAACAAAGGATTCCATTTTCTTTTGTGCAAGCGAGACAAGCGGCTCTCTTCCGTCCATTGTTTTAATGCCATGTATCATTTTGAAAGTGACCTTTTGCAATGAAAGCCTCTATGAAGATGCTATAATTTGGGAGCCTGCTTACGTACGAAATGTCGAAGTGTTAAACCCAAAATACACTTAGGTTAAGTCCCCATACAAAGATCATTATGGGAACATAGTGTAATTTCGCATCACACATAAAGCATGGAGACAAAGCTATTCAGTGACACATCCATATTAAAAACTTCAAAGATATTACAAAATTAATGAATCAAAATTCATATAAATAACATTTCATACAAAGTTAAAACAGTAAATACTTATCTAACTATAAATATTATTTATCGATAGTTACATGCACTAAACATAATATAATAGTCAGGTCACACACATACATATACACACACGCACACACACATACATACACACAATATGACAGTGAGCCGTAAATAGTACTAGTCAAGATAAAAAATAAGCTGCTATTGTGCAAGCCCCAATAAAATAAAACTTACTACTGTGGTAGCCCCAATGAACCATACGATTGTGGTAGGCCAATGAACCATTCGATTGTGGTAGGCCAATGAACCATACGATTGTGGTAGGCCAATGAACCATTCGATTGTGGTAGGCCAATGAACCATACGATTGTGGTAGGCCAATGAACCATTCGATTGTGGTAGGCCAATGAACCATTCGATTGTGGTAGGCCAATGAACCATACGATTGTGGTAGGCCAATGAACCATACTATTGTGGTAGGCCAATGAACCATTCGATTGTGGTAGGCCAATGAATCATACGATTGTGGTAGGCCAATAAACCATACGATTGTGCTAGGCCAATGAACCATTCGATTGTGGTAGGCCAATGAACCATTCTATTGTGGTAGGCCAATGAATCCTAATACTGTGGCTGGAAAATGAAACCTGTTATTGTGGTAACTCCCAAAAAACACAACAGCTGTTGTAAGTACAATGTACCCTGATATTCTGGTACACCCATTTAAGTCAGCTATTATGGTAGATCCAATAAACTCTGCTCAATGTTTAATACTTTTTTTTTTAAATTAATAATGCTTATCAACATCGGTATGGTTTGCAATATAATATTTTACTGCTATTAAATTTGAACATTGTTAAATTGACCGATAAACATCAATAAAATGTCTAACATATCATTTTATTTTGCATTATTTAGTTAGCTTGATTGTAAATTATTTGCACTCATAATTATGATCTCTTATATTATTTACCAAAGATATTTATTTTGGCGGGGGAAAGGGGTTGGTGGCATACTAGTAGAGTGGTTAGGGAAGATGATCCTAAGTGACAGGAAGTCAGTGAAAGTGAATGAAGATTTACTGCCAATGAAGTAAATCAATAATGAACCAATTAAAATGGAACAAAATAATTCTTAGTAATTTTCTATTAATTAATTTAAAGTTTTGATGATTAATGCAATAGTTATCTCCTATACATTTTAGTTCATGCTTAAATCATTTTTCTTTTATGTCTTTATCCTAATGTTCGTTCATTCTTCCAATACAGGCACAGCGTCACTAGCATAGCAACTGTGCTTAAGTGTTTCTATTGTTAGGTAAGGTGTTTAATATTGAAAATTACAAATAATGCAACAAAATTATTAAGGTGGCGCTCTACAGCTTCGTATTTAGCATAGGGTTAGAATATTAAAGATAAAGAATTTCCTCGGATTTCCTCACTCGTTATACTGGCTATTTAAAAGGCTTTGTATATCTTATGTGTTGTTCAAAGATCCTTTAATTCTCTTTATTTTATTGTATAAATGATGAGTGCCATATGGGTTATAGAGTATACAATTTGGCCTTACTCCAGATGAGCATCTTCCCAGAAAGTGCTAGCTCTACTTGCTTAATTTAACTACATGAACTTCAGAGGTAAATTGCAAAAATTGCAAAAAAGAGCCGATAACTTTTTACATTTTATATATTTGGTAATTTATTCATTGCACTTTCAGAAACTGGTACTGTCTAGTCTGGCAAAATTCATTTCCCCTATTTTAATAGCTGCCAAGAATAGTGTGTTTAAAACAAATTCAGGTTGATTTTTTTAGCACAAGGGAGCAGTCACTTTAGTTAGCAGTTTGCTAAGATCATTTACAATTTCCAAGAGTACAATATCCAAAGAAATGTCTGCCACATTACATCAAAGTAGAATGCCAATGTTCTCTCCACTGTGGATATTTTAAATGCAAACAACTTCACCTTACATACGTCACTTTCTCTAAAGTACATTTATAACAGGTGAGCGCCACCTAGGTGTTTAATATTGAACATTACAAATATTGCAAACAAAATTAATCAGACGCTTTACTTACAAAAAAATACTTTTTATGCGCTTAACTGAATGTAACAAAGCGGAGGAGCTGCCTGAAATGAGACACAGATTGCTGTTTACATGTAGCCTGGTACCGTAGCCTCCCTTGATGCTTTGCACACAATATATATATATATATATATATATATATATATATATATATATATATATATATATATATATATATATATATATATATATATATATATATATATATATATATATATATATATATATATATATGAGGTTAGAATGCATTGATGGGTTGCTTACTCTGTCTTATGTCTAATCAGATTTATATTAATGTAAGACATGCCCATTCATACCAATAACTCCTCAATGCAAAGGTTAGAGAAAAATATAACTTAAATTATGCCATTTAGATTTATTAACGCCTACACGGTTATTAATGCAGAAGATTCACATTCGTTATGATTAAGACGGTTTTTTAGAATTGATATTGCGAAGTTAAGATCTCACTGGAATAACAAATACTAAATTATGGGATTTTGTCTGTATCATGTCCCCATCATATCAAAATGAAAAGGCTATTTGATTTTGTTTTGATCCATAGTCTTATAAATCAGTCTTATAAAATGTAAACATCCATAGCATCATGATAGTATTGTATAAAATGTCACATTGCAACAACCTAGGAGAAGATGAAAAAGACACAAGAGGCTAGTGTTAGGACTGGTCGGCCTGGTGTCAGGATAAAGTGACTGGGTGGTACATCATGCTACATATCTTCGGCATGATGCCCCAGTGTCAGATATCACTATAAACTGTCACACCGCATTCATCGTAGCGATATGACTGAAAAATTGTTAAGGATACGTTAAAAATCTAAATTACACACACACACACACACACACACACACACACACACACACACATAACATACACAGATTGTCCCCATCCCCTCTCATCCACTATCAAAGATAAAATTGTTTGTACCCCACTCCTTTCTGGACACGTCTCTATGCACATTATATCATATCATTTTGGAAACGTCTCGAGGACAATAAAATCAATTTTGGTTAGCCAAATATATTTTGTCAAGTCAAGAATAGAAACAAATATTTCTGTACCGTTGCTAATGTTACGACGTAAAATGGTATCAAAAGTTAAAATGAAATGAAATCATACTAGTATTAATTTCTCAACACCTATACCCGTATAATCAAAAGTTCAAAGTTTTATAAAATTGGTACCTGAATATTCCAATGGACATTTCTCATATGACCATACTGAAAATGTATGGACAGGTAGATTCAAGCAAGCCACCGTCTGGGAAAATGAATTGTTAGCTGTGTTCAAGCATGTCCAGGACAACACTCAAATATCGCATTGTATAACAATGTAAACCAAGCAGTGCAACTAAGAGTATGAAACAAATATAAACAAAACCCTGTTGTAACCATGGAGAGTCACAAAGAATATGGGATGGGTTGATTATATAAATCAGGGATCCTAGACGATTTGGTCCTTCTCAATTCGGTTTGCAAAGGGGGAATAAAAGAGTGAATCAATTATCTAAATTCAGATTCGGAAAGAGGATCAAGTTTTCTTTTGATATAAAATAGTCACACAGAACCTGATCAAGGCGTGGGAACAGATAAATAGGTAACTTTATATGATTAAATTAAATTAATTTGGTTCTTTAATTTGTCTTCTCAAGAGAAAATACTTATACTTTTTTCAGACTTCTTGACTAACGGCAAGTAAAGAAAGTTATTATTATTATTATTATTATTATTATTATTATTATTATTATTATTATTATTATTATTATTATTATTATTATTATTTGCATTAATTTTCGTTCACATATTTTCTATAAACAAAATAGGATGCTCTCTGGAAGATCTAATCAATTTAATACAAAACATTGAAGACCAACTAAATTTGCACTTAGTAAATTATGCAGATTTGAGTAGCTTTTACCGTTCCGTCATTTGTTACTTTTACAAAAGTCAGTTTGTAAAAATGTCATCGTGGACAATACAAGTCTGGATCCTATGCATGTCGAATGTCTTTAAATAATGCATTAGTGGATAGCCTTGGAAATCTTCTACTCAATAAAAGAAACTCTGCTGGAAAAAATTATTTTCTCATCTTTTTGCAGCAAACAACTCTTCCTATCCCCCTTCCCAAAATCATTAGTGGTTCGAGGTCGATTAAATATTGAACTATCCTGGTCTGCTATTTTTAACTCATAGCGTCAAAATTGATTCCTTTCGATTTCAATGTTCTGAGCCGTTCTTGCAACTGGATTTCGATAATTTAAAATTTGAGTCATACCAGTTGAAACCAAGTTCATATAAAAAAAAATAGATTCTATTTAAAATGGATAGTTTAGTTCATTTATTTCTGTTCATTTTTGTATTAACCTTCATAAATTTTGACACCAGTTAGCACTTAATATTAACCTTAATAAATTTTGACATTAGTTAACATGTTAGGGAAAATACCTATTTATTTATATTATACATATATCCCATGCTTGTCGTCCTAACAACGTATCCTGAATATATTTTTTTTTTCATCCTAGAAAATCTAATTTCACTTTAATAAAGGCTTCTCTACAAAAATAAGAACAAAAGAAATGAGCTCTGGAGGAACGTCCGCGTTTAAGAAGCTGGTGATTGTTCTCCTGGTCTTCTGCTTCATTTTGGACCTGGTGGGTTTTGTAATCCCATACTGGTACTACACTGAAAGCACCTTGCTAGGGATTACAGTCAAATCATATGGTGGTCTCTGGACAGTGTGCTCAGAAGTTTCTCTCCTTCTTACGTGTGGAGATTACGTAAGCAGCACCTTAGTTGGTATGTTCCATATTTCTATCTCATTGTCTGTCCATTTGTATATCTATCTTTTTAATTGTTTGTTTCTCTGTTTCAGTCTGCTAATTTGTTGTTCTATGTACATTCATAACTCTGTCCGTCCGTATGTCATTGTTAATGTTCGTTTTTTTTGTCGATATTATTTGCCATTCACGTGGCCTAGTGGTTAAGCGTTAGCCTCGGATGCAGGTGGGGTGGGGGTGGGGGTGGAGTGGGGTGAGGGTAAGGTGGGGAGGGTGGGGTGGGGTGGGGTTAGGTGGGGTTGGGGTGGGGTGGAGGTTCGAAACAGATTTCAGACATCGTAGCGATTTGACTCAAATTTTTAAAAGCTGCGCTAAAACTCCAAATCACACACACACACACACACACACACACACACACACACACACACACACACACACACGCACACACACTCAAGATAAAATTCTTGTTTAGCTCATAGATATATCAGATTATACAATGTAAACTTTAAAATGAATTCAAGCCACCCTAAATGTTTTAAAATACTTTCACATCTTCTCCTTGTTAATTGTTTATATCTGAGGCAAGATCTGCAAATATTAAAATATAATAAATCACGTTGTCAACGATTTAAAAATACACCTTGCAATATGACAATGGGCAGTATGTCAATAGTGAAGGATATAACCTGCATTATGCTACTATGCAATATGTTGACTATTGCAATATACATACGTAATATAGTGATAAGCAATATATTCAATAATGCAATATACATCTATGTTATACTATAAAATGTCCAATAATGTAATCAACACCCTATAATATTCTAATATTAAATGCTAAGTATTTTAGTATAGAACGCGATGATCAATATATTCTAGACTAGAGCGTAAAAAACTGATAAAGAAATAAATATTGTGATTGCTCATGTTCAGACTTTTGGATTATCTGAGCTGTCCATGTCATGTTAACCAAAGGGAAATAATCTTTGGCAAGACAATACAATGTATGGTTTATTTCAGTGATATAGTTTGTAAAACCTGCATATTATCATCATCTTTATTCGCTCTGAAGCATAAAATGGAAATTGAATACAGCACAAAATTTACCGTTCAATGCCCTGAAATATTATAACTTATTACTATTCATGTTTAAGACGATGGTTAGTGGAACATTACATACAACTTAAACCCATCTGTAAAAGTTCACTGACATACTGCAAAGTATGATTAAGAAAGCAAATAATTTATATTTAAAATTGTAATACCAGAAGAGAAATGATGTTTTAAAACGTATATTAGGGCTACTTGATACAAGATTGTCAAAATTTAATACTGGGAATTCTTTAGATCTTTATATAAAGAACGATATTAGAAATCCATGCAAATGAGATTAAAAATAGGTTCACGAATAATTTTAATTAGAGTTTCATAGATTAAATAAATGATAGTCACTTTAGTCTAGCTAACAAGAAGCCAAAGGCAAGCTGTTAAACCTAACATAGCGTGCACAATTCACAAAAAGTAACATGTTGCCATTACTAACCCTAACGATGCGGTACAATTAATTACAGGTTCACAATCTTTGTGTTTTTTTAACATGATCAAAAAGAGCTAACTTTCGGTTTTTACAACACACATCGAGGAAAGAATGAAGATTCGGGGTGTGTAGGTAGCATTATGTAAATAATAATACGGTATGTATATAGCATTATGTAAATAATGCTTTGTTATGTAGTTTGCATTATGTAAATAATACTTTGGTATGTAGTTTGCATTATGCAAATAATACTATGGTATGTAGTTTGCATTATGCAAATAATACTATTGTGTGTATGTAACATTAGGTAAATAATGATATGATGTGTACGTAGAATTATGTAAATAATACTATGGCATGTATGTATCATTATGTAAATAATATGGCATGTATATAGCATTATGCAAATAATACTATTGTGTGTACGTAACATTAAGTAAACAATGATATGGTGTAGCATTATGTAAATAATAACAATAATAATAATATGGTATGTACATAACATTATGTAAATAATACTGTGGTATTTAGTTTGCATTATATAAATAATACTATGGTATGTAGTTTGCATTATGCAAATAATGCTATTGTGTGTAGGTAGAATTATGTAAATATTATGTTAGTGAAGCATTTTGATACACAATAAAAAACAGATTGCAACATTAAAAAAATCATTTTCAATGTGAATTAAAAATAAAAGTATTACACCTGATTAAAATGGAAGAGACACCACCAAATTTACATACATTCACAAACTCACGTGCGCAAAACACGCAAACACAGACACATGAACACATGTTCGCGCGTGCCCGCACGCAAACAGGCAACACAACGTTGGATTCGTAGCCAATTTAACATACAAATGTAAGTCTCAAAGAATGAAAGTAAATCATGAGAACTAGATACAAATTCTTCTAGAAATCAGTTGTAACTAATTGTAGCTATTTATAGCAGTTGCTCGGTGTTTTCCATAATTGTAGTTTATGCCTGTTTTTAACAGTTACCCTCACCCCATAATTTATGTATATACCTATTTCTGTTAGTTGCCCAGTGTTTTCCAAAATTTAGTATATGCATATCTGCCTATTTCTGTCAGTCGCCAGTGTTTTCTCTTAATTGTGTTATATGGCTATTTCTAGCAGGTGCCCAATGTTTTCCATAGTTGTTTTATATGCTGAGTGCTTGATTTAATTATTTCGATGTCGAGCTTTGATGCTATCAGTATTCTTTAAAATCTTTCAGTTTTAGTAATAAGAACAGAGTTAACATTGGCTTTTATGTTTTAAGAAATAAATTAATAAAACATAGACAGATGCATTCCCTCTATATTTTGGATCATTTTATAACAGTTGAATATTACTATAGAATCTAATCTATAATTGGAACTTGCACATAGTTTGAGAAAAAAGAACGATTATGTATTTATTATGAACAAAACCCGCCACCAGAGAATTATTTTTTCCGTCTCCTATTTCAGACTGGTTTCGTGCCGTTAGAGCGTTCTCTGCTCTTGGTTTCTTGCTGTTTCTTGCGTCCTTGGTGGTTGTCATCGCCCATACCTGCTCCAAGTCCAAGAAGAAACTAATTTACCTTGTAGGCGTATGTCTCACATTCGTAGGAGGTAAGGTCAAAGACAGAAAGATCAGAAGTTGTATCAATCCATTACATTTTTATTGCCATAATATTTTATATTAATACACACGTCTTCACACGTCTGATCACAATAAGCGTGGTTCTTTGGTTTAATTTTATGCCTAAAGAAGCAATCCATAACCCTCTTATGTTTTCCTTTTTGCTGAACAGCTTCCTATGAAAATAGATGTGGTCAAATTGCAGTCATAAACGGGCCCGTAAATTTAAGATGTTTATATATTTCACCCGATTATCATTCGAATATATCGTCCTTAAATAGTGCAAGTGTTATTTTCTTGACTAATATTTTTAGTATGGAAGAAACATGGCAATGTTACAAATCTGTTCAAACCATATTGTTAAATAGAATAATAGCAGTTTGCAAATATAACATGCAAATAATTATGTCCTCAATGATACTTCAGCAAAGTCAAATTTATCCATCAATCAAAACCTTTTAGTGTTCGCTAAGTCTGCGTTTATTGTCCGAGTAAGGCTTGCCATAACTTGAAAAAATTATCAGAAGTGAAGACGCGTAGAACTCACTAGCCGTACCAATATAAGACACCTTGTGTTCTCTCTAGACTCATTTTACTACAACCACTCTCTACCATTCAAATACAGATCTCATTCGCTTACACACTGTTGTGAAAAAAAAAAATGTACCATTGTTGTTCAAGCTTGCTGCATACAGTAGTTCTGGCAGCTGACCACATCAAGAAAAAGCATATATGTAACTAATATTTGACAACAATTTACTTTAAACTTTATCTCATTGCATTACTTTCTGCAATTGCACCTATCACATCATTTTGCTTATTCTCAAAGTAAAATATGGCAAAAAGGTCTCCTTCAATTTTCATTTTACTTAACGGGACAGTCTCCTCCATTCTGCGCATAAATCACTCTTTTCCTGAAGCAAAATTATTCAACACGGAACCATCTTTTATCCCGTACGGGATATCAGTTTAATACGCAATAGCACACTAACAGTTACTAGTACATTGTGTTTGGTTCTGTGCTTTCTTAAAATTTTCAACAGGAACAATCAAATTATGTTTGAATTTTATACATTTTGCGTATCGTTCCTTCTTTTGTAGCGATCTGCGCCATGATATCTTTCGCAATATACGCTGGGAATGCCACGGGTAACTTGAGCAAGTTCCATGCCGCCTTCTACATTACCATCGTCGCATTCGTTCTCGGACTTGTTACTGGAATTCTAGGAATTCTTGACGCTTTAGGTGTCATTGGTGGAAAAGTAGGGTCAGCAAGCTAGACATTTGAGGCGATTTGTAAATTTTCTGAACTTCGTGCACTGGAGTAAAGATAAAATAGAACTGGATATGTTTTGCCACATTTGTGATAACTTTACCCTAAAGTGATTGACTGGGATTCGTTTATCTGTAATAAATCTACAACCTCTTTAATTTGTGAGCTATATGCAGTACGATTCGACTCTTAAATAGACACGAATGATACGTATTGTCAATTTCCTGTATGCTATTTATATTATTAAAATACTTTAAGTCAACTTGTGTAATTTTATTATTTGCCGAAGATCCAATATAATTTAAAAATCCAAGAAATTAAAGAAACATCATCATCATAGTCCTTGTTGTCATCATCATCGTCATCGTCGTCGTCATCATCATCATCATCATCATCATCATCATCATCATCATCATCATCATCATTATCATCATCATCTAATTATTTATCAAGAAAATGAAAGGGAGACAATCTACAAGAGTTATCTCATTCAAAACTACAATGAAACAGACAAGGTTATATTCTTTTAAAGACTTTCATCACCTCTCTTAAACATATCAACTGAAGCTATTAAAATGTTTCATTGTCGCGTTTATATGTATGTATGTATGTATGTATGTATGTATGTATGTATGTATGTATGTATGTATGTATGTATGTATGTATGTATGTATGTATGTATGTATGTATGTATGTATGTATGTATGTATGTATGCATGCATGCATGCATGCATGCATGTATGTATGTATGTTGTTGTTGGGCTTAACGCCATTTTCAGCACACGATAGGCTATTCATGGCGGCCAATATAAATGGTGGAGGAAGAAACCGGGAAATCACCGGAAAGAACCACCGATCCACGAGAAGCTATTGGCAATCTTTCTCACATATCCACATTCTCCGAATCATAGACTCGAACTCACGCAGATAGAGGTGAGACGGCAGTGATCCGTAACAGACAGCGCTTTAGGCTTTAGGGTAATAAAATTTTTCGCTGCTACCTGTTTTAATAGGCGAGAGTTTTATCTATTAAATTTACTAAAACGAAAAACTCGATCGACTAATGTTAAATTTTTAACATTATTTCTAACATTTAGACAAAATTAATTAAAGATGGTATATATATGGTGTAATATCCAATAATTATTTCTTATAATAAAAATTACCTTTTCCGCGTTTTATTATAGTATCTGTTTCGAGTTTGTAATGATTTGGTCTGATGACATTTGTTTTATTAAAGCTGACATTGTTGTTTATTGCTGCTTTATAATCGTCAAATTACATACATTCTTACATACCCATGAGGAATACCTTTCACATTTTGCCATCTAAAATTGCGGCATACATTTACCCTTCAGTCCAATAAATTCTCTAACTGGAACAAACTTAATTTCGTCTTTCGTTTTGCCAATAACTTTTTTGTATCATCCTGAAATCCACTACTTTCTGGATAATTCGATAAATAAAAAAGTTACTGTGTTTAGGAATATCCTCATATACATCTTAAATCTTAATATGTTATAACCTAGTGAGTCTGTAACAGTAAATAGCAAATCCGAATCTCCCACTGCTTTTTGGTAAAACTATAGTGAATATTATACATCAGCCACTTTGATTTATCCAGTAGAGCTCCTCCAACATAAACTGGCTTATATAACTTTACATTTGTCTTTCGTCGCTGTATGCCAACAAGATTTTCATTAAATATTTTCATACTAACAAAACCATCATCATTAACTAATTTACTTCTTCGATTTATATCCTATACATTCTCAATCATGACTCTTCTTCTAATATTTTCCATTGTCTTACCTAATACAGAATTATTCATTAACTTGAATGTTTTCTCAAATATAGTTTAGCAATAGCACGTTTTCAGTTTCCGCAACTAGTCTATACAAGCTGGTTGTATTTATAGTGTTAGCACATGTAAAGACAGAAATGTAGAGGTTTACAAACACAACGTTTTTGTGTTTATTTGTTTGTCGTAACTATGTTTTGTATTTGCCTTTGAAAAAGACTCATTAAGAGTCGAAAGCGCTTAGGCTAGTTAGTTACTATTTTCGTACTGTTCGTCGTCAGTTTATTGCATCTGTATATATATATATATATATATATATATATATATATATATATATATATATATATATATATATATATATATATATATATATATATATATATATATATATATATATATATATATATACATATATATATATATTGTGATGTGTCAAATTTTGAAAACTCTTAGAAGCATTGGTTAAAGGAATTGTATCAAAGTCAACTTAATTAAAGTAGAAAGGGCTAGAAATAGATGATTATTTTCATTTCATCTCTGAACGTCAAAAGGGAATTCGTTCCAATTGACGAAACTTGACCGAGTCATATGCTATGGTACAAGAGCATGACATAAGACCCTTCCTCAAAATCAACCGGTTAAAGGGGGAAACTTGCCATAAGTGATTGTTCAAAGATTTAGGAAACAGTCTATTCCGATTGGTTAATATGGATTTATGGGAGTAACTCTGCAAGAAATTAAAGGTTTTACTTTAGAAAAATTCTTCTGTCTTTAACCTTTCTTGAAAGAAGAGGGGTCGACTCCGGGAAAACGTGAAAGACGTTATCTCGGGATTTGGCAGAAAAGTGTGAGAAATTGTCTCAGCGAGTAGACAAACTCTACCTTCGAATTCGTAGAAAGCATGTTTTCGTTATTGAGTAAGGGGCCAGATAGTTGTCTCAGTTAGGAGACAGACTATACTTGAGGTTCGTGGAAACGTACAAAGAAACGACAAAAGGTACGCAATCTTAGTTTCCCGATTTTAATGTTATTTCATTTGTTGATTTATTTGCAAATGTATTCATGATATGATGTATGTATGTATGATTTCATTTTGCAGGATTTTTTGAAATGTTAGTCATGACATTTTATTCTTTGATTTTCTAATTATCAATTCATTTGGAGAATTGACAAGATCGAACGTAACTAAAATTTCATTAGAAGAATTGACAAGGTTGCATGCAATGGAATGATCGTTAGAAGAATTGACAAGATTGCATGTAATTGAATCTTTAACACATAGGAGTGCTTAGGAATTTTCATGAATTAAGCATAATAAATGATGGTTAATTTTTCGTAGTTTTATGGATAAACTCTGTCTAGTATGACATAATATTAAGTGTATATCCATATACTAGTTTGTAATATTTAATTGATCACTTAAGTGTATATCTATGTACTAGTTGTAATATTTAATTGATCGAATAAACTATTTTAGAATTGTTAGATTTGAGGGTCTAAGCCATATGTTACTTAACACTGCTAGATAGTAGAGTAAGAAGTCAAGGGGTGTTAAATACGGGTTCATACGGCTGAGCCGAGAGTGGAATTTAAGGATCATCCCTAGCGCGACCCGAATTAAGGTCAGGACAAGCATTGACCGTCTATGTAAAAGTAGAAATTAGGGAGCAAGGAGTTAATGCGGCAGAATTTACGCCTTTTGTTTTCTAAGCCGAATTATTGTAAAAATGTAGATATACTTAGAAATGTGACCTATTGTCTATTGCGAGACATTTTTTTTTTTATTGAAGGAAAACAGCTTTCCTGGATTCTTCTGGGAAATTCCTGAACCAATCGCAGGACCAAAGTAAATTCTAAGCAGCAATCTAGGTCCAGAGACGATTGTTAAATCAGAGTTCGACTGACAAAAGTCCAAGACCAAACAACTAGACAAAGATAGGCAGAGCAGGGACGAACGGAAGTCTCGATGTCTGCATGAAATAGGTGATGAAGTCTCTCATCGTTGCACTCAAAGGTCACATCTCGTAGGCTATGAAGAAGTGAATTAGTTCTGTCACTGACAAGTTATATAAAGAGAATTTGTATTGTTTCTTTTATTGAAATACATGTTAGTACAATTTTTCCTTCCTTAATAACCAAGTAATTAATTTCTCTTCGTTTTAAATTTTGTTGTCAAACTGATTAATTTTTATATTCGTTCATTGAAAGAAGGCTTGTTGTGTTTATTTCTTCAATATACTTGTTCATAGATCTGCATTCGTCTTTCTATCTATCCACACTGGGTAAATTACACCACAGAAGTCATTCCCTAGCAGCGAACCATAGTGGAAGGTTGGTGCGTGTTTTGAACGCCGCCAATTTATCACATATATATTCAGACGATAGAATCGAAGAATATTTTATCTCTTGTGATACAATCACCACCAAAACAGTTATCGAGACCAATTGTATACCAAATTAAATATTTATTAAGAGTAAAATAGTATTATTTTTTTTACTGGCAAGTTACTTTTAGATTTAAGAAAGGTTTTGCAAGTTGCAAAATTATTTATGTAATAGCAAATTTACATTTTATTATTTTTTTTTTCGATATAATACTTAACATTATATCGTCAAGATGTCGGTCTACTGTAAATTTTTTTCTTAACAACGTCAACAATTTCATCATCATCTTCGTTTGATTTTTTTTATTTAAAAATACCATCTTCATTAAAACCTGCAGTTTTATCTACGATTACGTTATATTTTGGTTTAACATTGTTGAACCGCTCCGATGACCAAGTGGTTAGAGCATTCTCCTTGGATGTGGGAGGTCGTGGGTTTTATCCCCGGTCGAGTCATACCAAAGACTTACAAAAATTATACTCACAACTACCTCGCTTTACGCTCAGTTTTAAGTGGTTAGTGTCAGGATTGGTGTCGGGATAATGTAACAGCGGCATGATGTCCCAGTGCTAGACATCACTATAAACTTCCACACTGCAGATATCGTGCGATAGGACTGAAGAAATTCAAACTATGTTAAAAATCATAATCACATCACATGATATCACATAAAATTGTTGTCGATAAATTTTGTTTTGTTTTGCCTACCGTCTAGAAATTATTGTTTAATGGATAGCATGATATTGTTGTACTAGATCTAAATGACAATACGTCAAACCCTTGAGAAGAGGTGCCCCAAATGGGCGAGTGGTCTAAAGCGCTGTCCGTTACGGATCACTGCCATCTCACCTCTGTCTGCATGAGTTGAGTCTAAGATTCGGAGAATGTGGATATGTGAGAAAGCTTGCCAGCAGCTTCTCGTGGGTCGGTGGTTCTTTCCGGTGATTTCCCGGTTTCTTCCTCCACCTTAATATTGGCCGCCATGAATAGCCTATCGTGTGCTGAAAATGGCGTTAAGCCCAACATACATACATACATACATACATACATACATACATACATACATACATACATACATACATACATACATACAGTATCAGTGAGAGGTTAGAAACAGGTATGTAGTTCTCTGAATCATTTAGGTTATGTGTTAGTTTCTTCAACAGAGGCTTAACAATGGCAGCTTTGAAAAACGATGAAAATTGCCAGGTTGAGATAAAAGTAGTGAGTGATAAAACCGGTTTGTGAAGGCGATATTGAATCGAAGGACTAAATTAGCAGCTAATTGTATGTACCAAGCCCATAGAGACAGGTTCAAATTATTTGGATGCCGTATATATTCTGTATCATATATGTATGTATGGCGATGAGTCAGCTGACATTTTGTTGTGAATTTCCTCTTTGAACTTTGTCACGGAAGATCGACCGGAGAGAAAGTAGTTGTAAGCGACAAAAGTTTTTTGTACGTATTATTGAGCACTTTGAATCTGGAACTTTCAGTGACATCGTTACTGCGATAGGCTGCCATTGCTGTATGAACTATATTTATAACATTCATCTTAGCAACATAATCGATCGATTGAAATGTCAGTGGAACCCATAGAATGTACTCAGTCTTACGACTTTTAGCAGTGCGACCAATACACTGCTGTGACATGGTGAACACTTTTGAATCTACCTATTGGGCACATTTCTGTTTGAGCAAATTTGTGCAGCAATGAACGCAGGAACTTGTCAAGTTGTACTGCTGTAAGTGGGCATTATATATAATATAAAAAATACGGAAAAAAATTAAAAGATCTCAAGTTCAGATGAGCAGATTATCACGACATTGCCAGTCTGTGTGATTCTCTCGTTAGAACTGAAGTGCAGACTGGTGTACCATGATACCATGTGTGTGTGCATGTGTGTGTGTGTGTGTGTGTGTGTGTGTGTGTGTGTGTGTGAGTGTGTGATTTAGATTTTTAACGTAGCTTGAAAACTTTTGCAGTCATGTCGTAAACGATTTCTGCAGTGTGACAGTTTATAGTGATATAGTGAGGCTTCATGCGGCAGAGAATTAACATGATGCCCCACCCAGTCACATTATCCTGATACCAAACAGACCAGCGCTGAGGCTAGTGAGACAGATGTTAGTACCAATTTTATCAGTCTTTGGTATGATTCGGCCGGGTTTAAACCCGTGACCTTCCACATCCGAGGCGTACGCTTTGCCACTAAGCTACCGAAGCGGTCAGGTACTATTTGTTCCCATGTCTTAAGCACTACTGTCGAGCTAGTTGAATTTTTAGGGCATTCAATCGTCGTTAGAGCAATCATTGAGGTCAGTCCAAACAAACCGATTGAAAAGAACAAGTTCAAAGTAGTATTTGGTGTTATACTCCAAGGCATTCCCATTACGATAGCAGTAACTGTAGTGAGGCTTATCGGGTAAAACTCTTTCACGTGACCTTAGAAGATGGTTATAATGACTCTTGACCTGAATCAGTACAAAGCTAAAAAATCGAAATACAATTTAGAATAAATCCACAACCCACTGATATAAAACGAAAACGCGGCCTTCCATTTACATTATTGTCAGCAAATCTACCTTGTGGCGAGAGACCATTTTTAGACCGAAAACAGAGTAAAAATCCTATGTAAACATAAAAGCATTGTCGTTGCTAGTTACTTTTGATTTAAATAAACATTAAATACTGAACCTGTCAATGTATAGATTCAAGTAAAAAAACAAAAACAAAAACAAAAAAAACCAAACAAACAACAACACATTACTTGAAGACCGTCATTTTGCTTTCCTGTCTCATCCATTCTTTCATAATCCCCAATGTCATAAATATGTTATGACGGGGTTTTGATAATAAAATTATTGTCATGTCTTACTATGAAAAGTAAATACTCATAAGATAAAGAAATGTCTTTGTCCAATCGTTGTTAAAAATGTATACAGTTGTAGTACAGAAAAAATAAATCTCAATATATTTTAGTGGAAAATTACTTTCAATATAATGAAGTAAAAATTACTTTTAATGCAATTTAGAGAAAATATCAATTTTAATACTTGTACCTAAATGTTTTGTCCTAGTAAATATTTTTGTAAAATTGTGTTCCGTAATCGTCTCGTCTCTTTGAGTTGTATATTAACATTACGGGACAAGATTCGATTTAGAGACAGAATCGTTCAGTAAGTAAGGTAATGGGTTGAACATTGTAATACTACTATCACGACCACCAACACCACCAGTAAAGCTACTACTACTACAACTACTACCGCTGCTGCTGCTACTACTACTACTACTACTACTTCAGTTCCTATCTGATTAACTGACATCATATGGATAACAATTGATATAGTAAACATATTAATACAAAAATGAATGGACAGAAACTTTGACAAGTTTAAGAACAGACAAATAGAGACGGGCACGCTTATCTCAACTTAAAAGGATAAAGTGGCATGGGCGAAACTAATCAATAGGGCAGATATGAGTTAAGCAAATAAATATAAACATAACGGTGCTGCAGCCATGGTGTCACTAGGATGTGGGGTAAAGGGGTGATGACGTATCCAAAAGGGATTAGAGACTATTAGGGAGGTTTGTAAAGTTTGGTTGGCAATGGGAACAAAAAATGCTGTCTAAATTTCTAAACTACAAAAAGAAGATACATACGTAAATATAGAATTTTGAATGGATCTGGTAATAGACACAATTGGTAACTTTTCATCATTGGATTCAATTAATTAGGTTATTTGTTTTTGTGCCCCAGAAGAAACTGTTGACTTCTAACTCCTTGTATAACTTTAATTAAAACATATTTATTATTATTATTATTATTATTATTATTATTATTATTATTATTATTATTATTATTATTATTATTAATTTGCATATTTTCTCCACAAATTTATTCAGATTTTTAGGTAATTCAACAGACGCCGTGACACAAATCTTGATTTATAATTACATAGACTAAATTACACAGATTTAATAATTTCCTCGAAATATATTTGTTTCTGATGATATATCAGTTAAATGATGTCATTTATCATGGGCGTATTTAAGTGGAGGTAATTTATCACATTAATTGGAAGAAAATGTGATGACATTGTCTTTTTGTTCTGAATTTAAGGCAAATAACTACCCTTCCTCCACCTCAAAGTGTCACCAGCGGTCAAAGTTCAATTACCGTTTAACATTACAAGCTGGCTAAAGTCGACGGTCATTTACCTTCAGATGTAATAGTAAGAATCGAGTTAGCGATCTGAGACGTAATTAAAATTTGACCTCGATAATATGAATTTATACCTATACCTTTTACAACTTGGTACGCTTGTAAAAATAATTATTAGAGAATTTCCTAAAAGTCATCAGTTTAATTCATATATGTCTGTTTAATAATTTTTTAAAAAATAAATTCTGTATTAGTATGCAGAGGACGAAAATCGTCAAAACTTCAGATTAGGAAAGGCGATAAAAAATTTACTTGTGGTATAAGGAAAGTCACACAAAACCTAGACCAGGTTCGAAAATAGCTAAATATGTAACGCCTACTACTTAACTCCTTGATCAACTTTAATTACAGAAAAGTTATTATTATTATTATTATTATTATTATTATTATTATTATTATTATTATTATTATTATTATTATTATTATTATTATTATTATTATTATTATTTCCGGTGGCCTAGTGGTTAGAGCGTCAGCATTGGATTCGGGAGAATGTAGGTTCGATCCCTGGCCGATTCATACCAAAGACTTACAAAAATGGTACTAACAGTTGAACCGATCAGGTGGCCAAGTGGTTAGAGCGTCTGCCTCAGATGCGGGAGGTCGTGGGTTCGATCGCCCGTCGAGTCATACCAAAGACTTACAAAAATGGTACTAATAGCTGCCTCGCTTGATGCTCAGCATTAAGAGGTTAGTATTAGGACTGGTCGGCCAGGTGTCAGGATAATGTGACTGGGTGGGACATCATGCTACATGTCTGGGGCATGATGCCCTAGTGCTAGACATCACTATAAACTGCTATACTGCAGACATCATAGCGATATGACTGGAAAATTGTTAAAGCTATGTTAAAAATCATAATCACATCACAACACATCACATCACTAACCGCTGTCTCGTTTGGCGCTCAGTATTACGAGTTTAATGATAGGACTGGTCGGCCTGGTGTCAGGATAATGTGACTGGGTGAGACATCGTGCTACATGTCTGCGACATGATATCACAGTGCTAGACATCACTATGAAGTGCCACACTGTGAGACATCGTAGCGTAAAATCCAAATCACATCACATATTATTATTATTATTATTATTATTATTATTATTATTATTATTATTATTATTATTATTATTATTATTATTATTATTATTATTATCATCATCATTATTATTATTATTATTATTATTATTATTATTATTATTATTATTATTATTATTATTATTATTATTATTATTATTATTATTATATATTACAAACTATTTATTCCATTACAAAGAAGAAACCATGCGAGGACATTATACTTTTGTCTCTTATTTTAAGACAATCATTCCTCTTCCACCCACAGAAAAAATGATACATTTAAAGAAAAACTGCTAAAAATGTCATTAACGGTCGAAGTTCATTTGCTTTAAAACTTTGCTAATAATTTTTTTTGTTGAGTTTTGTTCTTAGTTTTGCTTGGATTTTATGACTCTAATTTGAGAAACCCAATTACATGCAAAGAAAGTATGGTCTAATATAAAAGAAGAAAACAGATAACAAAACATTACGGACCGACCAATCTAAACTCTATTCCATCGTCACCCATCTTCGAACTCAGTTCCGTCTACATAGGCACAATAAATTTCAGCACCAAATCGAGAGGGCATTTCGAATTTTAATTATCCTGCACGTCTTCATAACCTGATAGGTGGTTGTGGTCACTCTCCAAAATGAACACAGCTTGTCAGTTGGGGTCAACTTGCTCATAAATATTAGTGTTCCATCTGACCGCCTCATGTGTCACTGCTTTTAGTGGCCTCTCTTGGTCGTCCAGTCTCTTGGTGATTGTTTACTCTTACGTTCATCCCTTCACTCGTAAATAAATCGTGAAGGTTATTTTCCTAATAAAACAAACTAAATGCGGCCTAATTTGCTGTTGCTTTTCTCACGTCAATTTTCTCACAATTTTGAACCATCCTATAAAGCTAATAATAATCATTTCCCAGAAAACGCGATTTATATATCATTCAAGAGAAATCAAGTCACAATTATTTAATATTAACGTCGAGAAAAACTATGCGTAACATTAAAACACATTACCTTTTGCTTTGAGGTTCGCTATCTTCCTTTTAGCAGAAGAGTCTCATTTCACCCCTGGTTACGTGTCTCTCAAAGGCTCACAACTTCAAGTCCCTTAGACAATTTTAACCAGGGCTTCGCCAGCCTCTGGCGTGAAGCCCTTTTCAATTCGAGCCAAAAGCCGGACCGCCTGGTCTGCTGAGAAAGACATTTTTAAAACAGTAAACTGCGCCTGGGAAACAAGTCAAAATCGCTAACGTACTAAATCAGAATTCGGATTCATCTCACCGCTGTTACTAACACATGCCCTCCAGCTTGGTAAAATTTTACATTGCGATATTTTTTTGGCTAGGTCAATTAATTCAGATGAATTATTGTCTTGCTTTGTCATGTTTGTAAGATTGCAATGATGCAAAATCAGCAATACTGTAGGAAAATGAAATTGTGAATATTTAAATAAAAGAAGAAGAGAATACATATTAAGAAGTAAAGCCTTATTCTTTAATTATTTATAACATCAAATATAGTATCGTTTCTTTTTTATACACAATATCAGCATCAACATCACTTGCGAAGTCCTCTTTTTTCACCTCAATGTGTTATGGCTGGAAGAACTCTGACAAACAATTATAACATATGGTGTCAGACGGTTGAGCCTGAAAAGTAAGATTAACAGCAAAATTTAGAAAATTTCAAGGATTAAACTGACTTAGCTATGTTTTGAATAATTATTTGTTAACATGTTACTAGTTGTGGAAGGAAAGTGAATGGAAATAGCAGAAGTAATGTTCTGGATGTTGTTATAGAAGGCTTATCTCCTTTCACATTTTCTCTAGCCAAGGATTCGATTTAATAAACCCTATCTACACCTTTGGGTCTCATACATATATTCTATGTTTCAGGTCTGTGAATTTCATTGGATGTGGCGGCAAGCAGCGGCACCTAATCAAAACTGAGTTGTTCAAATTTGAACACTCTTCCTACATGATTGAAACAAGGGGAGCACAAAACTTGAATGGACTGATATCTAAAAATTTTCGACTGTCGGAACGTGTTTGTACAATCAACTTTCGCTCAAAAACATATTTAATGGCTTCCCTATGGTATATAGTCTTACTTTCGATGTTAAACTTACAAAATATCCTTTCTAGGTCAATTGCCTCCACCATTTCATGCCGATATACAATTTACTGCTGTTGCACCTTGTTGTTTCGTTGGGATTTTATACTAAAGGATGCAGCTTATAAATCCAACACTACAACATTTGTTCGATCCCACAAGGCTTAGATACGAATAACCAGCTTTTTGGGGCATTGTCTCGTAAATTAATAATCAGAAAGTGTATTAATGAGAGTGATAATTTTGAAATTAGTCCTTAGACGTTTGACTCGAAGGAAATGTTGGACAAAAATCTGAGTCAATTTGCTCATGATGTAAAATATTCAGTTTTGCCTCTGTGAAAAAAATGAATACACAGTTTTATCACCTTTCTCACATATCAAATCGAATGCAGGATATGATTGAAAAAGTTAAAAGTTGTCAAGTTATTAAAGGAATCTCAAAAATAATCATAAATAAAAAAATCTGTAATCAGTTTCTAGCTATAATTAACAAACATAAAACTCAACTGAATGGCGGTACAAACATAATGACAAAAAGATAACCTTTATTATTTGATGGAAATGTTGACATTGACGAATGCCTCACTCAATCGGATATTGTGGCATAAATCAATAGATGAATTAATCATGCAAATGCATTTTACCTGTCTAGCATTTTGTCTGGTTATAGCTTGTTCAATGTATAGTGGACTTGAGAACCAAGTATAATATTATTGATGGAATCCTCAACAAATCTATTCATTTAGGTTATTAACGACTTTGACATAAGACTGACGCTTTGACAATATTGGCTTTACACCATGTCAGATGTTGAAACATTGGCTGTTTAAGTTGATGCCTACGGAGTATCTGTAGGCAGAGTAACCAATCAATATGTCCTGTTCAAGTGTGTGTGTGTGTGTTTGTGTGTATGTGTGTGTGTGTGATTTAGATATTAAACGTAGATTTAACAATTTCTCAGTCATATCGCTACGATGTCTACAGTGTTGACAGTTTATAGTGATATCTAACATTGGGGCATCATGCCGCAGACACGTGGTTTGATGACCCACCCAGTTACATTATCGTGACAGCAGGCCAAGCAGTCCTAACACTAACCTCTTAATGCTGATCGCAAAGCGAGGCAGCTGATTGAATCATCTTTTAAAGTCTTTGGTATAACTCGTCTGGGGTCCAAAGCAACGACCTTCCGCATCCGAGGCGGTTTCCTGTTCAAGATAATGTAGAGAAAAGATGTGAAGACCTAAAACGAAATATTGGGTTTGGTGAACTCAACAAAATTTGAAAAATATCACTGCAACAATTTATGAACATTCACAGAAGGTGCCGTTAACCCAGATTATCAAAAAAGCTTCAAACGTCCTAGATGAAAAAAATCGTAACAAGAAAAGAAATGACACAACTCAAAATTCAGAAAAGTGATGATATGCGTGTTATAGTAATCAACACAAGGCAACAAAAACTAGAGATAATCAAAATTATAAGTGAATTATACAAATTCAAGACCATTACAAGCAAATATTCACATGTATGTATGTATGTATGTATGTATGTATGTATATATGTATGTATGTATGTATGTATGTATGTATGTATGTATGTATGTATGTATGTATGTATGTATGTATGTATGTATGTATGTATGTATGTATGTATGTATGTATGTATGTATGTATGTATGTGTGTGTATGTGTGTGTGTGTTAAGTTCGTTCCTCAGAGTCCGTTATTCTTCTTTATACAAACATTGACGACTTGTTGAACTTAGAGTTCCTTTATTAGTGGAGTTTATGTGTTTCGAATTTTGTGTCTTATTTTCGTTGAAATGCGAGAATCCATATGAATTCTCCGGCCTATATTTGAGTTCATGTGTTACAAACACAGTAGAAAGGAATTTCAATAATTTGTGTAATTGCGATTAACCTGGAATTAATGTCAGCAGGGATTGTTAGAATAGCCATTCAGTTGACCATTAATTTTGTGAAACAAAATTGTTTACGTTCTGAGAAGGCCAGTTAAACTAGATAGCTGTAGAATCTGTTTGAATTTAGGATAGAATTTATCTGACCTAACGAGAAGGGGGAAATGTATTTGTTTATTCCTGCAGTGTAATGTGACGGAATATTAAGGATGTTTATTTTTGTTATTTTGATAGGGCATGGATAGCTCTGGAGTCTACTTTCAACGTATCAAGTTTTACTGATCCAAAATAGATACAAAGTTGAAAGACGGATGTCCATTTTGGAGAAAAGTCAAAGTGAAGGAGACCTGGACTTACCAGTGTAGGGAGACAAAAGGAACTATCACAGTGGAATTCGGACTGAAGCCAGACGATCAGGTTTACGAAAACTGTACAAGGCAATGGATTCAATATATTAAATGTGATCTAAATGATGAGTTAAATTCTATCAGGTAACATATCGGCTATTGGTCTCATAATTTTTTATATTCGTAAATTCGTGTAAAAAGCTACGTCAAAAGAAAGAAGTGTATCTTTCTATCGAATTGTACTAATATTATTAATCTTGTTTTGAACTGTATTGCAAGATATTTTTGTTATATTTTGTCTTTATTTGTAACGAGGGCTCGATTAATTTGTTCTATATATCCGCCCAGTTCCTTATCTATTTCACCTGACATTTCTCAATTTATATCAATATTTACTTGTTCTGGGCAAATTACACCGTCGGCGATCACATCTAGACAGCAATAACCAAACAGCGAACACCTACCCCAAGCAAAGCTAAGAAAGGGCAGTCATGCGGTTTGGGTCTGAATTCACTACTCATTGACCATGGCATCATGGAAACTCACTAACACTTTCTCTCCGTGACGTTTACTCCTAGTAATTGACTAATTATTCCGGGCTAAGGAATATTTCCCAATACACAGAATTCCAATAATCAAACAAGTAATCACACAAACCTAAGAATTGCTTCTACGGGTTACAATAACCAGATGCGTATATACTACATTTTATTACAACGCTAATGGCAATGCCATCACAATTTGTTTAAGAAAAGAAACGTTGTGAGCCGTGTAAAAGGATTTAGCTAGTGTCACTTACAAATTGCTAGTTTCCTTAATTCTCAAAGGAATAAATTTTTAGCATAGGAAATTGGCTTTTTCTCTTACATTTTATTTACAGAATACAGACACTACTTCCAATCAAATTTTAGGGTTGATTTCGCAGACTAAATAAATCTAATCAATTATATACAGATATCTCGTCTATTTATAGCGCATATGTTACTGCTTTTTCGAATATAACTGTATTTCTTAAAGTTAAAAACGTGAGTTGACATTTTGAATAAATTCAAATGTATCGCAATAAATCATTACTTTTATTTTATTAGTTGAATATGATTGAACATTCCAAATTGTAAAAGTTGTACCAGTCAGGATGTGTGATATGGGAATTTTAGGTGTTCAATATGGAATATTCAATACGGAATCACAGGATGAAATTCTGTCATGCGAGATTAAATGGGTGTGCAATAATTATTGAAGTTAAACTTACCGGAAGAAGAGAAAGAGAAGAGGAGCGGACCATCCTTAATCATTTTGTAACCCATGATCGCGACAGTTGAAAATGAGAGAGCACTGACTTGAATGGATTACTGCCCCTCATTGTTCGAGTGAAAATTAGGTTATTAGTAGGCTCACGACGTTATTTTAGGAATATCACTGAGGTAGACCAATGAAACGGCCGTACTCCATTTATCTCTTGTCAAACAGTTTCAAAGGAATATTTCTGGCGTTTGTTAAAGGTATGACAGGATGTCAAATTTCGGTAACGCATACAATGCTGAATGCACGAGCCAAACACTGGTACTAATATTATAAATAGAATACACATCATATGGCAAATAACAGCCCATTTAAGCGTATTGGATCCAGCAAGTCATCACGTATGTCAGGGATTGACTGAGATGGTATAACGGTACCAATTGTACAACCCCAGGTGGGCGGAGCTTAAGGTGTAGGGAACATTGCATTCAGAAATAAACGACAAAACTAGCTGTGATTGGTGCATTATGTAAGAGTTGTACTTTCTGTTAGGCTTTAAAAAAAGTTGAGCCTCTTGGCAACATGTGAAATTACATTAATTCATATTTAGATCACATTTTGTATTTTTTAAGATTTTTTAAAATGTGGTACACATGACTGAAAATGTGTCTGGTGTAACTAGATAACTCTTACCCCTGTCTGGTTCCAGCAGAGTTATCTCTCTTAAATGCAATGGAGTTCCTATTTTCGATGTTATCAAATTAACAATCTAACATTGTTCTCTGTGACAGTGTGTGACATGCATGCTGAGGTAGGATATAAAGTATATTTATTTCGCAAAACATTAGCATTGAGGTCTATGGAAAAGCAATTTGTACCGTGATACCAGATAGATGCCATAAACTGACGACGAACAGTGCGAAACTAGTATCTAACTAGCATGAGCGCTTTCGACTCCTAATGGGTCTTTTTGAAAGGCATATACAAAACAAAGACAAAAAACCCAACAAATAAAATACAAAAACATTGAATTTGCAAAACTCTGCATGGCTATTTCTACGTGAATTAAGCCTTAGATGTATTGTGACGCAACCAGCATATATCGAATTGCTGCGGATACTGAGAAATGTTTGTATTCACCTCGAAATCTATGTGTACATTTATGTAAGGCAAATTATAACGCAGATATTTGATTCTATTCCGGATATTTTATTTTTATAGTAGTAATTTAATGATATTAAGAAGATTTAGAAAAAATTTGAACAGTTAATGTGTCGCCTGCAATGGATAATTATACTAGTTTATAGCTTTCTTTATTGAGTCTTCTTGGTTTAAACCGCTTGGTTTAAATGTTCTAAGGCTGTGTATCCAGTAAGATTCATTTTTCTTCCTGGGTTCGGAACTCTAGTTGGGGTTGATAGCAATAGCGATAAGTGTAATATCTTTGATTGTGGCGGCCAGGAGAAAAGTGTTCTGCGACCGGGCTTCTGTACTGCTTCTTTGTCATCCAGTCAGAACTATGAAGGTCTTTCCTTTTGTGTAGCATTTCAGTTTCTCCGACATTCTGATCTTACATTTGATGAGATAAATTACATTCTCTGTTTTACACGTTTTGTTTGAACCATGTATGTTTAGTTTTTCTCTAGTCACCGTGCTAGTGAATGTCCTGGTCTCTGTCGTATGTTGACATCATGATGTCTAGTTAGTCTTGCATGAAAACAAATTGTAAATATGATATCCAATATGGCCACTATGACACCCATTTAAAAATCTTTGTAATCGCTTCATATTCACATGGATTATCACCAAGTACTTAAAATGACGTCATTAGTTTCAGCCTGCATGCCACGTGCAGTTTACACCCAATAACAAAAGTACCGATTTTCAAAACGAAGGGCATAAAGCAAAAGCAATATTGAAGACTTACTTGTTTCAGTGAATGATTTATAATCTCGATTGTCTCCAACATGTCCATTATATTGTCATCTTCTTTGTTCCAATTGCTGGAAGAGTCCATTTTCGGTGAATGGGTGCATTTAAAATCTACAAATACTATGAGTGTAAATATTTCATCGTCTGCATCAGATGTATCCAGTGTCAAATATTTCCATACCAAAAAGGACATACCTACAATGAAAACAGAGGGGAAAGCCATGCCCTTACATTGTATCGGTAAGAAATTATCTGGAGCTGACGGAACACTATGAACTCTATCACTCTTACTATGTGAACAACACGTACGTGCCTACACAAATATAGACGCCATTTTAGTGGTAGTGTTCCCTTATGTCTGAAACTCGAAAACACTGCTTGCTGCCAATCTAGTTGGATGTAAAAAAAAAACAAGTAACGGAATGAGTCAGTTGTATGCATTTTATAATATTCTTAATAATTTTTGTTATTCAAATAGGTGTGGGTGCAAGCCGCTGGAGGTGGTCAAGCTTCCATCCAAAATGACCATCTTAGCAGCGAATTTGAAAATTTTGTCAGTGCTTAAAATGTCAAAGATGGTTTCGGCACTCAGGAGTTCAAATGCAATGATCTTATCTTGGAATCCTGGAAAATATCTTCGCTTATGAGAGCGTCAGTTCCTTCGATAGACTATTGCTATCTCATATTACCAGAAGGAGTTACCGTGTTTATGGCATGGTCCACCGTGCATCGTCCCGAGTCCGTCAAATAACTTTGGCACGGAGAATAAATACTTTCCAAATTTATATAAATAAAGCGACACTCCATCAAATATTGCCAATTTTACAAACAAAAACCCTACAAATGGCCTCTCCAAAACCGCTTTAAAAAATATTCTAAACTTTGCCAGAAAGCATCCTGGACTGAAACCATTTAAAGTCATACGTATTATGCCTATTAATCATGAAATATCGAGCCGACTTACTTCCAGTTCAGTATATATGTAGTAGTAGGGTGGAAAACCAGTCCACTGACTCCCAATTCAATATAGAAATATTAGTGCTAAGCGTCAAGCGTGGCAGCTGTTAGTACCATTTTTGTAAGTCTTTGGTACTACTCGACCTGGGATCGAACCCACAACCTCCCTCATCCGAGGCAGACGCTCTAAGCACTTGGCCACCTGAGCTGTCAAAAAGTGAGTTAGGAAGTAACATTCGATATTTTACTCAGTGAAAACAGTTCATAAGTACAATAAATGTTTTCTTCAGATTTAAGCTGTTTTGATAAATAATCTTGTACAATAATAAGGCAAGGATAAAGAAAGCAGAGCAGGCATTTTTAGTCACGATTTAGATCGTATGTGGATCGAGTTTATGGTAGAAAATATTAATATTATATAATTACATTTTAATACTGAACTATATAAAAAAGTACATGTATATGAACTCTAAATCATACCTGCAATCTAATTGAAATTATTAAGTTCAATTCAGCAGCTTTATTGATCTAGGAGGAATAAATAACACTAAAAGAATCGTATGTACCATACCCGATTCGAAATGTTTCACGATTAACTTTGTGTCTGTAGAGGAATGGTGCGTGTTTATAAGGGTCAGTGGCATTTGGCTCAATCACCCATCGACACATCAACTCTTGAACGAGTGAGCCAATGAAACCAACCCGTGTATCGTACGTGTCTCCATTATCAATGAGCTGAACGACATGCTGAATATGGCTGTATATTGTAAAGTTAATGGAACAGTGAGCACTATCGCGGTTTCGTTTTGTTGAGTATGACTTATGTACCATATTTTTGTTCAATTAAACCTTAAAGCAGATTTACTTTTTGTCATGATCTTGCACTGTAAAAAATACTTCACGTAGTGACTAATGCCGAAACTAGTGTTTGTGTGGTGTTTGTATGATGTTTGGGTTATGTTTGTAATAAACTTTCGAATTGTCTGGGAAATTTAAATGTATACATTCTTCAAACAAATACACAAATAAATAAACAAAAAAATAAAATAAACTAAGAGCAAAAAATAAATAAAACAACAAACAAACAACCATCCAACCAACCAACCAACGAAACAAATAAATTAATAAATAAATTAAAAGGAATAAAGCCATTTCTTGTTTATTAATCTGCGCGATATATATTTTCTTTTCTAGTTGTTAGCATAGGCTATCAATGAAATCCCTCAAGGTAAGAAATCAGGACAAACTCAGGTGCCCGTGTGTTTTTAATTAGTGTATGTTGTGCTAACTATATGTGTAGATTTTTCAAAATATTACGCGTAATAAAAGTTTTTGTATTACATTATTGCTACTTGTTTATGAACAGTAGTCTTTTTCATTCCTTTCCTCTTGTACTTATTATTCACGGATGAATGGACCTATGTCAAAACAGCAATGGCAAATACCAAATCATTTAGTCCCGCACCCGCAAGTCTGCATAGCAGGTTACTCGTATTCAAAGTAACACAATGAAAGAGTGTAAACAACAAACTTAAATTTTAACAAAATTATTTTATTTTCCTAGAAAACATGAAATAATGTAAATAAGTTAAATAAGACTCAATATCAACGGAAACGATCCAAATAGTTTGTTCTAATGATATAAAACATAAGTCCTGTGACAGTTCTAAACAAGCAGAATCTGAAGTTCAGTTCCTGTCCAAGATGGCGTATGATGACGTCAGACTAAGGCTAACAGAAATATCCAGAATTTACACAGTACAGCACAGTTTGTATTGTTCCGTTCCAATTTAGAATATTTTCGGAAAAGGTCTTTGTTCAAACCAGTAATGTTGTTCTCCAGGAAAGCAATTATTCAGAAAAACGAAGTACCTATTAGCTCCACTAACAAAACACGTTGTTTTACGTAGACATACGAACAGACAATTTCTTCTAGCACAAAAGTACATTTTTTGGGTAATAGAAGTTGTGTAACTCTTAAGATGTTACGACAAGTTCTTCATTCTGGTTGTTCCTCTGAATCTGACTGACTGTCTTACTAAATACCTAAGCATATAAACGAAGCTAATACGTCGTTTCATGTACACGTGCACGGAGGACACGTTTAATTTCGCAATACATCTGGACATTAGAAATTCCTGACCAAGTATCGGCCAATCGTTTTCATAGCTATTTCTGAATGCTTACTTGTAACAAATTTTCCATCATAAACAGCACGTGCTCACATGAATCACATTTGCGACTGAAGTGAACAAGATGCTTTTAACAAAATATTAGGCCCATGCAAATATAATCTTATCAATAGTTACATTTAATGAAATGCAATGAAATAAAAAGATTTATACAGAATTGATTTCTTAACACACACACACACACACACACACACACACACACACACACACACACACACACACACACACCACAGACTTAACAGTATCGTGACGAGATAAAATGTGAATTCTCTTTGACAAGCTTCGTACTCCATTAATGTAATGTGTAAAACTTAAATCCGTTTCTTTTTAATACTAATGGGTAAATATGTTTCATGGATTTCTTTATCTCTGTATATATTAAAATTAAGTTTAAATATTGAATGCAAAGGATGAATTAGTACAAGGTAATATTCCTATATTATCGAGTATCCACTAAAATTCAAAGTTTCAATGCATTTGTTTTGTGTACTTATTCTTCTTTATTTTAATAGGTTCTATCCCTGAAGTGTAAAATTGTTTTGTTGCAACATCACAAGTACTTCAGAGATTTTATAAAATGACTAAAATTAGAAATCATGTACACGCTGCACGAATGGTCGCAGCAAACCGCTGTGTGTAAATTGATTTGAAAACTTACTGATTACACGATTTCTGTAAAATTTGAAATTCAGTTATTATTATTGCAAATAGTTTAAACAAAATACAAAATCTCAGGTAATAAGAACGAAAAATTAAAAGTACAAAATAATGCGCATGAATACGTAAGTAGTTTCTTTGTGGTGCTTAGTCCTAGTAGCATCCAATTTTCTGAGTCACATAGAGATTTATACCAATCGAATTTCTTGTTACAAAGGTTTCATATAAATATATGCTGATTAAAAATTATAATCTTTAAAATATTCACACGAAAACAGACCCCTATGACATTCTACAAGAAATCATTTATTACGTTTAAGTCCTGAGTGCCTAATACAATCTCGCTGGTCAAAGTGGATACGATATTTACGTACTGATTATAATAGTAGGAAGAGTACAGTTGATTTATTTATTTATTATTATTTATTATATTATTTATTAATACGCTTAACAGAAGACAATAGTTATCCAAAAAAAAATGTTACTCGTCCTAGGATGGAAGTGATAAAAATTTGCAAAATAAAAATTGAAAAAATTGAACATTAAATAAATAACTTTGTACTGAGAGAGAAAAGCAGAAAGATCGAATATAAAACTATCTTCCCCTCCCCCAAAGCAAAAGAAAAAGAAATTGAGATGCCGCCTCGAGTTTCAAACCACAATCTCCTTGTTGGGCAGCTGTGACACACAGAAAGACAACTAGGATGTTTATGTGTAAGATGATTGATGATTGGCGCATTGTCAAAGACCATCCTTGGCTATTATTATTATTATTATTATTATTATTATTATTATTATTATTATTATTATTATTATTATTATTATTATTATTATTATTATTATTATTATTATTATTATTGTTGTTGTTGTTGTTGTTGATATTCTTCTTCTTCTTATTGTTGTTGTTGATATTATTATTATTATTATTATTATTATTATTATTATTATTATTATTATTATTATTATTATTATTATTATTAGTAGTAGTAGTAGTAGTAGTAGTAGTAGTAGTAGTAGTAGTAGTAGTAGTAGTAGTAGTAGTAGTACGCAATATTTTCAAGTTATATTAATTATATCTTCTGCGTTTATAATTTTTGTTAGGTATATGATGTTTAACAGAAACATAATTTAGAATTAAGATTTTTTCGTAGTTTCTACTCACAAGAAATTTTTCAGATGCCTTTCAATGGAATACTACAGTCCTTGCACCGTTGATTTACTTACGTATCTGGTGAGAAATAAACTTTAGCAAACCAGGAGAACCACCTTATCGGTATGGCAACAATGCGCTAAAACAAGCAAAACTTTCGCGTTTACAATTTTTTTTATTCCGACGACAGACATTTGAGACACATTGCGATTTCTGAAAAAAAATCTTCATCTACAGCATAAAAAAGTAAAGTGTAAGTTAATTTTATTTAAGAGTGTTACACTTTAATACGTCGACAATAAACAAAACTACCTATGACGTACCCACCCACCCCTACCGCCAATTTGTGCTTGTAAAATACGTATACGTCTACCGCAGTTATACACAATTAGTTATAGATAAAGAAAAGAAAACAAAACAAAACAAATGCAAATTAAAACAAAATAATAAATATTCAGTAATAAGATGATAATTTAACTTGGACATCTCCGTTCATTCTTCTTTAATCGTACAAATAGTTTTTAATCAAAATGATTAGGTTCAAAACGTGTATAGATGTTTGTTACAAATTTGAAAAAAATGATAAAATAACATGAAAATCTTCAAATGTCATTTGCATACAAATGAAAATATGTTTATCAGATTGTATTTGTCTACCTCAAATGCTTTATAGTTAATTGTGCTAACAACATACAAAAGCGACTAAGATCCCATAAGGTTTGATCGTTAAAAAAAGTAATGGCCTGGAAATGTGAAATGGATTGCGATAAGAAAAAAAAATAAATATGCCACGAAAATTTCCTTTTCAGCCTCAAATAGTGTTTGCTTAACTGCATACAAGTCTAAATCTCATCAGGTCACACATATGTACGTAATACAATGCTATAAAATGTTCTTGTCTGCGTTTATCAGTTTCTACTCAATCATTCTAACAACGGACGGGCGTATTGAGAGAGAGAGAGAGAGAGAGAGAGAGAGAGAGAGAGAGAGAGAGAGAGAGAGAGAGAGAGAGAGAGAGAGAGAGAGAGAGAGAGAGAGAGAGAGAGAGAGAGAGAGAGAGAGAGAGAGAGAGAGAGAGAGAGAGAGAGAGAGAGAGAGAGAGAGAGTACAAACATATTTTTTACAAAGTAAATACATATTTTTTTTTCTAAATTAGAACAGAAATTATCTTTTTGAAACATAATTACATTAACCGTAACTGAAAGGGTTACATATGAGCAATACTACTACCACTGCTATTACTAACTCTACTACAGCTGCTACAACAACAACAATTGCTGCTACTACTTCTAGTAATTATAATAACAACAACAACAACAACAATAATAATAATAATAATAATAATAATAATAATAATAATAATAATAATAATAATAATAATAATAATAATAATAATAATAATAATAATAATAATAATAATAGTAATACTAATACTACTACTACTACTACTACTACTACTACTACTACTACTACTAATAATAATAATAATAATAATAATAATAATAATAATAATAATAATAATAATAATAATAATAATAATAATAATAACAACAACACATTTCAGGATGAAGGATATAAATATAACTGCTTAAAACCTAATACCTGTTTGCTTAAGATTGGAGTTTCAATGAAAGGTCGAACAATCTCGGTTATTTTCCTGTTTGTACAATGGGACCGACACATAAGTCAAAAACTAGTGAGCACTATTTACCTACCATTTGTAATACACAAAGATTAACTGTTTCACTTACAAGCAAAAAAAAAAAAAACAAATATGAAATATATAATTCTGCTAGGATACCGCACTGGAAAACAAATAAGAAATTCACTTTTTATACCTCTGACGACAGAAAGAAAAAAAGAATTCAGTTGTAAAACTCTTACAATCAAATCAGATAGTATTCAAGGCTAAAATCGATCAGATTACATAGATCTAGTTTACACGTATTGTTTATTAATATAAAAAGCCGTGGATGGAAGGAACGACACCCAACTGGTTTGGTTTGGCTCTCTTTTGCGTGTGTTTTCTTTAAGGAATGCATAATGTTGATTATGTGTGTATTTTCTTAGTTAGCAAACATACATTAAACACTTCTTATTGTATCGTAAAATGTAAGTACAAATATGACATAGAAAGTGATATAAATGATATGGAGGTATGATTATTTTCACCGAGAGATTTTGTAATTAGTTAATTGTGAACAAATCAATTCCTCGTATTTATGATAACATGTAAAAAGGGGCCCAATAATAGTCGTTCATTTTATCCATTTATGAAAGTTTCAAGTAAAATATTGATTAGTGACCAGATCGATAGAAGCTTATTCGTGTGAAAACTTTAACCCTCCTGTGACACGTGCAGTTTAGTAGACTTAAGTTGCGATTTACAAAAATCCAGAAGGAAAGTGAAACGTGCAGTTTGCATCAATGAAGAATAGAAAATACAGGGACAGAATTACGATGTATTTGCAAGCAGCTATTTACATTTCTAATCAAAGAAGTATAGAAAATGCACGAATACAATTATGGCTATAATCTCAATTCAAAAGGAGGCTGATTCTTATACCACAATACCGCAGCCAGCACAGTTCTGCTGATTGTAACCAGATATCTACACATGAAGATGATATTTTGTTGTTATTGTTGGGCTTAATGCCATTTTTCAGCACACGATAGGCTATTCATGGAGGCCAGTATTAATGGTGAAGGAAAGAGCTGGGAAATCTCCGGAAAGAACCACCGACCCACAAGAAGCTACTGGAAAGCTTTCTCATATATCTACATTCGCCAGATCCTAGACTCGAACACACGCAGACAGAGGTGAATACATGAAGATGAAAAATCTGTTAACAGTTTCATTCATACACTGATGAAGGTAGAAATATAATGACGACAGTCTTGTCCTTTTCATAATAAGTATGACAAAAGTTATCATCCATGATTAAATGATTTGATTGTATAAAAACAATAGGTCCAGGTAGAAAGTGACAAATATTATTAATTAATTGGTACTGATGGTCAGATGTAGTAATTTCATAGATATATGAAAGAATAATCTATATTGAAACCCATCAAAACTGAAAACCCCGTAGACTTCAAAATCCAGAGGTTTCCGGTTTTCGAACATATAAGAAATGTCATTTTCAAAGCGTGTATGAGAGAGAGAGAGAGAGAGAGAGAGAGAGAGAGAGAGAGAGAGAGAGAGAGAGAGAGAGAGAGAGAGAGAGAGAGAGAGAGAGAGAGAGAGAGAGAGAGAGAGAGAGAGAGAGAGAGAGATTTGTCTATTTTGGTTCTATATAGGTAACGCCATGCAACAAAATCTCTTCCAGCATATCAAATCTGTATGCATTGTGGAAGCCACGCTTGTTTGAGTCGCTATTACTTTCAACAAATTTTTATATATCTGAAGCAGCATTTAATCCTATGCCGAATATTTCCCGAATGATTCATCCTCACTGATTATAAAAATTTTATACAGTGAGTTTCATCACTAGACACTTTGTTGTTTTTATTTTTCTGACATCTTTGCATGTGAATGGAATCAGATGGAAGTAGTGAATATATTGATTCCTTTCCACTGAATAGTAAATCTGGGCTTTATAATATTGTTTTTTTTCTGCCACCCTCTGCAGCGCAGCAAATCTAAGGCCACAGCCTGGTTAATAAAATATTGATTTTTTAATTTAAAACAAAACATATTTTATTCCTTGTGTATACAAACAATAGACCGATCATCCGTGTATACAAAACAATAGAACCAATCAGCATCATGCATAGAAGACATTGACATCAATCAATATCGTTTATACACAACAATCGTATTGATCATAATCGTGTACATAGAACAATAACATCAATCACCATCGTGTATACTAAACCACAAATACAAAACAGTCTCATCCACAATTAGATGATAATCTCATTAACGTAATCTTTCTTAAGCGGTTTACCGACAAGTATTTAATAATGAAACATTCGCCTTAAACGGCTTACCGACAAGTATTTAATTATGAAACATTCGCCTTAAAAGCTGGCTCTTAAACGGAGCAATGATTTCGTGTGGGTCCACTATCAGCTAAAATCGGTATGGGCACGCGTTTCAAGTATCGTTTTAACCTAGCCCGTTCTGGTTGTATTTCCGGGTCTTGTTCTCCTCGAAAGCCTACTAAAGTACTTGCTTAACTAACCGTAACTAATCTCTTTCAGCGCGTCCAAAATATAGCAGCTAAAATCCACTTCAGTGTTAGATGTGAGCTTCGGTTTACGGAGGGTCTTTGTTTGCTTTTTTATCAGGGTCATCTTGATCTCAGTTTTCAAGGATACATCAGTCATTGGACGAGTCAGATTTAACAGAATAGAACTGAAAACATCCAGAAATTTATTTATTTGTTTATAGAAGGGAACTTTATTTAATGGTTCTTCGTTAGCTTTTGAAATTAAATTATAAGGTCAAACATTTAAAAACTGTTGTTTCCGCATTGATAAAAAGTAAAATTGTTAGCTGTGATCTGCACACTTTAAGAGCAGCGTGGGAGAGTAGAGGATTATGTTTAACCTCCCGCAGCTTAGGAGGCAGGGTACAGTTTCGTAATTTGGTTCCTGACAAATTTCTTAACTTAAGGCTTTGGTGTGACTTTTTCAGCAATTATTGTCTACTAATTAAAGATAGGGGTATATTTGTGAACTAGGTATTTTGGGCTTGTGTTGTTCTTGAAATTGATGTCAGGTATGTACACCTTCCATAGTTACACTGCAATATGTTTATAGGGAAATACCACTAGAAAAAGAGCTAACCTCTCATAGCAGTAAACATGTGGATTTGGGGCAAGGAGAATATCTCAAAAAACGGCTTGCATGACAACTATTTTCAACTGCATCAGCCTGTTTAGTACACACTGTTTTGCAGAACTGTCATCTAGGAAAAGGGCTTGTGTTTGCATTGTGAGCACCACATGGTGTCAAAAATGACCTTCCTACATGAAAATTGCAGGTATAAATTTGAGGTTGGGGTGCATAAACTTCTGCTATGAACTGCCACTGACTTCTCTGGTCATGTGGATACTATTTTCATGCTTTGGTTTAATATAGGTATATCAAAATATGGACATTCTTGACCTCACTTGTGTATTTGATTTTTTATGATTTTTTTGTACTACGTCACTGATTGCGGCATTAAATTTGTACATAAGAACGGGCCCCTGCCTCCTTATTCCTACTTAGACACAACATACTAGTTTCACTGGTGATAATGCTGCACGTGGAACACTTTCTTCAACAATCGTTTAAATGGTAAATACTCTTTTTTTTGACAACAAGGGCTAGATTTCTTTGGAAAACAGATACATATTTAATAATGCAGCACATAACACTTCCTTGACTTTGTGTCCCTTCTCTAGTTCTGATGTAAATCATATATTACCAGGCTGTTTTGATCCATACACTCTTCATGCGATCTCCACGTGACTGATGATAGCAAACTGAATTGCAAATATAGACATATTATAATGCCGGCAATTATTAAACTTTTACCAATCTCTTACCATGCAGAAAAACTTGTCTTTGTGCTATACACTTGCTCAGATTATTGTAACAAGTGGTGAAGTGGATGAAATACCGTCTATACTTGTCTATAAATATAACATCGAACTGCACTGACCTAGATGTGTCGGCGCATAATGCGTATATACCCTGCTCTTCACGCGCATTATATTATTGCACCCAAGGCTCTTTGTTGTTTTCAGATTGACCGACCTGCTAGCAAGGAGAGGCAGTAGGCCTAAGTCAATTATGGTGGATTATAGTACGTGTGACGGGTAAACCCCTCCTCAACTTATTTGTGGCGGGTTTACTTGTTTGGACTTCGTACCTAGGTGTGACCTCCAACGATGAAATTTGCCCGGTATCGAAATAGGTAAGTAAGTAGGAATTTATGAGGTCCTCTTAGACTGTACTTCTGTTCCGTTGTTTCAGTACGTATTCCGTTCTACTTTCTTTCTTTCTTTCCACCGATTCTAGATGTTTTTCGTTTTGTTCCAAACTGGCCTTTTTGCCTTCCCACACTGTTTGGATTTGCAACGCCTTTCCAGACTATCTCTCCTTATAAAAATATAAACAAGCAACCTACATCTTCCGTCCCATTATACGGGAATGCATGACTAGACTGACCAATCGAGGTCATAAATTAACTCTATCGACTTTAAGAGTATACACGGCTAGTTCCTAGACTAATGATCTGCGAATGCCCATTTACACCACATATGGCATTAGCCCTTCACTCAATCTCATTACAATTAAATAAATGAAATTCCTCCTCTACTTCAAGGCTACCATACACATAATAAATTCGTTCAGATAGTTCCGACTACTTCCGTAACATGAATCATCAATTCATCCATAACTATAAATACAATATTATCAGCTAAATGAACTCAACACGGTTATGTCGGATACATAATTCCGTATATATAATAAGTATGAATTCAACATACTTAATTCCTACAATAATCAAGACTATAACTTAGCAAATTGCCAACGCATATGTAAAAGGAAATATCGTTGCACGGGCTCAAATAAACAAACTAGACACACGTATACCATATCAAGAAAATTAATCTACGACTCAGCAAATAAATTCCTGCAAATACATGCTTCTACAAGCAATTAAGTCATAGCATAACGACGTATATAAATTTCTGCAAATACGAGTACCTACAAGCAATTAAATCATAGAAGTATATAGAAGTACATAGAAGTAGATGTATGCAATTACATAGAAGTAGATTTATGCAATTACCTCGTTTTTCATGCCTTTGGTGTCTGTCGAATCCTTCAGACAAACGTCTCTCCCTTGTATAGAATTATGACTGACAAGAACTTTGATCATTAAAATCCCCGGAGTCTACCGGAATTTATTCTTTCTCTCTCGCAGAGAAATGCAGACTAAATTTTCAAAATCCCTCCAGCACATTTAAACTTAAGGTTTTCCTTTTAGTCTACGCCGTCCTTCTACATCGTGACCAACCAGATTTACAATAATTTCTGCCTTTCTGGCACTAAACACTGCGTTATTTCAATCAACAAATTGCTATGACAGTGCTTTCTCCCACAATCAGTTCTAAGCAGAACAAAACTTGAACACCGTTTGGTAAGTTTAAACAAACATAGCCCTTAATTAAAAATCAATAACTTCTGGCCTTACCCAAACTAATCTATACTTTATGGCTTGTACAAGGTGGCCATTTTCCAATAAATCTCGTTAATGGTACCTGTATGTAACTAAAAGTGTTCTACTATAATTAATTCTAACAAAGATCGACCTAAAAATTTGGTCCTTTACAGTATGTTTGACGTACATGATTTGAATCCGTATTGGAATACAACAAATCCACTCCATCTTCCCAAAGAAAGAAGTAAAATTCATTGTCTGTAAATGTAAACAATCTCGTGAAGGTAATTTTCAAATTTTCCGTAAACATAAAGTGTTTTGTTAAAAGGTTGCCATATTGTATTTCAAATTTATTTAAATTTATTATATTTTATTTAATTGCACATAACTTTTTGGGACACGTAAATTTGTGCAGTATAATCATTTAAGATAAAAGGGTTTATTTTATTTATTAATAGTTTTTAAGTCATGCCCCATTAGGACGAATTCCAAGTGGCAGAGGAATTCATAGGACAATGATGCCAAATGGATCAGCCTGAGAAAGCGCTTACACAGTGAAAAGGTAGTGATCTCAATAGATTCTCACGTACGAGCCAGAGGATCGATCCTAGCATACACCTAAATATAACAAGTGGGCAATGCAAGTTTCCAGTAGAAACTTAATGGCCTATTTATTTACTGTTCCAAGATAAAAGCTTACTTCAAGGAAAATGAAAGTTGAGTGATATCGAAATGCGTAGTTCTTTCCCCATCACCACCACCCTTCCATGTGAGTTGGTGTGCATAGACGAGGTCACATCGATGAAAAAAATTCACAACATTTTTCAGTATTTAAACCATGGATTTCACCATTTTCCTGCAAGTAATTAGATTGATATATCTCTGCAGATAGCTTAGATTGATGTATTCCTGCAGGTAGTTTAGATTGATGTATTCCGGCAGGTAGTTTAGAGTGATGTATTTCAGCAGGTAGTTTAGATTTATCTACATGTACAAGTAGTTTAACATTTACTCCACGTCATTACAGTATCAGTACCGAGTTGCCACGCATGTTTCTGAAAAAGGCAAGTCATATGATGGCGATACACTATAGCTACTTTTAGATGGCATGTATAACGGTGTTCTGTATATAAACATATTTGGGCAGAGTTTCGAGAAATCTAATATTTCATACAGCTGTTTCTAAATTAAAGACGAAGGTTCGAATCCTAGAAATGTACCACTCCTGGACAGCTACCGCGATGTGTCCAATTATCTTGGCACCAAACAACCTATAATAATTTTGCTTTGCCGTAAAGTACCAAACAAATCATTCAATTCACCCTCGAGTTGTCAGTGCCCATATATTTTTAAAACTGCCGCAATGTCATCAAATGAAATTATTACTTAAATGATCAATAACTACTCCCGGCATGTGTCTTTGAATTTTCAGATGTAATGAGGTAATATTTTATTGGTGTTTATATTATTCACAGACATTATCATTAGTGTGCTTATTGTGTTGTCAGTGTGCTTTTTCCTATTTATCCGTATACGACAGAAGTGTTATGCTCGATTGCTGACTATATTCAGTAAGTACTGAATCCAATCGTTGAAACTGAATGGCGCCAGAATTTACTGAAAACATTCGGTAATCCATTAGGCACTTCTACAAGTACATACATCAGAAATTTACCTACGTAATTTGCTGTCGAAAGCCATGTAAATACTGATTTATTTTGACAACGCTAACTAGCAAAGACGGGGGAAAAAAGTGTCTGGAACAGTATAACATCAGTACCTATTACTTACTATTCTACCATTGTAGTTGTTAATTTGATGATATAATGACCAATACACATCGATTACAAATGTAAACAAACACTCTCGATTATAAACACAATCATCTTCCATTGATTTTGATTGGAAAGTGCCGGAGATTTTCTATCCCTTCTACTCAAAGGAAGGTGTGCTCCTTGAATGAGATAAAGTGAAACAAAAGAAATTGCGTAAAGAAAAAAACTTTTCATTTGAACATGAAGATAATCGTGTATGTCGTAATTAAATTAAGGAGATGCGCATTTAGTATAAGCAATTTGTAGGTTTGTGAAAATACTTGTTTGATTATTGGAATTCGGTGCCATGGGAAATATTCTTTAGCACGAAATAATTAGTCAGTTTTTAGGAGCAAACGTCACGGAAAGTGTTTCCAAGATGCCATGGTCAATGAATATTGAATTCAGACTCAATCCGCATGACTGTCCCTGTCGTGATGTAGTACTTTATAAAATCTAGTGGTGTACATTGGTGTTGTGACTGCAGCGAGTGCAAGTATTTATGGTAGAAACCGGTAAATTACACAATGGAATATATGAGAAAGAACTCGGAGGACACCGTTTATGTCGCCATAGTGGCAAATGTGATGTAGGTTTACTAGTGTGATGTGCCTTGAAACGGTAGATCGACTCGCCTCAGATGGCGCAGTTAAAATAGTCGCAGTTAAAATAGTCCCCCTTGTTTATGATAGTTGTAGAGTTTCTACGGTGTGAACTACTGGCGGAACGGAAAGTTAATGTAGAGAAACTATGCGGATGTGCGGTTGATGGTTATTTGGCAAGTTGTAAATAATGTGGTCTTACATTGATTAGAGGAAAATTTATGTATAGAATGGACACGTCGGGCTTTCCAACTTATAACTAAAGTTGTATAGAAGTCTTTGGAAATATGGGGTAAACTTATGACTTCTAGCGGAATTCGCGCCAGGGTTTTGACACCGCTAGGTAAAACAGAAAGTCCATTTTTAGTATAAAATTATAATTGATTTCAATATTACTTTAAAAAAAATCACAAAATTTAGATGAAAATTATTCTCTTCATTCAGTCAGTTTTAAATAAAATCCTGTTAGTTTTTATTTATAAATACAAAAGAACTTAAAGGTAATTATTTCGTTCCTGTTGTAAATCATTGGTAGCAAAATGAAATATGCGTGTTCATAAATTTAAATGGTACAATAGACAAAGATGAATAATATTTTTAAATGATTATGAAACGAATTAAATTATCAACTAATTATAATACATTGCTTTTTGTGCTTATAAAATACAATACTTATAATTAATGTTAATTCCGAATACATTATTTGTTCTTATTGTAATGGCTGATTTTCATTGTATAGATAAAGCTGTCATGACTTTGCACGATTTTCATCAAAGGAAAGTCCAAAGTACGAGCATTATCACTTTGCAATTCAGATGAAAATGTTTCTGATTATAAATACTATTTTAATAAGTGTAATTTGCAAAACCTTTTCTAAGAAATGGAAGTAAAGAATAATTGTTTTAGGAAACCAGGTCACAATATCGCAGCTAAATCAATAATGGAGTGCTGTAGTGTTACACAACTTCCGGCTACTATTCTTATGAGTCGAAAATTTGCCGTGCCAAGGATTATGGTTTTAGAGGGTGAATAGTATGTGTTGTGTCCATGTTAGAGGGTACAGGAACGATATTCCTTTGGTGAAGATCATGTAAAAAAAGCAGTTTATATTTTGTTTCATGAAGCTTTCAGAAATGCATTTTAAGATTCAGCACCAGTTATGTTTTAGAAAGAACTATAGTCGTTTTATTTTAGACTTTGTGGCAATATTGATTAAACAATTATATTTCCTGTTAGGCTAAGAACTGGAAAGAGTGATGTAAGGGTTGACAAGGTTTCATCGAACACCGTATCGACCCTATTTCTGCCTTATTGCACCACGTATCTTTTAGTTACAAATATCAGGTTATCGGTTATGAGTTTCCATAAAATCTTTAAAATGGGCTGGTACTATAGTTGACATTTTGTTGCCAGAGATGACAAAATTCGCAATGTTGTGTCTTGGTGTTTGTTTCTAAACAAACTTTACAATTACGATCTTGAAACTAATTCTTTTCGTACACACTTTTAATTGCATAATTAGTTGAATATTTAGTGTAATCTCATAGATGAGATTATGGCAACAAGCATTGAATTTGCCAAATTGAATTAGATGTGGAATTAATTACTTCAAATCTTAAAACCTGTCATTAAATTTGATTCTCTATATTGCCAACACGAAGTCGGCTATATTTTTTTGCGCCATGTTTCAGTTTATTTAATTTCTTTGACTTTAATTGATATTTATCACAGAGTCGTCAGAGTACTTTAGGTAAAGTTCGTGAGGAAAATGCACATTTTTATCAAAGGTTGCTTGTTCGTAGCCAACTTATTTTAGACTCAATATTTACTGCAGTATAGGTGACAAAAACACAAGTTTTGGAAGTGAGCAACTTCTTTGTCGTAATGCTTTTACCCCTAGCATTATAACGGTTTAAGATTGAAACCACTGACTTATATCATTGCATAGGGAGCAATATATGTACCATATAAAATCGATATTCATACTGGCACAACTGAAATGAGTGACGTTTTTTATTTTTTTATTGTCTTTTAAGTTCATTAGTAAGACTTAATGAATGAACTGTTTCTGAACATACTAAGTTTGTCTTATGTGAATTGTTTACTATATATATCTATTTATAATGGAAGTCCCCTGCTGGATTACCGCATATTTGCCGTAAATATTGACTCTGCTCGCAGCTTTGAATTTTATGACAAGAAATATATCTTCAAAGCACTTAGTAGACTTTCTGCCAGGTAAAAAAAGGACCAGATTTGACCGGTTGAAAATTTTATATCTATGTTATGAAAGATTTGTATCATACCCTTCTTTTCATTTCTTGCTATGAGAAGGAAATACTCATTACTTAAGAAATGTCTTTGCCAATGGTGTGCATGTAAATTTTGCTGACTTTTGTATACAAGAGAAATGTATATTACAAGGGGGATTTGTACTTGCTTGTAAGTGCGCAATCTTTATTAAATTGTATATGATTGTCATACGAAAATAATTAAAATTACTCTCAATAGTTTGAGAATGCAGGTTCGAACCCCAGTCAAGTCAAATCAAACACGTATAAAAATTTGTACTAACAGCTGCCTCGCTTTGCGCTCAGCATTAAGAAGTTAGTGTTAGGACTGATCGGCGTGGAAAACTGGGATAATAACTGGGTGGAACATCATGCTACATGACTGCGGCATGATGCCCAGGTGCTAGACATCACTATAAACTGCTTCACTGCAGACATCATAGCGATATGACGAAACTTTTTTAAAAGTTTCGTTAAAAATCAAAATCATACACACTTACACACGCACACTTTCCTCTTGAATTAATGTTTATTTGTTATCAAGAAAGACAAAAATGTGATTGCAAATTAAGACACATACGACAGCACCACGTTTTTATTAAAGAATGGTCTCTAATGCAGAGTTTGTAGCAGATTTTGGCACCTCATCTCGAGTGCCGAAATGTTATATTATAAAAGCATTAATGTTGTGAGGGCGAACAGTATGCATTGAGCCAATGATAATTGTAAAAAATGAAGTGCAAAGCGAGTTCTCTACATCCATTGTCATGACGTTTGCAGATGCAGAATAGGCACCACTCGTAATGTCATTTAGAATTTAGTTTTTCGAACAATCGTTATTAATACTCTGTTCTTTTTAACAGATTGTATCAATTAGGATTCTATGATGAGTTGGAATTTATGCTTTAAACTGATGGTGCAATGCCTCCAAAAGGTATATCTCATCTTTTTCCTGTTTCATCCAACTACCTTCCTTTCGCTAACTGCAAAGACAGTTATGGGTTTAACCATATGGCTAACACAGAACGTAAGCGCGGATTTTATTGCGTCCGTAGAAAATGAAATTATTTGTTCAGTGTCTCACATTTTTCGAATCGATCGATAAACTTCTTTTAGTGGGAACTTTTAGCCATCTTCGAATATAAAATTAGTTCTAAATTCCTAGTAAAACTTCACATCTCAACACGTGGCAAGAAGATATGGTGTTTGCCAAAATGGATTTGTTGTGGACTTATATGTTCGAAGATTACAAATTTAAGTAGTTTTTTATATTTAAATAAACAATAATCACAATGCTAAATATTGGCAATAAGTGTTCGGAACAACTTTTCAATTTACGTAAGTTTTATATATTTATATTAATGATAGGCAATATCATTAGATAAAATTTTTGGACTTGAGAAACCAATTCTTAGAAAACAATAAATTAATTAACAACTATAACATACCAAATTACATATGATTAGAATGCAAGTTGTCTTTTGTCGTCAATTAATTTCATTAGGAACCATGACTGGACTGTTTCTACATAGATCAAGTTCGTATGTTCTCTGATGTTTTATAAAATTAATTTTCCTTTTACAATATAATTCCTCTCAATAATCGCCGCATGTTTCCGGTATAAGTACTCCCCTCACACGGATGTTTTCGGTGTATGTACTCCCCTCACGCGGTTGTTATGACAACTGCGTACGTCTTCAATCAACCTGCGTAATTTGCTACCCACGCCCTTCTAAATGCTGCTCTATTTTGACAACACGGACTCGATTGGATCAGAAAATGGGAGATACCACTCGAATTCTAAAACAGCAAAACATTAGAACTTAATGTTCTATGTTTTTTTGAAGTGTTTTACTATGTAAATAACTGACCTACCTCGAATATAAAGACGAACATTCTCTATTGACTTTGAGTGGAGAGTGACGTAGAATTTTTCTCTTTGTCTTCGTAAAATGAAAGGATTGTCCGTCCCTTTTGAATGCAAAGTTGAACATGTAATGAGAACAAAACATGAAGAAATGTACAGTACCTTGGTAATAGGAAAGTGTAGTAATACATGTCCACTTAGCAATACAATGGCCATTGTAGGAGTGAAAGGTTAAGTGATTTCAATGATAGTTTGGTGTTTAGCCATTCGCAGAGAAATTCTAATCTTAAGAGAATGGTTATCCGATTGGGTTCTTATGACACAAAATCTTACTGCTTTTCTGTGAAATACTCAAAATGATTTTATTTTAAAAAATATCTCGTTCCAGTTGTAAACAAATAATAATTACTATTTGAAATTACAGGTGGTGGAAGGGAATACAATCGTTCATACGTTCTTGAATAGCGCAAAGAGACCAACCCAAAAAAAAAAAAATGAAAAAGAGACAAAAATTGGAGAAAAAAATAGTTTTACGAAATGAATTAAACAATCATATTTAGGATGGTTGTTTAATTTACTTAGTAAATAAGACAATTAATACTGTAATGTAAATCTACCCTTCATGAGGATTGACTATAATTCTGACGCATTTTAATGGAATATAAATCTGTCTTGACTTTGCATGAAAATTCTCATGGAAGAAAAACAGTCTTGACTAGGCATTTTAATCCTCATGGATTATAAAGATATCTTGAGTGCATGATAACAGTCGTGGGGGATAAAGCTATTTTGACATTGCATGATAACAGTCGTGGGGGATAAAGCTATTTTGACATTGCATGATACCAGTCGTGGGGGATAAAGCTTTTTTGACATAGCATGATAACAGTCGTGGGGGATAAAGCTATTTTGACATAGCATGATAACAGTCGTGGGGGATAAAGCTATTTTGACATTGCATGATACCAGTCGTGGGGGATAAAGCTATTTTGACATTGCATGATAACAGTCGTGGGGGATAAAGCTATTTTGACATTGCATGATACCAGTCGTGGGGGATAAAGCTATTTTGACATTGCATGATAACAGTCGTGGGGGATAAAGCTATTTTGACATTGCATGATAACAGTCGTGGGGGATAAAGCTATTTTGACATTGCATGATACCAGTCGTGGGGGATAAAGCTATTTTGACATTGCATGATAACAGTCGTGGGGGATAAAGCTATTTTGACATTGCATGATAACAGTCGTGGGGGATAAAGCTATTTTGACATTGCATGATAATCCTTATGGGGGATGACTCTATCTTTAATGTACATGACAATCGTTATGGGTGATCTAGTTGTGATGACTTTACATGATAATCGTCATAGAAGATACAATTCCTTGGACTTTGCATGATCACAGTTATGAGAAATCAAGCTGTCTTGACTTTGTATGATAATCGTTATGGAATTTAAAGATCTCTGAACATGGTATGTTGTTCTCATGGAATGTACATTTTTTAAATTTGTGCATGGTTATCGTCGAAACAAATGTGTGTAATATGAATGTATTGCCTATGCAAAATGGATGACAGTATTTTAAAACACTGCAATAGTTTCAAATAATAGAATTTGCGGTAGCTTTTCAATAAAGGACACGAGATACCTGGTTTTTGGCAAGAAAGTACACCAAACCTAAATGTATCACGTTTGTCTTTTTGTTATTTGACATACGTATCAAATGCACCTATACAATGTTCTTTCCCAAACCATGTTTCCTGTTTGCTGTTGACAACACTGATTATCTTGGAGGGCAAAATGGGGGAAATAGCAAGATTGATATAACATTACACCATTAGTAAATAGTAAATATGTTTGTATATAGTATTAGCAGAAGAAACAAGGCTCTTTTATAGCGATTATAATAACAAACATTCACTATCTACTTTGGGTAGAGAATCAAGTAGATTTCGCTCTCCGTACTAGGATATGATAATCTCAACAACGGTTTAAAAAAGAGATAAAACAAAAGAAATGACGGTTTGCACTCACTTTTTGTAAACAATATATATCGTGTATATTTAGCATCCGAAAAAAACTTTTCGGTGTAAATTATTAATTGATTTCAATCGAACTTGCTTAGAAAAATTTATTTATAGCTAAGGACAGGCATGATAGTCTTCATAAAATGATTCACCCCATTCGGACTGTATGACAAAGGCATTGCTAGTTTTGTTGAAATTTAGGGAATAATGAAACAGGCTTAAAGGTTAAGGATATCTATCTCGTTGCAGATATAAACAAATATTAATTCCTAATGGAAACTTCTGGTGGTAAAATGAAAAGAGACGTGTTCATGCATCGTAATTGTACAACAGGAAAAATATTTATAACTTACTTTTCTGAAATTAACTAAGATATCATATAAATTAGTTAATTATATAAAATTATTACAATTAATAACGAATGTAAAAACGCACAATCTGTCCATCTATTAATGAGTGTTTTCATGGACACAAAATTTATTTTGACTTTGCATTATATCTTCACGAAAGCTAAAACTGTCTTACTTTTGCACGAAAAGCGTCGCGGAAGATAAAGCTGTTTTTGATCATTATGGCAGTTGCTGTAATCATATACACATTTTTTTAATTAGCCAATTACCATAATACAAAAGAGAGTGAAGTTTTAAAAAATGAAAAAAGTAAATAAATGTTTCTTTAAAAAACTGAATTAGTGCATTTGTGTATATGTGTATGTGTGCGTATGTGTATTTGTGTCTGTGTGTATGTGCACGTGAGTAGATGTGTTTGCAAGAGTGCTGATATGCTAATCATGAAAAGAAAACTTGGCCTCTGTTATCTGCATACATTAAATGCACGCTGGATTACAAGCTTTCGTATGACCTCACACAACGCGGCGCTACAAATACACGGAATTCTTGGTTTTACGCACAATAAAAACACTGCTTTGAACCCCGTAGCCGTCTATTGACTTGCAAATGCTTTCTTATTTTGATAACAAGGACAACTTTACACTAGAAAATGGTATTAACGTTGACATATTCAGCATTTTAAACTTCACTGACCATAATAATCTCTTCACCATGTAATGTACTGCTCTGACTAAAGTCAACATTGTTAGGTGATGTGATCAATGACGACTGGTGTTTAGAGAACCTTCATTTTCCTCTGATTGGAATACTAAAATATGATAATAAACATATTAAAATAATAGGCGTATTACAAATATATATCTCAGTCTCCACGCGGCGAAAACAAATAACAGTCCGTATAATGTGTACTATCTATCTATCTATCTATCTATCTATCTATCTATCTATCTATCTATCTATCTATCTATCTATCTATCTATCTATCTATCTATCTATCTATCTATATATATATATATATATATATATATATATATATATATATATATATATATATATATATATATATATATATATATATATATATATACATAGACGACTGGTGTTTAGAGAACCTTCATTTTCCTCTGATTGGAATACTAAAATATGATAATAAACATATTAAAATAATAGGCGTATTACAGATATATATCTCAGTCTCCATGCGGCGAAAACAAATAACAGTCCGTATAATGTGTACTATCTGTCTGTCTATCTATCTATCTATCTATCTATCTATCTATCTATCTATCTATCTATCTATCTATCTATCTATCTATCTATCTATATATATATCTATATATATATATATATATATATATATATATATATATATATATATATAAAAATATATATATATATATATATATATATATATATATATATATATATATATATATATATATATATATATATATATATAGCCTCTCGTCTCCCTTCATCGTCTGTCAATCCGGAAAATCTTATCAAAATGTATTCAAATAAACCCATCCCATATACATTTTGTAGTATTTTACTAGAAATATCAAGCATTTATTTCTTATAGCCAGATCTTGTATTTAATCGCACTAGAGTGTTTTGGGCAAGTTCATTGTACGGTCGCAATGATATAATCATAATCATGCGAACAATTATTATTCATTTATCAATATCTATTAAGTTCTGAACTGGGTGGGTGGGTGGAAGGCCAGTCATGACTTGTTAAAATGACAAATCTTAGACCAATGCAGCTGCATAAATGAATCCGCCTTTCTATCTCGACAATGTGTGTGTGTGTGTGTGTGTGTGTGTGTGTGTGTGTGTGTGTGGTTAGAGTGGGCATCTCAAACGTTTTCACTTTATGATCAGGCTTCGTATTCACTAGACTCCTTAAGTTTAGTGAGAAACACACAATACTCGAATTTGTCCCTATGTGAGTGCCCACTCAAAATATGATTCACTACCTCCGTTCTCTTCGAATCGGCGTGAACTCATTGTAGGGCGACGTAAGTATTAGGTGCATAAGTATTTCGTTACCTTGACCTTCAGTTATGAAAGTGTAGAAAGATGATTACTTTCCATAAACGTGTCGTCTGCATCGGCGTTTTCAGAAAAGGGTTTATTGTGTGCAGTACAATATATGGATGATAGCCAAGCTAAAAAAAGATCTGCTAATTGGACCGAAGAGTAGAAAGTTGTTTAAGTGGAGAGTGTGCAGACAAGCGAGGGTATGGAATCGGTACACAATTAATAAAATCCGGTTCAGTACCCACGAATGTAGTCCCAGTCTATTTTTAGATCACTTTTTCCGGTCTAAATTTGGTGGTGATACTAGAGTTAGATTTTGGCATTCTTGGTAAGGATTTAAAGGCAATTGATTATTCTTTAAAATGTGATCTTATGGTGTGATTGTCTGTGTGTATTTCGGCGACAGTGCACATTGAGTAATAAGGTCATGGTGATGATCCGGAAGTGAAATCTGTGTTCCGTTGCCTGGTGTTTTGCTTACAATTCAGCCTCTCAAAAAAATGCAGGTCAACCCTTGACAAGAACTAAACCGTTAAGTCATCTTTGAAGGTATTTTAGATTAACATATGATTTGTATTGATTGTCACACAGTGGAAAGTTCAGTACTGAGGAACAAATGTAGAGACCGTATAGTAAAATTAATTGTGTACTATGGCCGTATATTGCTTGTGAAGTTTAAAGGCTGCGGGAGGAGAGGGGTGAAAGGGGAATAAGTGCAAAAGACAAAGAGAAGGCATGGGAAGAGGAGATTGTTCCCATACGGTAACGACAGATTCAAGTTTCTAACCTCTAGAAAATGCATAAATACAAAAGAAAGTCAAGTGATTACTTATGCAATATTCTGGAGAGAAAAACGCATTTGATTTAAAATGATTGAATTCTATTAAACAGTGTTGAAATTCGTGATAGTTTAGGGGTTCACCAATTTAATTCGTCTTGTCCCATTCTGATAATTGTAGTGGGGTATTTTCACTTTAATAAAGAAAGTGTGCGTGTGTGTGTGTGATAAAGTATTTTACATTATTTAAACATAGTGTTTCATCCAGTTCATACAGCTGAGTTAGACCAATGCACATGCATATAAATTTTAACATACGTGTCACGTTTTCCCATTTTTATCAGAAAGGCGAGGCAAGTATAGTCAAAATACTATAGTTTTAATCGGCACATTGAATGGTACTTAATGTTGCATCTAAATGTGTAATAATGTAAATGACTCCCATTGACCGACAAAAAGACTTCTTTTTATACGAATTTTAATAGTTAAAACGTTATTTTCTCCTGTAATGGGAACAGTCAATCAATCCCAAATGGCCATAAACCTCGTAATAATAAAACTGCCCCATTTTATCAAATGAGCTCTCCTTGCAGTAATACGCTGGATTCAACCCTCCATCATAACCAATTTATTTTATATTTTTCTTCAGAATTATAATAAGTATTTTTTCCTTTTCTCTTGCATGATCGTTTATTTTTTATTAAAGTAAGAGAATAATGAACGACACAGACGACTTCACCGCATTTTTATCAAAGAACGGTCACAACTGCAGGGTTATGCCAGCTTTTGGCAACTTCCATCGGGTACAGAAACATTACAGTACAAAAGTATTATACTTTTGAGGGCGAATAGAATGCTCCGTGAACACGATTGCATTACTGAAGCAAGTGTAAAACTAACATTCTATATCCATTTTCACAACTTTTGCAACAAGGCAATTTTAGATACCGCACCAGTTACTATTTGTCAAAAATATTATGTTAGCTTTTCTTTACAATTTAAGGCATTTGTGATTCTACGAGTAGTTCAAGTCTATGCTTTAAATGGGACGGGTTGGTGTTGGAATTATACCATGAGTTAGAGTTTCAAAAACGAAAAGCAATTCATGATTTGAATACACACTATTCACAATAGGCGCTATGTTGTTGTTGTGGTGGTGGTGGTTTGGATTTTAACGTAGCATTAACAATTTTTCAGTCATATCGCTACGATGTCTGCAGTGTGGCAGTTTGTAGTGATGTCTAGCACTGGGGCATCATACCGCAGACATATATCATGATGTCCCACCCAGTCACATTATCCTGACACCAGGCTGACCAGTCCTAACACTATCCTCTTAATGCTGTGCGTCAAACGAGGCAGCTGTTAGTACCATATTTGTAAGTCTTTGGTCTGACTCAGCCGGGGATTGAACCCACGACCTCCCGCATCCGAGGCAGACGCTCTAACCACTAGGCCACCGAAGCGGTTTGTAAGTTTGTTGTATTGATCGCATCATTCGTGTACTTCAGTTGAATTTGGTGACTAACATGACATTGATGAAAACTTTATTGTATACCAAAGACCACTTATTCACATTGAATCATTTCAACGCCTGAGAGTTGCTGTAATTTATGACAAGTTCATACATCTGAAATTAACCAAAGTAATTTGCAGTACAAATATCCATCTAATAATAACATTCCTTCGAAAGTGAGTAAATCCAACCTTTTAATATTTTCTCCTCACCCAAAATAAAGATATAAGTTTTTCGAATTGGATGCCAGTCACAGGAGACATTAAATGGGAATTAGCAAGTAACAACTGTATAATATCAAATTAATAAGCATACTGGTACAATTATAATGAAAGGTGTCTTTCATCGTCATTCAATTTCTTTAACAACTAATACTGGACTGTTTCGAAATAGATCAGGTTCTTATGTTGTATGACGATTTTCTATTAATTTCCCATCTATAATAGAATTGCACTCACCGATCACCTCATATCTGTATTAGACACCCACGCCGCACGTGGCTATTATTTACAAGTGCATTCTCCTAAGTAATTTGCAGCCCAAATATCTATCTAAATGCTGTTTTATTTTGACAACAAGGACCGTCTAGGACCGGAAAATGGGAGATATAACTTGAAGTTTGTCACATTACAACATTAGTACCTATTTTTTCTCGTTTTGTCATCTCACCTACATCGACTATAAAAACAAACATTCTCTATCGACTTTTATTTGATAATTGATTTGATTTTTTTCTCTGTCTCCATTCAATGAAAGGATTTGCGCCTTTCTACTGAATCCAACGTTTCAAATATAAAGAAAACAAGACACAAAACAAGAGGTGTACTGTACCTTTCTATATGAACTTGTTGGAATACATGTTTACTTAGCAATACAACGACCATCATCGTTGTAAAATGTTAATGATTTCATAGTTTTTTTTTTAGGTAAGTAGAAATTAATGATAATTTTAAAAGAAAGATCATAGCAACTCGATTTGTATCAAATAAAATCTTGTTAGTGTTCACTGAAATATATAAAATTTATTCATTAAAAATGATCTAATTCCAGTTGTAAGCAAATATTAATTCCTCTTGTAAATTACGGGTGGTGGACGGGATTATACTTGTACCACCGTTTTTGAATAGTAAAAATTGAATAGAAGATTAATAGACAATACCTTTCCAAAATGAATTAAATAATCATAATTAGGTTAATTGCATTTAATTAAAAATTATTTCAATATATAATGAACATAAAATAGCACTGCATGATTTTTGATTACCACTTTTGAGTATTTTTTAGGAATATAAAGCTATCCGGTCTTTACATAATTGTCATGGAAGGCAAAGATGTCCTGACTTTGCACGATAATCCCAATGGAAAATAAAGCGCTTTTGACTTTGCACGATAATCCCAATGGACAATAAAGCGCTTTTGACTTTGCACGATAATCCCAATGGAAAATAAAGCGCTTTTGACTTTGCACGATAATCCCAATGGAAAATAAAGCGCTTTTGACTTTGCACGATAATCCCAATGGAAAAAAAGCGCTTTTGACTTTGCACGATAATCCCAATGGAAAATAAAGCGCTTTTGACTTTGCACAATAATCCCAATGGACAATAAAGCGCTTTTGACTTTGCACGATAATCCCAATGGAGAATAAAGCGCTTTTGATATTGCACGATAATTCCAATGGAAAATAAAGCGCTTTTGACTTTGCACGATAATCCCAATGGAAAATAAATCGCTTTTGACTTTGCTTGATAATCCCACTGGAAAATAAAGCGCTTTTGACTTTGCACGATAATCATCATGGAATATATAGTTGTCTTGATTTTGTATGAGAATCGTCGTGGAGGACGAAGCTATCGTTACTTTGCATGGTTATGGGCAAAGAAAAGTGCGCAATATGAACTTACTGCCTATGATCAGAGGACGAGAATCTTTCTAAAGCAATATAATATTTTACACGAGTATAATTCACCAAAGCTTTGCCAAAATCGACTTGAGGTTCATAATTTACTAACAAGATAAAATGTTTAAGATGATCATATCATTTAGCCATGTTTATTTTTTTATAAAGAACAATGTCTGCAAAATGAACTTGCATGTTGAAAAGAATGTCGTGACACAAATCAAGAGTCTTTACAAGGCATGAATAATATGTTTATGTGCATTTCTTCGGTGTATTAGAGAGAGAGAGAGAGAGAGAGAGAGAGAGAGAGAGAGAGAGAGAGAGAGAGAGAGAGAGAGAGAGAGAGAGAGAGAGAGAGAGAGAGAGAGAGAGAGAGACGTGTATCTTATATATACATATATCTAATAATATTTATTTACACATATCACACACACGCACACACACACAAGCACACACGCACACACGCAAGCACGCACGCACACACACACACACCATGGAAATTATCTGGAATACCAGTAAAGATTATTCAGAATTTTATTCGTTAGTAACCATTTTAGTAATTCTTGGATTATTTTGGATTTTATTCGCTATGCCGTAAGTTCCAGTTTGTATTCTACAATTTATATTCTAGGAAAATACATTTTTTTATGCTGAATTTTCAAAGTTTGTTGCTTTCCATTCTAAACAACGCCATCATCCAATATATCAAAATTCACACGAGCGAGCAGTCATGCTTAAACGAGACCTTTACGTGCTAAAGAATTAAGTCGACAAATTTTAATCGGTTTTATCAGGAACATTTTTTATGCTTGATATTCAATTGAAAATAATGTCTTGTAAAGAGACACGTGTTTAAAACGATAAGTAGCTGCGTTTATACCGTGTAGTTTCTTACTTATATCATGTACATTTATCTACCAAGATATGTACCTCTTTTTCTTAACACCTTTTAATCATGCGATGCCAGATTGTTTCGGAGGTTGACGGGGTACCATTTTCCAGATAACTTTCGATAAACTGCCCCAGTTTAAGGGCAAATCTATTTAGAGGTTTCGGGTCATGTGATCTATCGAGCCTAACAACTTTCACTCACGCTTTTAATCGTGCAGGAGCCAGTTGAGTTTATTAAGTGATGAGATGCTTTCCTGTGCAAAAAAGATCTTTTATATCTTCCTTACCATCATGCCATACTTTCTTCATACTTTCTTCAAATATATACTATATCTATAGATGCTCTGAAACCAATAACGTCTTCTCTTGTGACGGTGCCAGTATTTGATTGGTTTGATTTATACTTTGTGGGGTTAAACGCAGTTTTTCAACACACATAAGGGGTTGTAGATTGAGACTAATACAGTTTGTTATTTGAGGAAGGACTCGAGCAGACCTCAATAAGAGCAATCGACCCACGGGATTCTACTGACAAGCTATCCCCATGTTGGTCGAGTCCAAGATTTGAACTCAAGGGGACAGAGGTGCGATGATTGGGAATGAGCGCCTTAGACTATTCGGCAATATTGGGCCTTAAACATTTGGGAACCTGGCACCTTAGATCAATCGGTAATCTGTGGCCCATTGCCAGTATCTGACCATTCGTCGTAAAGCCGAAAGCAACACGGAAGAAAAGAAGACAAGATAGCGTCGAAGAGGATACACAATAAAGCAGACTACTTATTAATTTATAAAATATTAAGAAGGAAAGTTTCACTATCAAATTGTGAAGGTCTCCTTTGAACCGTTTGGTGATAAAAAAGAACGACATGCCAAAACATGATAAAAGTAGTGAATTCTCCAGCACATTTAGAGGACAAATCTTAATTATTTATAAAAGCACATTAAAACGATAATAATAATAATAATAATAATAATAATAATAATAATAATAATAATAATAATAATAATAATAATAATAATAATAATTTTATGTTTTCATGATCATGCATACGGTACTGAATAAACTAATATTATATGTATTCCTTAAATAAAATAGAAGTAAAACAATAAAAACATTCTTACAGCGTCTTACACACACATGATATCCTAAAATATACATCCACACATAGATAAACACATTTGATTAAAACATACCTATTGTATACATTATGAAAGAGATACTAATGGCGGTATTCAAATTATGTATTGTAATTTGTTTCAGCGATTCATGATCAGAAAGAACAAATTTGCGAAGTGTGTATATGTTTGATATAGCAAGAAAATGCATAAATTATTTGTGTATAGTCTTTTTAAATTAGGTAAATAAACATTAGAGTTAGAAATAGACCGACGATTGTGTGAATGGATATCAAATGCCTGAATTAGATCATTAACATATTTTTGAGGTCATGATATATACATTATTGTGCTAATATGTTGCTAATAGTACATACATACATACATACATACATACATACATACATACATACATACATACATACATACATACATACATACATACATACATACATACATACATACATACATACATACATACATACATACATACATACATACATACATAGTGTGTCTGGGGGCCCCGAGTGGCCAAGTGATCTAAAGCGCTCTCCGTTACGGATCACTGCCATCTCACCTCTGTCTGCGTGGGTTCGAGTCTAAGATAAGATTCGGCGAATGTGGATATGTGAGAAAGCTTGCCAGTAGCTTCTTGTGGGTCGGTGGTTCTTTCCGCGGATTTCCCAGTTTCTTCCTCAACCATTAATACTGGCCGCAATGTATAGCCTATCGTGTGCTAAAAAATGGCGTTAAGCCCCAAAACAACAAAAACAACACAGTGTGTCTGTATGTACGTGTGCGTGTTCTTAATTTAGGCTTAAGGATCGGCACTAGTAATCTTATAGACAGGTAAGTAAACAAAACTACATTCACGTTTTTTCTGAGTCAGAGGAAATAACAAATTTGATATGGCTTAGGGATAAGACGAGGCAGTAATTACACTAGACTATTCATTTGAATCATAATAAAACATTGTTCCTCTTTTACGCTTTGAATTACGTTTAACTTTATCAGTGAAATTCCTAACAAACTGGGATTTATGAATATTGACTGATTGACAATTATTAAAGTCGCCTACGTTAGCTTAGAGCTTTTGCGACTAGTTCATGCTCAGTGACTGAGCTTTTCTGATTAGTCGGTGTTTTTGGAATGATGCCACAAACACCTCGTTTATGTACGATACCCGTACATTTCAATTGCCTGTCAGGTGGATGTATAATTCGGTCCAGTTGTTCTAGCTGACGTTCCCTATCCCCAGTATTGTGTAAGCCACCTGTGCCCTAAGTTCTGAGTTGAAGATTGCCTAATCGTATTTTTATGTAGTTGGAGTTTTGTGTACTCAGCGGACTTCTATTGTCAAAATTATACCAATCGGGTGGGTACCAGCAACATGGTGATTTTGGGGACACGCATCGTTAGTCCTAGTTGTTTTTGATGGCGGAGAGTCCAAAGGATCAAGGTCGTTATATATAGAGGTGTAATTGAATGAGACCTTAGACTGCCAATAGAAGTGTCTGTCGTATTGATGAGGTAGTGGGGGAATAAAGGGAAAGTAGGGTATTGGAATGATATTCTTGATGGAAAATCTGTCAACAACAAGGCTTGCTGTTGCTGAGATTACAGACAGGTGCTTGCTTGTATGTTTTCCCTAGCACCTGTTTTAGTCCCCTTGTGTTAGTAGGAGTTGAGGGTTGCATAGAAGGGAGACGGAGAAGGGCTTATGATAGAAAATCTTTGTATTACACGGGCTTGTTGTATGCAGGATTCCACCCAGCTGTTGCTAGTTTGCTTTTCCTAACATTTGTTTTGGGCACTTTTGTTAGTTGGGCCGTTAGAAGAGGGTGGGTGGAAAGGAGTTTGGATGAAGGCTTTTTGTGGAAAGACTTTTTCAGCGCTTTTTACTTTCAGGATTCTACCCAGGTGTTTACTAGTGTATTTTCCCTAGCACCTGTTTTGCACTTTTTTAAACGGAAAGGGAAGGGTGTAGAGAGGGTTGTGAAAAAAGGCTGCGAGAGTAGGAGGGGAGAGTGAGTAGAGTTATGGGCCTTGTGGCTTGAAGTTTACGACAAAAACACCTTTTTACGAGGTGAATTTGTCATTCGTTGCTTTGGTTTGTTCGATTATCCTGTGGGCCAGTGGTTGCCCAGATTTGCGCCAGAGCTTGCAAGGAGAGGTGGGCCCGTGCTTGGCCAGATTTGTGCTAAAGCTTGCACGGGTAGGTGGGAATGAGTAAGAGCTTGTTATTGTTTGGGCAAGTGCTTGCCCTAGGAGAGGGACAGGGTTTGGGTGTATTAATTTCATTGGGAGGGCTAGTGCGTGCCCTGTGGAGATGCTTATCCTTCCTGTCATTCTTCCGGCGGTGGAGGACTATTGCTTGCCATATGGAGGTTAGGACCCTGCCTTGTTCTGCTTCCGGAAGTTCTGGTTCTTGTTCAGCAATTGGAGGCGAAATTTCCAGTCTCTTTCCTGGTCTTCCTTGTCTGCACTACCCGGTTGTTCCTTACTTGTCTTGTGTCTTTCTAGTCCAGATTTGATTATTTCAGTCACTCGTCAATGTAGAATTGATATTGCGCCCTTTTTGTTTGTTAGTGGTGGCATGCTTAGAGGTTGTGTGGGGTAGACGGAAGAGAGTTAAAGAGTATGCACACACACACACGCACACACACACACATACACATACATACATATATACATACAGACATACATACATACATACTGACATACATACATACTGACATACATACATACGCATATGTATGTATGTATGTGTATGTATATATATATATATATATATATATATATATATATATATATATATATATATATATATATATAATTTTCCTTACTTAGTAATTGTCTTTACTTGTTAGTAGCTTATTTGTTGGTTAATGTTTGTGGCTGTGTTAATTAGTGTGTGTGAGTGGGTGCTTTTATTGGTATGTGTTTTAGTTGTTTTGTGGAGCGGTGATAGGGTAGTGTTGTTTTAATATATCGCATGCTAATTACAGAGTTTATAATTCTACATTGTTGCTTAAACTCTTAATTGTGTTCTTTTGTTTCTTGGACCTGGTTTTGACCAACTGCGGCTCTGTGTTCCCCCTTTTGTTGGCAACTGTTCTCTCCTTTCCTTGGGTTTGCGATTATTTTTCAGTATGGACTTATCTTTCAACTTCGCCCGTGTTAACATTGTTATATTTCTTTGTTGCTGCTGGTACCCTTATGAGATGTTTCTTAAGGACTCCAAAAGTAGCGTGACAGTGTTGCGATACTCCTGTTTCCCTTGTCGTTGTTGGTATCCTTGACTTTTATAGTGTTGCTATTGCTCATGTGTTTTCCTAGTTTTCCGTTTTCTTTGTGTATTCAGGTTAGGTTGCGATATGCTTTTTAGCCAGCGTTTACCATCGTCTTTGTTGCTAATAGCTGTTTTGAGGACTCGCCTTTTGGCTTGGCAGCTATTGCCATGATCCTGCTCTTTAGATTCGGGACTTGCTTTTTAGCTAGCCATTCCCACAGTCCTTATTCTTTATGTTGCTATGTGGCTCCACTTGCCAAGTATCCATTATTGATCCTGACTTGTTCATGTTCTGTTCTGTTGATTTGTATTTTTGCGATTTTTGATGTCTCTATCCTTATCCTTATTTGGTATTACTTGCCCGTATTCATATAATTTTGGTGTTGTTATGCCTAATTCGCTCGGGAGATATTTGTGAGTGTTGTTTTTAGTCTGGTTAATGTTACTGCAGTATATGGAAATTGAGGTGTTGGTCGGTTTTATGTTTCATGAAGATCTAGATTTCTTCTCGTGCGTTGTATTTCCCCGCTGATATGCTTATATTTCTCCATACTTGTTACTCTCTTTTACGTATGATATTATGCTTTAGTTGGTGGCTTCTAGGTTGACATTCTGTTTTCTGTCCAGTAGCTCCGGGAACGTTGTAGGTGATTCTATCCTCTTTTTGTATTCACTGAGGTTGCTGAGTTGAGTTTGATATCTGAGGCAAGTGAAGGTGTGATCCAGTGTTTCCGGAACTGGGCAATACGGTAGTTGTTGTTGCTGTTGTTGTGATGGTGGTGGTGGTTTTTACGTTGGTCCTTTAGATATTTTCCGAAGCTGTCCTTTAGGAAGGTTTTCCTCCCTGACATAAGGGGGTTGATGGTACTTACGTCTATTACTTCCATATGCTTTAGTACATTGATTTTCCTAGTGATTTCTTTTTGTAGTTGGAATAGGTGTCTTACTTTATTAGAGGTGTTCCATATCTGTTGCCATTTCTGATTAATGCATTGTTTTTGTTTGTTTTCGCTGCATCATTCTTGAATGATGTAGTCGATGGGCATATGTCGCTGTTTAGGTTTCTTTTCGCTGGTAGGTCTGCTTTGTCGTTTCCGATCAGGTTGATGTGCGATGTGACCGATATAAATTTAAATGAGTGTTGTTTTTCCTCTAGCTCTTTTAGCAATAACATTGTTTCTTCTAGCAAGTTTTCTCTGCTTTTGACTGATCCCGTCTTAATAGAGTTCAGGACGCTTAGTGATTCTGAGATGAAGATATGTCTGAGGTGGGCTTGGGTTTAAATCCACTCAATGATTGGTTGATTACCCAGAATTCAGCTAAGCAGACGGAACAGTCGTCTGGGAGTCTTGCACCTATATCTGTTTGTTGTTCGGGTATAACCATTGCTGCTACTGTTCTATTAAGTTCCTTGGTTTGGATTCATCTGTATATATTTTGGTTTAATCTGCCTACATTTCCCGGAGTAGTGTTTGGATTCCCATTAGTATTTTCAATGGATTTTGTGCTTTGTTTTCAAATGTTATTGCAATTAGGTTAATTTTTGGGGCGTTATGCCTCCACCATGTGGGATCCTTGATTACGAGCTGTCCCGCTTGAAAGTCCTCTAGTTCTATTTCTTCACAGGGTGTGTGAACTCTGCTGGGGTTTGGGACATGGTTGTGGCTATATAATTGTCTGCATTGTTGAATTGTTTGATTTTGTTGGGTTTGTGTCCTCATGTGTATTTTTCCTTATTGATTATCGCAGGATATGTTCTTCCCGTCTTAGATGTAATGGTAGTTCTCTTGTTAGGACTTGTAGTTCTTGAAACGATGTGTTTGGTAGTTTTCCGGTGCATAGTCTGAGCATTCCGTATTGTAGTGCATCTAGTATTCAGAGTTGGCTGATGCATATATTTGACACCCGTAGTCCCATTTAGATCTTATGAATGATCTGTATGACTCATACCCCGGCAAGGAGCAAGACCCAGCTCGGGGCCAAGCGTCCTCTTAAAGGGACAGCCACTCAGCCCAAGGCCGCAACCAGGTCGCAAATGTACTCGATACAATATGCGACTATAATCCAAGGCTGGGATGCCCAGGACCTAGGATAGATCAACGATGGAGGAAAAGGCGTTAAATTGATTAGCAAACAGGATTCAAATCTAGGATAACGACTAATTGTGATAATTGTAGTTATTGATTCAAGGTTCGTGGATCTCATGGACGGACAATACATTACACACAATTCATGGTAAAGGAATTTAGTCATAACCTAACAGATAAATATAAAATCCCTCCACATTAAAATAAATATTTATTTAAATACTTAACTTTAACGCTTGCATCCCTCTACATTTACGTATAATTATTCTAGCATCAAATTCCTTTCTTACAGCTATACGCGCCAGTAGTTCTAGCTATACCAATAACTACAATGTCCAAGATATCTAAAATTACACATTTTAAATGTACCGTACATAACAAATGCTATTAAGGAACTATAAGAAATGTGTTCGGCATATATGTTTAAATTTTATTCATAATCAAATTGGTCTGCACTTAATCTCGTAATATAATTTCCCCATAAAGGATACTGTGTGCTCGTGTGAGCGTCTTGCAAATCGGAATCACTCGAATAGCATGGCAGGCATTATAATGAATCATCTGATTGGTTGGAAAATAGGCGCTCTTATCCTATAACTTAAACCCAATAGCAGGTCCAGGGAAGGATTGAAATGTTAACAAGAATGGCAACCAATCAAAAGCACCTAGAAAACTACCTAGCTAAGTATAAGCTATGTTCATTAATGTAATTGAACAAACATCATAATGATAGCCAATACATGAATAAATGAAATATTACTCCCTACATATCGCATCCAAAGTATCCACTTTACGATAATATATTATTAACAATTATTTATAATATAAAGAGAGAGAGAGAGAGAGAGAGAGAGAGAGAGAGAGAGAGAGAGAGAGAGAGAGAGAGAGAGAGAGAGAGAGAGAGAGAGACCACTCTGAACAAACGCAAAATATCGCCAAACAATAGGTCTTTTTTTACATTTTAGTGGACCGTCTCACTCTCCAAATATAAATATAAATAAAAGAAATTCCTAATTCAAAAATTATTTTAATCTAAAATGTTTAAATAAACATAATATATTTCCGTCTGCTTATATATATATATATATATATATATATATATATATATATATATATATATATATATATATATATATATATATATATATATATATATATATATATATAAAGAATACAAATCATATGGCGAATATCAACCATACTAACAAATATTCTAATTTGACAAAAGAAGAAACAGATGCCCTGCACTCACTGAAAAGCAGAACAGACATAATAATTAAACCTGCAGATAAGGGTTCCGCTGTTGTCGTTATGAATAGGGAAGACTACATTAGTGAAGCAAGTAGACAACTAAGTGACGCTAGGTTCTACCAAAAACTGGACCATGATCCAACGCTGGAATATGCAAAAATCATCACTAATGTTATTGACGAGGCGTACCAAAGCGGACACATAGACCAGCAAACCAAAAACTACTTAAGCCCAGAAAACCCAAGAGCAGGTAGATTTTATCTTCTACCCAAAATCCACAAACAAGGAAACCCTGGCAGACCTATAATCTCAGGTAACGGGCACCCCACAGAAAGGATATCAGAATATTTAGATCATTTTATGAGACCACATGTCCACAAATTACCATCATATCTTCAAGACACGACAGATTATCTCATAAAAAGCAAAGCTAGTGAACCATTACTGCCAGATACATTACTTGCTTCCTTAGACGTCACATCTTTGTACACCAACATACCGCACAACGAAGGGTTACAGGCATCTAGCGAAGCATGGGAAACAAGAACTGTAAACAATCCACCCACACACTTCTTAATCCAACTCCTGGAGCTTGTCCTAAAACTCAACAACTTTGAATTTAATGAAGAAAACTACCTACAAATCAATGGAACTGCAATGGGTACTAAAATGGCCCCTTCGTATGCTAACATTTTCATGGGAAAACTTGAGGGAAAGCTCTTAGCATCGGTTGAGCGTACACCATACCAGTGGGTACGCTTTATCGATGATATAGAAATGAAGTGGCAGTATGGAAGAGAAAGTCTGGATGACTTCATTTCAAAGGCAAACAACTTCCATCCTTCAATAAAATTCACGGCAGAAATTTCCAACTCAAACCATGTTTTCCTGGACACAACAACCAGACTGGTGGAAAACAAATTACACACAGACATCTACTCGAAACCAACCGACAAACACCAGTATCTTCTCCCAACCAGCTGTCATCCAAAACACTGCATTAAGAACATTCCATATAGCCAGGCACTGAGGATACGCAGAATTTGCTCCGACGATGAAAGATTCCTAGAAAGGTCTGAAGAGCTGGCTAAACATTTAATTTACCGAGGCTACGACAAAGACCTGATTGCGGAGGCAATCCAAAGGGCCAAACAAACAAACCGTGATGACCTACTCAGATATGGACAGAAAGAAAAGGTTGATAGGATACCATTTATTCTGACCTATCACCCAGACAATCCCAAAGTAGGTAAAATCATCGCAAACCACTGGCCAACCGTGCAATCGTCAGACATACTAAACCTAATACTTCCGAACAAACCTGTATTAGCTTACCGGAGACCAAAAAACCTAAAGGACATCCTAGTCAGGGCCAAGCTAACAACAATCGCTAGTCAAAACCAACCTAGTCAATCTGGACCCTGTGGCGATAAAAGATGCAAAACCTGTCAAAATATGATAGAGACCAAGACATTCACTAGCACAGTGACTAAAGAAAAACTAAACATACATGGTCCAAACAAAACGTGCAAAACAGAGAATGTGATTTATCTCATCACATGTAAGATCTGTGGCCTTCAGTACGTGGGAGAAACTGAAAAGCTACACATAAGGATAAACCTTCATAGATCTGATTGGATGACAAAAAAGCTGTACAGAAGCCCGGTCGCAGAACACTTCTCCTCCCCTGGCCACACTTTCAGTGATATAATACTTATCGCTATTGCCAACAACCACAGCTAGAGTTCCGAAACCAGGAAGGAAAAGGAATCATACTGGATACGCCGCCTTAGAACATTGAAACCAAGCGGTCTAAACCAAGAAGACTAGAAAATGAAAACTATGCACTAGTAGAATTTAACATTTTCTAAATCTTCTTATCCTTCAATTTTTACTATAAGAATAACCGGTATAGAACCAAATATCCGGGATATAATCTGCGTTACATATGTACACAAAGTAAAAATAGATGTCGCTTTGGCTTGTAGACTTTTAGGGAATTATACAACGTTTTCAGTTTCCGCAACTAGTCTATACAAGCTGGTTGTATTTATAGTTTTAGCACATGTGAAGATAGAAATGTAGAGGTTTACAAACGCAACGTTTTTGTGTTTATTTGTTTGTCGTAACTATGTTTTGTATTTGCCTTTGAAAAAGACTCATTAAGAGTCGAAAGCGCTTAGGCTAGTTAGTTACTAGTTTCGTACTGTTCGTCGTCAGTTTATTGCATCTATATATATATATATATATATATATATATATATATATATATATATATATATATATATAATAACTGCAGTCCTTACAACAAACTATATAGCTAACACACAATATAGCACAAGACATATAGCATAAACAGGACTTAGGAGCGCCCTTGGCAAAAGTCACAAAGAAACTTGAAAAGGGCGAGACACTCCAAGAAACTAATTAGAATTTTATCAGATGACCTTCAGATACAATAGGGAAACTAAATACACCGTAACTATTGAATATAAATAATTTTTTTTAATCAAAATTATATATATAAAATAGTATATTACAGCCGACCTGGGGAAAAAAATTTCAAATGAAATACTTTTCTTTTTCTCGGCTAAGTGGGGTGGCATCTGTCTTGTGCCAACCCCCCGCAAGAAAATTACACTTTGCCTAATCCAAGTGATACATATTACTTAATTATATTACTCTAACTTTACTTTAAAATAAATAGAATGGACCTATTACACAAGTAGTTCTATTACTTAGAGGGTCAAAATCAAATTTCATAAACTAAATACAATCACTACATCGCCTAAAACAACAACAATAACAACAACAACAACACATACAGGATGACAAACTGAATATGAACAGAAGGATACAAATTCCAAGGCCCACTAATAAGCTATAAGCCCGAAGAAGAAGAGGATGGGAACATACGTCAAACGAAGAAAGAAGTACACTCCCACACCACAACCAATTGCCAATATAAAAAGATTTGCAGCACTAAGAAACAACGACATCAACACCACATTGCCTAAATGAAAAGAAGCAATAACTTCAATTGCCATTTCGAAAAGATGTACCGAACTAACCAACAACAACTTGTCAGACAAGCATCAAAAGAAGGGAGAGTCCAGGAATCTCTACCTGCTGTCCCGCAACCCCCAAACCCCGCACACATATACATAAACATCCTAGCTGGGAACATCAAACAGGCGCTAAGAACATATACTGGCATTGCCTGGGTGGGATCCTGACTTCGGCAAGCCATTGCCGAGCAAAGATTTTCTACCATGACCACGACATACAGGTGCTTGGTATCGTATTAAAAAGTAAGGGACAGTCTAGGGCACACCCCTCCCCTTGCGGTTCCATAACACCATCCCCGGACATGGACAAGCTATAAATCGTGGGACGGTCCAGGCTGCGCGACTTGCTGCCTCAACATATACAACTCAGTCTTCAGTTTGGCCTTTGAAGACCACCAAGCCAATATGATCTTTTCGGACTCACCATCTTCATATAAGCTGCCCTAAAAGTTGTAATGGATGGCCTACGTCCAGCTAATTGAAAATAAATCTAGACCCCATAGAAGTACGCTAAGTACGCACAATTCCAACATGAAAATTTATTCTAAATCCACAACTCACCAACATCAATTGCTTAGGTGCCTTACACAAAGTTGGTATAGGATCACCGTAGGCACAACTGGTACAATTTGACCGAAGCCTGCCCGGCTGAGATAAAGCCAGGTAGACATGATCCTTTTTGGTGGGGGTGGGGTTGAGCGGGGCGGGGGTATGTTGCGGGATCTGCCGTTTGTGGGGTGGTGTAGTAACGTCCGAATAATTTCGTGGTAACCATACTCATACCTCGGCAAGGAGTAAGGCCCAGCTCGGTTCCATGCGCCCTATTAAAAGGACAGCCGCCCAGCACTGGACCGCAATCAGGTCGAACATGGACCCGATACAATACGCGACTATAATCCATGGCTTGGCTTGGCTTGGCCCAGCAATGACTAGTCAAAAAAAGATGAACTTGTTCAACGGCTTGAAAGACAGTTGATTTGAATGGTGGATGCAGCCTATATGGTGGAAAGGCCTGAATAGGAATTGATGTAACCTGTTCCCAAAGACTGTGACAAGTCACCAGCCTAAAAATAACCAGGGATCTAGCGAAAAGTGTGATAGAGGATTAATTGAAGAAATAAAAGACGCTTCATCCGGTCTAAGTATGTGAGAGTGGGAACATTAAAACATGCCATTTATAATGTCATCAAAGTGATGTGTTTTGAGAATACCTACTGAATTTCAGAGTGGTCTTTTGTCAAGTGGGAATTAAACCAAAAAAATGAAGAATATATAATAAGAAATGTGATGGAAGAGGAGTGAAGAAGATCATAGAGAACTGGGCAAAAAGGAGAAAGGATAAAGAAGACAGGGTGAAAGCGCAGGAAAAATTTAGATCCATGGGACAACAACTGGATACCAGACGATGAAAACAAGAAGACGAAGAAATAAATGATAGAGAAAGAGCTGGTGGAAGAACTGGAGAGAATAGAAGAAAAACCTTAAGGCCCTTATCAAGGCCACCCAATTACCTTGAACAGATTTATTCAAAATTTGCCAAATCTGTATGAACCCTATCCATTTTGTACCTGTATTGTTACAGGTGGATTATTCATGCTCATTTCCCTTGACCCTATCCATCTTTGTCCCTATATCGGCCCAGGGTCTTTTTCCTTCTTTGGTATTATATGCTTTATATCGCCCCCCCCCATCACTACTAATGTAGTAAATAGTTACATACATACATACATACATACATACATACATACATACATACATACATACATACATACATACATACATACATACATACATACATCTCCCTGCCTTCCCTCTGTCCCCCTGCACCACTCCTCCACTACCAAAGATAAATTATTCAGTGTCCTGCACCGTCATGGACACGTATTATGTGTACGTAATGGCATCATTTTGGAAATACCTCTACGAGATATATATCAATTCCGGTTTTAGATTATTTTTATGCTGTTAATAGTACAATTATTTCAGGGTTATGAATAATGTTACGATTTAAAATGGTATGAAAAGTTCAAATAAAATAGAATCCTGCTAGTGTTAATTTCTAAACACCTCTTTAACATTTAGTCAAATGTTCAACGTTTTATAAGGTATACCTGAATAACCCAGGAATAATTTTTCTACACGTGTGACTCATATTATATAGTATGACTACTGAAAATCTATTTACAGGTAGATTAATGGAAGCCACCTACGACAAGTTTGAAAATCGAATAAATATATTATCAATCATTGCCCAGCACTACAATGCTCAAAGTTGGCTCTGTATAACAATGTAAATTAAACATTAAAACCAAGGGTATGAAAACAAACATAAACAACACCCAGTTGTAACCATGGTGTCACACAGAATTGAGGTAAGGTTGATGATATATAAATCAGGGATCTGAGGCAGGTTGGTACCGTCTGTATTTTGTTTACAAAGGGGAAGAAAAGTGTTAACAAGTTTCTACCTTTAGATTGGAAAAGAGGATAAATTTTCGATATAAAAACGTCATACAGTACTTGAACCAAGCGTGGAAACAGATAAATAGGTAACTTTTCTTAATTAGTTAAATTAATTTGCTTCTTTATTTTGTCTTTTTTGGAGCAATTACTTAATTTGGACTTCTTGATTAACGGGAATTAAATAAAGTTATTATTATTATTATTATTATTATTATTATTATTATTATTATTATTATTATTATTATTATTATTATTAACTGCAATTATTTTCCTTTTCACATTTACTAAAAACAAAATAGGATACCCTCTTGAAGATCTTCTCAAATGAACAGAAAATATTGAAAACTTTTTATAAATGCACTTCTAGGTAACCTTTACCGTTCAGAAATTTATTTCTTTGACAAAAGTAAGTTTGTAAAAATTTATTCGTGGAAAATATTGGTTCTGATACTAGATTTGTTTCACGTCTTTTTTATCAGTGGATAGACTTACAAATTATTTTTTTCATTACACAGAATAAGCTGTGCGAAGAAATTTATTTTCCCTGTTTTTAAGGCAAACAACTGCTCCCTCACCCCACACACGCCCCTAAAAAGAGCCGTTAGAGATCTCAGAGGCAGATATATAACTAAAATTACTAGTCTGTCATTTTCAACTCAAAATAGATTCCTTTTTTTTGAATGGTCTGAGCCAAACTTGTAACTGGATTCGATTGCATGAATTTAGACTTATATCCTTTGATGCCCGTTTCCTAGGAATAAAATCAAAATAACAGATTTTCCTTAAAGTTTGCTTCATTTTAGTCTGTTCATTTTATATTAATCTTCAAACAGTTTTAAAATAGTCAGCACTTTATATTAATATTCATCAATTTTACAATAGTCATCATTTTGTTTTAATCTTCAAACAGTTTTACAATAGTCAGCACTTTATATTAATATTCATAAATTTTTACAATAGTCATCATTTTATATTAATCTTCAAACAGTTTTACAATAGTCAGCACTTTATATTAATATTCATAAATTTTTACAATAGTCATCATTTTATATTAATCTTCAAACAGTTTTACAATAGTCAGCACTTTATAATAATATTCATACATTTTACAATAGTCATCATTTTGTTTTAATCTTCATAAATTTTTCAATAGTAAGCACTTTATATTAATCTTTATAGATTTTTATAATAGTCAGCACTTTATATTAATATTCAAAAAATGTTTACAATAGCCAGCACTTTATATCAATCTTCATAAATTTGCTTTACAATAAACATCATTTTCATGAAATTACCTATTTATTTACGATATTGGTCGTCCTAAGAAAATATGCTGAATATAATTTTTCATCTTGGAAAATCTAATTTCACTTAAGGCAAGGCTTCTCTGCATAAAAAAGAACAAGAGAAATGAGCTCCAAGGGAACGTCCGCTTTAAAGAAACTGGTAATTGTTCTGCTGATTTTCTGCTTCATTTTGGACCTGGTGGGTTTTGTAATCCCATACTGGTACTACACTGAAAGCACATTGCTAGGGGTTACAGTCAAGGCATATGGTGGTCTCTGGACAGTGTGCTCGCAAGCTTCTTTCCTTCTTACGTGTGGAGATTACGTAAACAGCACCTTAGTTGGTATGCAACATCTTTCTAACACTCTCATTGTCTGTCCGTCTGTATATCTATCTACCTATCTATCCTTTTAATTGTCCATCTCTTTCTCTCTTTCAGTCTTCTCATTTGTTGTTTCTACGAACATCCAAGACAAAGGTTCATCAGTATGTCAGTGTGTTATATTTGTTCTTTTGTCGGCCCCATTTACCGTTCTGGTGGCCTAGTGGTTAGAGCGTCCACCTCTTCATTTACTAACAATAAAATTGCATGAAATGAGCAGTGAATAATTTAAGAGGCTCATTGAATATGTTAACTAAATTCGAATTTATAAGAAAATGTTGGCAGTGCAAGGCGACAAATGTTTCACGAAAGATCGGACAGATTATTTTAATCCATAATGCTTGTTGAATGTTTTGTTTAATTTTATAGATGGGATTAATAAATATTATTAAATTTAATTAATTTAAATAATACACGAATATGCAGCATGCAATAAGTTCATTAAATAATAGTTAATAACAGGAGTATACTGGTCAACACATGATGAAATTGTTTATTTCACACACAAACACACACACATATATATATATATATATATATATATATATATATATATATATATATATATATATATATATATATATATATATATATATATATATATATATATAAGTTTATACAATGCAAATTTTGATTGAATTCTTGCCAGCCAGAAATGTTTTAAAACACTTTCACATCACCTCCTTGTTAATTTGTTTGTGTCTGAGTTAAATAAATAAACAAATAAATAAATGAATAAATAAATAAATACATAAATAAGCAAATAAAAAAATTATAAATCACATTGTCAGCGATTTAAATATATACCTTGCAATATATCAATGGGCAGTATGCCAATATTGCAAAATATAACATGCAATATGTTACTATGTTGACTATTGCAATATACACCCCGTAATATAATGATAAGCAAATATTCAATAATGCAAAATACTCCTACAATATAAGACGTTCAGTAATGCACTAAATACATATGATATGCTGATATAAAATTTTCAGAATACCAATATAGAACGTAATAATCAATATAATCCAAACTAGAAAAGAAAAGAAAAAGAAAAAGAAACGACATAGATATTGTGATGGCAGATATTCAAACTGTTATATTAGCTGAGCTAATCTATCCACGTCATTGTAAACCGAAGAGAAATGATCTTTTGCAAGACACGACAAGGTGTCCTTTATTTCAGTGACATATTTTGTAAAACGCACATTATCATAATCTTTATTCGCTCTTAAGCATAAAATGGAGAATGAATACATCACAAACTTTATCGTACAATGTCCTGAAATTTCATATTATTATTACTAATCATTCAAATTAAACACATCCGTAAGAGGTCACTGACGTTTTGCAAGGTATACTTAAGAAAGCAAATATTTTAAACTCAATCAGACAGGAAAACAAATAAGTTGTTTTAAAACATCAAGTAAGGCTTCTAGATACAAAGATTGGTCAGAATATAATCCTGGTAATTCTTTAGATCAATATAGAAATAAATATATTAGATCTCTAAGCAAATGAGAGAAAAATTAGGTTCATGAAGAATTTTAATTAGAGTTTCATAGATTAGATAAATGATCTTGACTTTCGTCATGCAAACAAGAAGCCGGAAGTAAGCGTAACACCGCGTGCACAATTCAATTAGTTACAGGTCGCCATTATTAACTCTAACACTGCGTCCATAATTAGTTGCAGGTTTACATTATTTTGTGCGTGTTTTATGCATGATCAGCAAGAGCTAAATTTCTGTCCTTTAAACGTACATCGATGAAAGAATGGCTGGTCGGGGTGTGTGTATGTAGCATTATGTAAATAATACTATGGTGTGTATGTAGCATTATGTAAATAATACTATGGTGTGTATGTAGCATTATGTAAATAATACTATGGTGTGTATGTAGCATTATGTAAATAATACTATGGTGTGTATGTAGCATTATGTAAATTATACTATGGAGTGTATGTAGCATTATGTAAATAATATTATGGTGTGTACGTAGCATTATGTAAATAATACTATGGTGTGTATGTAGCATTATGTAAATAATACTTTGGTGTGTATGTAGCATTATGAAAACAATGCTATAAGTAGCATTACGTAAATAATATCATGGTGAAGCATTTTGATAAAGAATGAAAAACTAATTTGTAATATTTTTAAGAAAATCATTTTCAAGGTGAACAGATGTAAAAGTGTTGTTCCTTACTAAATGGAAAGGACGCTACCAAATGTATACACAAACATACACAAGCACACGCACGCATAATACACAAACACAGACACACAACACAACCTTTGATTTGTAGGCACAATTTATTACATGAATATGTCTAACAATTGCCCGTTTTCCCCAATAATTTATTATATTCATACTTATAGAAATTCCCCGTTCCCCCCATAATTTATTTATATGCCTATTTCTATTAGTTGTCTTGTGTTTTCCAAAATTTAGTATATGCCTATATGCCTATTTCTATCAGTCGCTAGGTGTTTTCTTTATTGTATTATATGTCTATTGTTACCAGTTGCCCAATGTTTTCCATAATTGTTTTATATGCTGAATGCTTGAAATTAAGCATTTCGATGTTGATCTTTGTCGTTAAGTAACACTGACAATATTCTTTAAGATTTTTCAGTTTTAATAATAAGTGCAGTGTTGATGTTTTTATGTTTTACGACAAAAAAGTAAAAAGACAGACTAATCCATTCCTTCTGTATTTTAGATTATTTTTATACAGTTGAATATTACTAAAGAAGCTAATCTATAATTGGAACTTGCACATAGTCCGACAAAACGAAAACGATTCTGAATCTGTTATGAATAAAACTCGCCACCGGAGAATTTATATTTCTGGTTCTTATTTCAGACTGGTTTCGTGCCGTTAGAGCGTTCTCTGCACTTGGTTTCTTGCTGTTTCTTGCGTCCTTGGTGGTTGTCATCGTCCATTCCTGCTCCAAGTCAAAGAAGAAACTTCTGTACCTTGTAGCTGTATGTCTCACATTCGCAGGAGGTAAGTTCAACGACAAACATCAAAAGCTGTTTCAGACTGTCACAATTTTATTGCCTAAGTGTTGTCCGTAATAACACGTCTTCATAGATAGATCTGATTACAATAAACGTGGCTCTATAAAAATTATGTCTAAAGAAGGAGCTCCAATTCATGTGTGTTTTCTTTCATCCTGAATAGCTCATACGAAATAGGTAGTAAAATGATATTTAAAACGGGCCATAAATTTACCCAAATATATCGATATTTTTTCCCGATTATCATTCGGCTGTATTCTTTTAATAGTGCAAATGTTTGTCTTGACTAACATTTGTATCCTTTCAGGAACAGGGTAATGTTACTACTCGGTTCAAACCATATTTTTAAATTAAATGCATGTAATAACAATTGGCAAGCAAAGAATGATTTCCTAAATGATGCTTGAGCAAGGAAGCCAAATTTATCACAACTTTTAAGTGCAAGCTAGGTTTCTGTTTAATGTCCGAGTAGCAGGGCCAAATTAAATGGCTCACCGTACCTGGAAAATATTATCAGCAATTAATAAACATTGAACTGTCTGTCCAGACCCCAAAAAAACCAAAGCTTATTATTAATATTCCTACTCCGATACCGATATTATTCGCCTACTCACTGGTGTGAATACAAAATGTATCATTATTGTTCCAGTTTGCTGCACATATTAATTCTTCTCGCTAACCATACGTTGAAAAATCCTATATGGAACTAATATTTTATAATAATTTACTTTTTAACTTTATCATGTAAAGATTGATCTCATAGCATTACTTTCTGCAATTGCACCTTTCACAACATTTGTTTATTCTCAAAGTAAAATCTGGTGAAAAACTCTTGACGTTTTCATCTAACTGAACGGGGCATTCTTCTTTATCTTAAATCACTCTTTTGCTATATCAAAATTAGTCAGCATGGAATCTTATCTTGCTCCGTATTGTATGTCAAAGTATCACAATTATAGAGTTCTGAACATTGTATTTCTTTTTGTGCTTTCATAAAAGTTTCAACTGGAAAAATTCAATTATGTATGAATTTTACATTTGGACTACTGTTTCTTCTTTTATAGCGATTTGCGCCATGATATCTTTCGCCATATACGCCGGGAATGCCACGGGTAACTTAAACAAGTTCCATGCCGCCTTCTACATTACCATCGTCGCTTTCGTTCTCGGACTTGTGACTGGAATTCTGGGAATTCTTGACGCTTTAGGTATCATTGGTGGAAAAGTTGAGTCAGCAAGCTAGACATTTGGAACGATTCGTAAAGTTCCTAAGCTTCGTGCAATGGATAAAAAATAAATAAAGCTGGATATGTTTTGCCACATCTGTGATACCTTTTACCCTAACGTTATCGACTGCATTTGGCGATATGCAACATTTTGAATTTGTGATAGCTCTATGTAGTATTAACAGATTCGGTTCTTAAATATACACGACTGATACGTGTTGTCAATTTCTTGTCTACTACTTAAGTTAGTTATACCGTGAAAATATTTTAAAGGTATCGTGTGTCATCTTATTATGGGCCGAAGGTCAAATATAGTTTAAAAATTTAAAAAAAAGAGATATCATCATCGTCATTGTCGTTGTCATCAACATCATCATCATCAGCAAATGCAGCAGTACATAAGTACATATTATTTTCTAAGGATTGTCTATTGCCTTTAGCATCTGCTTCTCCATTTTTTCCATTTCTCTGATAATATTTTCTCTTGTTACGTTGTAGACAGTTATATTCTATGTAACACTCAGCTTTCCGCAGGAACGGGATGCAAAGTTACAAGCGTCAGAACGTCGACTGATGGAATAAGATTTCGTTGGTGATTTAAAAGCAATGATGCTGAGATAAGTTCATCAGAAATATATTAAGCCGGAGATGATCACGATAAAAGGTGGTATAACACAAAACGCCCAACTTGCCTATACAGACAAAACAATGAACTGAAAATTCATAGCATATGGTACAATATGTTACTTAAGACGTTATTGAGCAAAAGCTATCAAGCGATATAATTTCAGCAATTTCTTGAAATATTTTAAGCACATGTTATAATCATCTGTTTGTCTTATAATCTTATTTATATGTCAATGTCGCTTGTCATATCATACCGACTGCCATGGTCTATATACCTGTTTTGTGAATTTCTTTTTTTGTACGATCATTACTATTGTGTTTACAAATGATGTAATAAAATTACATTTCAGATTTTCACTTGTTTTGAAAGCTTATATTCCTGCAATACTTTGGTCTGAATTAGTAGTACATTTTTATGGCTACCATTGAAGTTATAAAGCCTTGACGATTGGGCATCTGTAATACTGGTCTATAAACAAACTATTTGAAAGGAAAGAAAGAATAACACTGGTCTGCACGGGCATCACTAATTTTGATAATTTTTTTAAAGGTTTTAGTGAAACACGGCTCCTAGAGATATTGGTTGGTAGTTATCACAACATATTTTTTTAGATGCTATGTATTTCTATTCTTTGACTTTTTGTCACAAATTAAGGTCTCCAATTAATATTTCACCTTTGCGATAAAACTTCTGAATTATTTGTCTATATAAATCTTTCCAAAAATGTATATTTCCGAATGTGAAAAGTTTAGATATGTGAACCAATTTCTAAAACAAATACAAGTTTGATATTACTGAAGGTTTGACTTTCTTAAACATTCCTTTCTCGGATATTTCTTTCTGGGGCAAAAATTCCAAATTTCAATAGTGTTAGCCGTATTTTCTGCTTTTCGTTTAGACAAAAAACGTGTACGTTGGATATTTCCACTCTCTTATTTTATATTCCCGTTTAAGTTTTTGAACATTTAAAATTGCAGTAGTTTAATCTGAGCTACGATTAAGTTGTATCTTGATAAAGAATAATTAAATATTGAAATAAATAAAAATGAATAAAATGTTTATAATAATCGTCACGAGGATCTAGTCGCCAAGGTTGTTGTTTATGCTCAGTCATATCAAAGAGATATCAATTATATATTCAGTCATATGAAAGACATATCAGTTATATATTCAGTCATATTAAAGACATATCAGTTATATATTCAGTCATATCAAAGACATATCAGTTATATATTCAGTCATATTAGAAGTGTATCAGCTGTATACCTGGTCATAAAATAAAATATATGTTCAATCCAATCATTGAAAATTTAATGTTTTAGAAACAAGAAACTGAAAAATTATTTCAAAAGGATGTTTGTAAAATATATTCGATAGCTCCCTTATTTGAGTACACCCGATAAATATGTACCGTTTGAAAAATACGCAAATACTCAAAACTCTTACCTTCTGGTAAAGATACACAGTCTGATAACTATACACCGTTTGATAAATATTCATATTCGGATAAATACACAATGATACATACGCATAGTCGGCTAAATATACACCGTTTGATAAATACACATAGTCTGATAAATAAACACTGCAAATATGCATCTAAAAATACGCAAAATCTGTCCAATACTACCTCGTCTAATGAATACACACTGTATGATCAGTCCGATAACTATACGCCGTCTGATAAATATGAATATACACCGTTTGATAAATATGGATTTTATAATATAAAAAAGGATCCTATGAAAACAAGATAGTGAATAAACACAAAATAATCTTACTGAACTGTTCCAGAAAAAAAGATCGAAACCAATATGTCGGTTAAGTGATAAAATGGTTGCTGAGCTTGTAATTGTTTACAAGTTTAAACAACCACGCGTTTGTTTGATACACCAAAGCTGGCATACTAAAAATGACTTAAGGACAACGAAGATTGATACACCAAAGCTGGCATACTAAAAATGACTTAGGAACAACGAAGTTTGATACACCAAAGCTGGCATACTAAAAATGACTTAGGAACAACGAAGTTTGATACACCAAAGCTGGCATACTAAAAATGACTTAAGGACAACGAAGATTGATACACCAAAGCTGGCATACTAAAAATGACTTAGGAACAACGAAGTTTGATACACCAAAGCTGGCATACTAAAAATGACTAAGGAACAACGAAGATTGATACACCAAAGCTGGCATACTAAAAATGACTAAGGAACAACGAAGATTGATACACCAAAGCTGGCATACTAAAAATGACTTAAGGACAACGAAGATTGATACACCAAAGCTGGCATACTAAAAATGACTTAAGGACAACGAAGATTATAACAATCGAAAACTATTTCATGCTAATTAGGTCGACATGTACATTTTGTTAATCAGTTTTAGTTCCAGACGTCGGTCATTACATCGTATATGTTGTCTATATAAATTCATTAGAGCCATTTTTACGGTCTCTTCCTTGACGGCTAAAGGACTTTTCTGATGTTTGCACCTATTTTAGACTTTAGCTTATTACTGCGATCAATCTCCGTCTGAATGAGCAAAATTTCTTCTTCCAAAATTTCGTTTTCCGCCAAAACCTTTGAGACAATCCGATCAACAGCGGTCGTACTTTTATGTTGATTGAAATAACATTCTGTTTTCCTTTTGATGAAGAGTCCAAGGAAGTCGGGACGCCCTCAACTGCTAAGGCTATAGGTGAGACTATTATGGTGGAGAACAGGAACATTCCTGTAAGACCGCCGTATCACTTTGGTTGGTAAACAAGAACTGTACTGGCTCAGTCAGCATATCAGCTCGAATGAATCCATATGCTGCCGATATACACATGAACTGTAATGGCTTAGTTAGCATATCAGCTCGAATGAATCCATATGCTGCCGATATACACATGAACTGTACTGGCTCAGTCAGCAAATCAGCTCGAATGAATCCACATGCTGCCGATATACACATGAACTGTAATGGCTTAGTTAGCATATCAGCTCGAATTAATTCACATGTTGCTATATACGTCAGACCATTGCCCGTATCTACAATTTCACTTGTGTGTCTTTTGAGACACCAAAATTATAATTACAACTTATGTACACTAAATCCATCGGATCTTCAATCGTAGACAAGACTTTCCATTGCCCTTGGTAGAATATTCAATCGTAACCCAAATTTCACATTGCCTTGGTATTATGTAGACAGCTTATCACCGATATAGAATTACACCTCTCAATTTCAACTAAACGCATGCTCGCGTCAGAAAACAAAAATAGATGCCGCATTGTTCCTCACTCTCACAACCAATATCCTACGTCTTGAGTGTTGGGTGACTGTTGTGTTTCACCTTATGAAAACATGAATCTATCTGTCTCTTGAACCTGTAGGATGTCTTTTTTGAGCTAAAGGTATTGGCTTTATTTTATTCCTTGTTGTTTCTGAAAAAAACTCTTAATTGTATCAGCATTACGCTTGATATGGTAGTCGTTTCGATCAATCAATATATTTGCGCATGTCTTGACTGCTTGTTGAACATATTTGTGCAGATTTTCGTATGTATTTTGTATGTTCCTAACACGCTCAGCATAGCTGTTAGTATGTCGGCTTTATAATGCTATCGCCCCAATGAAAATAAGTTGTCGGACACAGAACCTAAAGATTTCGTCCACAAAAATGTTTCATAATAACATATGCTGCCATGTGTATTTTCAGTGAAGAAGCAAGGTCCATCCAATATGACTGTTTAGCACTAATCTTTAACTACTAAACATAAAGCGTGAATGTAGCATGTTTTCCGAATGAAGATAAAAGAAACGTAACCAAATTTCCATCTTTTATTTGTGTTTCTTTATCTATTGCAATGAAAATTTTGCAAACGTCTGTCAAACCAATTTCTTAGCGGTACGAATACTCCATTGTATCAATTATAGACATTTGACTAGAGCAAACAATTACATTAGGGAATTATGACGTTCAAACCGACAAAAGTCAAAAGAGCTGAAACTTCGACAGGAAAGAGTTTCTGCTTCAAACGTAATGATTCTGTCATGTTATGAAGCACGGCCAATGTGGTAGTACTTAGAACCATCCCTCATTTTATGATAATGCATGCGGAAGTAATAGTCATTGTCACGTTTCCATAAGTTCATGTACAAGATCACAACCTACCATGGTTAGCCTTAGATAATGTGAATACAATTCTAGCACCATAAGCAATTATGTCTTCTCTTTAAATCCAACATAACAATGTAGATGCGACACAATAATGTTTGATGCTGCAGTTAGTTTACAACAATGTTTGAAGTGCAGGAATATTTTAGTTCGACACTACCATTGCAGTTGCAAAGATTCCATTTCTGATATTGAACCCATCATAAAATGCATGAGTCAAGACGATATTAATACAAACGTCATCCGTCCAAAGGATAAGATTATTCGCATGACACGCCTCAAGAACATTCGAATATATAAAGCTTGAGCCAACTTCCTTGCCTACTAATTATGTTTGCAGTATGGCGCGAATGTATATCTCAGATGGGGGCTCAAAATACATACTAGTATAATCAAGTCAAGCCCCACCTACTTGTGTATGCCCTCCTTCTAGTAATATCCTTGGGAAAGTAGCTAATATATAGCATACAGTCTAAAGAATTAGGCATAGGAATGAATGTGACAAATTTTGGAAATAATTTAATGCCGCAATAGGCACGGAATCATGTCAGTTGTGCCAGATTTAACTTCATTAACCTTACTTCCAAAAGAGCAAACGGTCCTCATTTAGCATGGGTAGAGTTTATCAACATTACGAGCTAGCGTAGCCATTGCAGCCTGCAGGTTCATATACTAGTTTGTAACCGGGCCATCACTATAAATATTTATAACTTATTCACCGTTAAATCAGAGGTAGCAGGCATCATAGGGTCGTTGAAATGTCTGTTCTTGCTAGCCGATATTCCAAATCGTGCCGATAGGACCAGAAGGAACATAGTTCTCCTCTGACACTGTTACTAGGTTGTTTTTTCTTTTTGTTTAGGGGGAGGGTTTTGAACTCAATCTTCAGATTTAGCAAATATTTTGCCCATTAAAAGATTTTAACTGACGAGGTTAGAGTTCGTCTCCTCTACCAACATCTGTTGTTGACTTTCCCGATGTTTAAATAGGTCCAATGAGACCGAATATCACTAGTTTGATTTAGATTTCTTCTACGACTAGTTTATCAAGCTTTACGTTGGGTGAATTTGTAGGGGGGTGTCTTTGTATTCTGTATTACGAACGTGGAAATGTTGCCAGCAGTCGCACTGAAGACGCAACGCATTATTGGCTCTATAGGAACATGAAAATATGTGACTACTCCAACAGATTCGAAAATAACCACGTTATTTTCGGTATTGTACTTAGAGTTTTCATGGATCTATCCATATAAGCGCACAGATTTACTATGATCTATTCTCCTCGTTTAACTTAGGAATGTTACCCGAACCTAAATTTGTGACGAGACATATTACCCAAGTTGTCGAAAATGATTATCTAGTTTAATGTATGCTGACAGCGCGTCTAATATACGCTACAGTGATCTTGAGGAAGGCTTCTGTCTTAAAATGACCTGCATTGATTTTGACTCGTGCCACGCAGTCTGTAATGTTTGGAGCCATATCATCGAATTCAGCGTGCAGTTCTCTAACATTTATATAAAAAACGGCATACCTGTCTGCACATGAATACCATTACTTGTAACTTCATGTCCTCTGATTGGTGCTACGCGCTCGTGTTCTGCTGGGCCCAAGAGACCCCTATGTCTGTATCACGTTGTGTGAGAAAATTTATTAACAATTGGTCTTGTTTATAAATGTCCTCTGAAGGAATTCGTAATTCAAAGTACTTTGGGTAATGTCAATACGTGCTATATAATATTACGACTTTAGATCGATTCTGAAACAAGGAAAATACCTGACGGTGAATTAGCCATTGCTTTAATTTCAAAATCGCGGTTACTTCCTTTGAAGAAACATGCCGCGGGGAGAGAAACTCTGTTGTTTTCAGCAGTACTGTTGTCGGTCGGCTTGTGCTTGGAGGCCGGAAACCCAACACTAAAACACCTCAGTGATACCACCCAAGACCTTTTTCAAAGAGACCACTGATATCCAATCAGAACTAAGATAGTCAAATTTTGTGCGTGTTTCTCACGCAGCCAGACATTATTCTGTTTAATCAATTGTGAAAGAATCAGTGCATGTCTGGATATTGACGAGAGCAGACCGTAGGAAGTTGGAGACAATAGACTGCGCTTCAAGTGCCGAAGTTGTGTGCTCGTTAAAAGGGCGGTAAGTTAGTTCTAGGAACTTCAGACGAGATTGGAACAACAAAGGCTTCTGAGGAAGCTTTTACGGGTGGGAAGGGACTCCAGCTGTAGATTTGAGAGAAGACGTGGAAAGCACGTAGAGATTGACTGTTGTGCAATGAAAGAGGGCCAAGATAACGGAAACGAGTGTACCGCAAGTACCGGCAAGGAGGGCAGAGAGAACGGAAACGTGGCTATCTAAAATACCGACAAGGAGAGAAGGGAAAGTATTACAAGGCGGAAATTTACTGATGAGTAACACCGAAGGGACACGGGAAAAAAAACACTCTCACCTTTAATTCGCGAGATGAAAAAATTGGCAATTTGGATAGGTCGTGTAGTGATTGGAAGCAATTGCATTGAAACATTTTCCAGTATTGTGGAATACTGTTTTATTGTTTATTAAACTGTTATACTTTCACCTTATTAATTTTATACTTTAACACCTAGACCATCGGATTTGCTGACTAGGGGCTAGGAGCTAATTAACCTTTAAATTGTCCGTTCTTCTCCGAAGTTAATAATAATTCCGTAAGAGGCACGTGACCTCAGCAGGTGCTGCTCGAATAGTATTATGTACGCAACATATTATCTCTCCCGTCTATGTGTAAGACATTATTAACTCTTATTAAGTCACTTTAGTCCAAAAAATTAAAACTAAAGGCTACTGTATATAGGATGCTCATTAACACACTACATTGCCTTATGTTCAACCAAAGACTCTAAAACAGCCATTCCGTCTTTACATTGTTATTGCACAATGAAGTAGACCGACAATCTTGTTAATCTTCTTGACACAAGAACGACATGATGCTTCGTAAAAAGTAAACGCCTGAGACTAACACAAACCAAGCTTTATCATGAACCACCCGATAGTCTTAGAGCATCATGCAACGAGATGAAGTGGGAATTGTATTTTTATGAATTCATTTCAGAGAACCCGGTTTATGATGATGCAATGAGAAAATTTATAATGCCAGACATGGTACCAGCACCAAAAGGAGGGTTCGCACAGCTTTGATTTATGAAATATTAGAGCCTTGGCCAGAATGCATTTTTGACGCAGCTTTATGCCATGTTTTACCTACCGTCTTGGAATTTAAATGCTAACATGGTGTTGCTGTAATCAATCAAACTTACGATATATCAAACCGTTGAGAAAAAAAAACCCCACTACAGCTCATAATTCCAAAATTTAGTTTAAACTTACAATAAGAATTGTATTTATGTTTTCAATTTTAATATAAGCTGTATATAGGATCTAGTAAAACTTCGACTATGGACTATCGCAGACTTTTGACCTACACATAAAGTCAGCAGATAAAGTTTATGCTGCTTTTAGTACTGTTCTATGCCGATTGTCAGCATAAGATACGAGCCTATATAACATACAAGCCTACATAATAAAAACGCCTGATCAGCAATTACGTGGTGTATTTAGTCTGTGTCATGGTATCGCGGACTGGATTAGGTTTAGGTCTCCATTATCTTGCCAAGCACAGAGATATTCTTGAGCGTCATGAAGTCCTTTTCAAACTTAGACCACATTTGCTTTTTGCATTTTGCTTGCAAGTCCAAATTTAGTTCGATATAAGGATCCATCCATGTGCTTTCGTCAAACTCAACTGTGATTAGTTCGATCTAAGGATCCATCCATGTGCTTTCGTCAAACTCAACTGTGACACCATACTTGGCACCAAATTGTCTAGGAAATAAAAGGTACAAAATAAGCCCAAATTATAGTTTATCACTTGCACTTTAAAATTTCTAGCCATGAGACCCATTTAAAAAATGTCTAATGCAAAACTTAATTATTCCGTAGTTGTTTTATCATTATTAATGTTTGTTCCCACAAACAACAGTGAATTAGGCCTTTTATCAGATAATACTTTGTATGCTATCTAACAAATCCTTTAGGGAGATTTGAACATTTATATTGACAATATAATACTGGGCTTAGTTGTAAAACGTCATGAGATATTACACATGTTAGAACAGTAAGAATAAAACACAATCATCATACTTATGGATACTTCAGTAGTTTATTTAAGATATCACACCGTACTGTTTTTCAATGAAACGATAGTGTGGCCAATTAATAGTGCGTTCCAAATATAGAGATATTTTATATAATATTATGTAAACTGTAAAGTTAAGAATGGCCTAAACCCATTAAATCCTTTCTAAATCTGAGTATTCGAAAAGCTTTAGTTTGTTGGCAGATCTAATATAAAGACTGTCTATTCAAAAAGCCTATACTTACCGAGGCCAAATCCATATTATTTACCAAGGAAGAAATCCTAGCGGCCGCCGCAACGATGTAAATAAGGTGTTGGGAAAGATATTAACGAAAACATCACTACATAAAAACAACACGCAAAGATGTATGTACTAACATACATACAGTGAAAAGCAGCCATAGGACCCCAGATTTTATCGGCTTTTATCGTCTTCTGGAAGAAGAAAAAGATGCGCGATTACAAGCTCAACATTATTGTGTCAGATCGTGGTTATATGACTTAGTTGGCTGAACCAAATTCTCATAGTATCTCTGCCAAAGGGGTGATTGGTTTGGGTTTACAGTTGGTGAGAACAAAAAATAAAAAACAACAAAATCAGTCCAGTGGCCGAAATAGTAGCATTAGCATCTGTGTAACCATCTACAGTGAATGCTCACACAAACGTCTTCATCAGCTGCATAACCTATCGCCTCACAAAACTGATGGAACAATCTAAGTTAGCAATACGCCTCTTGAAATTGTTGCTGAAGTCACTGACATTTTCCAACGTCTCCTAAATGACGATGCAGTGGAAAAATCTGTATTTGCAACTTTGACGACTGAGAAATACAACGCGTTTATGACTTATAATATTTGCATTTGAGCGATGAAACTTACGAAATCGTGAAAATACCTTTAAAAATAGGGGAGTATATTTCACGCCGACTGCGGAACATTGAACAGTACACCCAACTTCCTCAAAACCCAGTGTCAGAGAGCTAAAGTTAATGGAGCCTGATGTCAACTTTTCAAGATCAATTTTTAGGCTTACGATGAGATTAGGCTCTCAACGTAAAGCAATGAGATCGCAAAAGCATGCTAGCGCCAGACGTTGGGGTGGCCCGAGAGGGAACACATCGCTAGCGTCATTTTCATCCATAGCTCTAACATCGTGACTGGAATAGTACAGACCACCACTACCATCTCTGTGTATCTCGCACATGGGATGCTATCAGGCCATAGAACACAATTAATTTTACTATATTCTCTCTACATTTGTTTCTCAGTACTGAAATTTCCACTGTGTGACAATTAACACAAATCATATGTTAGTCTAAAACACCTTCAAAGATGACTTTACGGTTTAGTTCTTGTCAAGGGTCGACCTGCATTTTTGGAGAGGCTGAATTGTAAACAAAACACCAAAAAAAAACGGAACACAGATTTCACTTCCTGATCATCACCATGACATTATTACTCAATGTGCACAGTCGCCGAAATACACACAGACAACATTTTAAAGAAAAAACAATTGCCTTTAAATCCTTACCAAGAATGCCAAAATCTAACTCTAGTATCACCACCAATTTCAGACAGGAAAAAGTGATTTACATTCGTGGGTACTAAACCGGATTTTATTAATTGTGTACTGGTTCCATCAATGACTCCTACGTGGATATAAGTACCAGCGACATGGCTAGTCCTGACTAGGTGTTCTGTATGAGCCAAAGTTTTATAACAGACCAGAACCCTACCGCCAATATACTTGCCTTCCAAAAGACCCCACTAGGAGAGCATGATGCAGGTTATTTATGCAACGAGACATTCACCGTTGTGTGGTGGATGGAGCGAGTCAGAATTTTAAAGGTATGCCATTAACTTAGTGATCCATCTTTCCTGGGCGTGGAGAGATTTAGAGACCTTATTAGTAGGTATGGTCATGGGGTATACGTAGGTCCATAAGGAAGGACTCCCATTTTACAACTACTCCTTATACTGGTCCGCATTTATGTTATTTTATCCTCTTTAGTGCATTCAATACAGGTCAGTCCCAACTATTGATAACTACAGACCTATGCATGTGGTTAAAATATTAATTTATTATAAAAATATATTGACTCCACCATGTTATGCAGCTAATACCAAGCTATATTCATTGTAATATGAGGCCACATGCCTTAAGATTTCGTTTATACAATTGACAAATTGACAGATTTTTACCTGTATATATATATATATATATATATATATATATATATATATATATATATATATATATATATATATATATATATATATATATATATATATATATATATATATATATATATACAAAACTCAGTCATTAATGTTAAATGTTTAATTTATTTTTAACTTCAATCTTTTAACTATTAATAGTTTTATTGAAATTCTATCTTCTTCTCCAAACGGATTCATGTGATTCTTTACTTTTTTAATTCTGTCTATCCATCCATCCAACCAACCAACCATCCATCCATCCATGTGATCAAGAACATCTATCAAGTTCCTCTCATTTCATTCTCATGATAAAGACCATCTGTCAAGTTTCACAAATTCGTTCTTTCTCATTATAAAAGATCATCTGTCAAGTTTCACCTATTTCATCATTCTGATGAAGATCATCTGTCAAGCTTCACCTATTCCTTCATTCTCCTGATAAAGAAAATCTGTCAAATTTTACCCATTCCATCATTCTCATCATTGAAAGCTCATCTGTTAAGTTTTCTTGACCTGTCGTTTTGTGTTGCACTGTGCAATAGCATATTGGAATATAACGTAAAAAAATTATATCATAATATAATAAGCAAGATGAATGACAGATCAAGGTAATAATAATAATAATAATAATAATAATAATAATAATAATAATAATAATAATAATAATAATAATAATAATAATGATAATAATAATAATAAATATTTTATATTTCCAGCTTGAAGAAGCTAAAAAATCTTGTTCGTTTAGCTGATGCATTAGAGTTTATTTCCATAAGATTACGAAAAGTCTAAGTTATAAAGTTAAATTAGCAAAATACCTCAAATATGAAGATGTTTTTGGTCAGCAACATAATTTTATTTTCCCATTTGAAAATTATAAAAATAACACAAGCACAGACAATATATTGTTTCAACTTCATTAGTGAAACATTTCCTTATATATATATATATATATTCAAAACACACATGCATACACACACACACAAACACACACACACACACCTATATATATATATATATATATATATATATATATATATATATATATATATATATATATATATATATATATATATATATATATATATATATATATATATATATATAAATGTTTGTATTAAAAGAGTCACAATAAGAGGGGTAAAAACAAATAAAGAGAAGTTACGATGTATATAGGTTGCTAAGTTATACATTAAATTTCGCTTGGCTTGAAATTAGGCTTTGTTCTAGTAAGTAAGGTGAAAAGATTTATTTTCGGTCAGTTAAATTTCGGTGCTCACTCTTGAAAATATTCTGCTTACCATCTCATGTAATGTTATTGAATGCAAACTACGTCTTTAATAGGAAAACAATATTCTAACACGAACGAAAACATTTTGTCCCGTGCCCATCTACCTGTCATCAATACTCGGAAGATAAAGCAATAGCGTTTTAATACTCTTGGGAACCTGTACTAAACACGTACACGTGTCTAGTTCACCTGTACTAAACATATCCACCTGTGCTACCTTGCTATGTATAGGAATCGTCTTATCGAGTGCACTCGACTAATCAATTATGAAAATGGATTACTTTTGAAAAAGTCAAAAATAAGAATATATTTTAATTATATGCTGTGAAATGCCAATTGACTAGATTTTATAAAATATTAGCCTGCCATTTATTTTTTCTGCACAGCTATTAGTGATTTGTGAAAAACATCAGTGAACTGTTGAGTATGTTTTGATAGGAGTAATCTAACATCCCAGATGTAATTTCCCACGGTAAAAATGACGATATACATAATATTGCGAATATTACTAAAACACGCATGGGTACTCTGACAAGCCTGGAAACAGAAAATAAAAATAGAAAAGGACACACGTGGGAAGAATAATACAACAAAGTCAAGTCCTATAATGAGGGACGAAGTAAACAATGTACCTATGGAAGTTAAGCAGATAAACATAAAGGAAATCGCTGTACAATCGTGGTGTCATGACGAAGAAGTGGGGTAGGGGACTGATGATAAATAAATCAGGGACTAGACACGATTTGGTAGTTCCTGAATTAGGTACGCCAGTCGAAGGTGTTGTGATTATGATGTCATTAAGAATTTTAACGTATCTTTAACCATTTTTCAGTCATATTGCTACGATGTCTGCAGTGTGGCCGTTTATATTGATGTCTAGCACTGGAACATCATGCCGCTGACATGTAGCATGATGTCCCACCCAGTCACATTATTCTGACACCAGTCCTAACACTAACCTCTTAATGCTGAGCGTCAAGCGAGGCAGCTGTTAGTGCCATTTTTTGTAAGTCTTTGGTATGACTCGACCGGGGATCGAAACCATGACATCCCGCATTAGAGGCGGACGCTCTAACCACTAGGCCAGCGGAGATGGTTTTGTAAAGTTCAGATTTTGAAAATAACAATTATAAAAGAAGACTGTACAGAACTAGGAACAGGTTCGAAACTAGATAATTAAGTAACTTTCTTAATTAGATTAAATTCACTTTTTGGGTTTAGTCAAAGAAGTAGATAGTTCTGACTATAAATGTAGAAGTTTATTATTATTATTATTATTATTATTATTATTATTATTATTATTATTATTATTATTATTATTATTATTATTATTATCAGTATTAGTGTATCCAGATTTATTTGTGCCTGAATGTATGGGGCAGATGATGAAATTAAATTCTCAACAAGAAGTACACATCAAAGTATTGGTATGTATTTTTCTTAAAGCATCATCATTCAACCATCTCTTCATTAACTACTCCAGCTTTATCTTAATATGTAAGGAACATTCTAATTCTACGACACACATCATCAAGAAATGTCTGCCCTTATTATATTAACCCCATTTGTCGCAATTTATTTGCCCAGAAAGCCATTTTTTTATTCAAACTAACATAATGCAACAGTCATTTAATCTTTGTTTGGCATACAAAAAACGTACCTGTAGTTATTGATATCGCTTTATACATTCGGATATTACCATTCTACTTTATCCACAAGTCGAATTTTTTAAAAACGAAACCGACCCAAGCAGCGAGCTGAGAAGGGATAATGCTGATGCAATGTGATGTGTTTTAAAAACTTATAAATTCTACATAAAAGGATATGAATCAATAATAATTATTTCAAGTATTATATTATTAGTGTTATGTTGATATTGGGACAGAAGAGAAGGCACCCGTTACACGTTTTTTCTTTTTTTTTCGGGGTGGGGATTGGAAAAGGTCTTTATGTGTGTATTTTGGAAGTGGGTGGGTAAGCGTTTTGCGTTGCTCCTCGCAGAGTCCCCCTTAACTCAGAAAGAGGCTTGAACGTCGTCCCTTGTCTGATTCAAATCCACATCAAATCCAAAAGTGGTTCAATGATATAGAAGAAACGTTTCTTGCTTGGCCAAATGAGATCAAGACACGTGTTTAAACACGGCCTGTTTAGCTGACAACTCGAGCTCTTTTGGCAGACCCATTACATGTGTGGTCTGCTCAATATAGTCTGATAATGATTTTTGTTTAGCAGAAAAGTCTGAAAGTGTTACTAAAAATTTTAGGTATTCAACGTTTTATTAACTACTGCTCTCTTTAGAGACATGTTTTATGTTGGAGTGGTAGATACCCGAGAAAAGTTCATTGTCATTAACATCACTGAAGTTGCGGTACTAGCCCGCTCCAAAGGTTTGGGAATAACCGTGGGTTACAGTTTTATCCAGTCAAAATCAAACGAGACCTCGGACTCTTCGAGTGCAGTCTACAAAGGCGGGTGAATTCGTGCTCCATATTCTCTTTAGTCCACTTTATCACATGGACCGCAGTTAGTCTGGTTCCGAAGACGTAACAGTTCACCGCAGCTCCCGATTTAATTATTATGGAAATCCGCAGATACCCGGATGTGATTAATTTTTTCCCTATATTTTTATATAGGCAACAATTAGCGACTCATACAACAATTAGCGGCTTCTAAAATGACAATGATTATAATGTTTCCAATAATTTGATATGGACTACAATTAGCGGCTTCCACTATAATTGGCGGCTTCTAAAACACTTTTTTAAATCTACGGATCCGTTAAAAGAATTTAACGGCTCCAAAACAGCTGAAGCTCAGTCTACTAAAAACATTTTGATCACAGCCGCGTAGCTGCTGCTTTCAATAAATAAGAGTCTAAGTGAAACGAAAGGAACACTGTTAACGATAGAGATACAAAACAGAAAAAGGAAGGTAAACGTTCGCTATAGGCCTCTTTTTCATCCCTTGCAAATGAATTTTCTGTATTTAAAACTGACAGGAAGAGATCAAGTATTTCCCTTCAAATCCGCTACTAATGCTACGAGACATATTTATAATTCAGGAGCATATGATAACATTTAGTGTACGGTATTTCTTAAGCTTTTTCTGGAAAATTTAACTTTTGTATTCTAGAAACTGATAATATTCTTTCTTTCTTTCTTTATAGGGTTTGTGCAATGACATCTTTCGCAACATGTATGATAAGAAAGTGGCAGACACTCTCAGCAAGTTTCATGCCGCCTTCGACATTACAATCGCTCTTTTCTTTCTTGGATTCTTGACCGGAATTATGGGATTTCTAGACTTATGGGACATTAGCAAGTTGGATGAAATATTTTTAGCTGCAACTACGTAGCATTAAGACATTTGAAGTTATATAGATTAACAAGATAAATGTATACCAGTCGACATCTTCTAAATTGCTAAAATCAAAATTATGTTTTCCATCGAAGCTGGTACTTAATTGCTTCCAGATATTCTTATACATTCTCTTTATTTCTTATAAAGATATACACATTAGTATTTTTAAAAACTCTGATATATTTGAATTACTTTTGATTGAACTGGATTTTAATAAGACCGTGACAGATTTGAATTACTTTTAATTGTATTATAATTGATGCTAAAATGTTAATAAAAACTTTATAGCTGTAAGTATGCCTTGAACATTTTTTAAATTAATGCTAATAGAAAATCTATTTTTAAAACTATTAAAACTTATCCAGGAACCCTTTATCAAATCATTCACAATTCTAATGCCTTGGTGAAAAGTGTTTTGCAATTTACACTTTTTTCATTTATTATCATATCTATGTTTCTAAAATGTTCAGATATGATTACTGTTTATGATCTAGTTGCTCTAAAAATGTTTCAAAGACATCTAGCCAAAATTGATAAAGATCCGTTTTCATTGAATTAAAATGTGAATAAAATATATTGTAAAACAAAATTGTAACAAACGTTTCAATTTTGTATCAACTCCATGGTCTTAAAATATGTAACAGAAAGAATCAAAAGCAATAAGTTCAGTAAAATTTAATAATCTTTTCTTTCATTAGCATACGAAGTGAAAGTTCAAGTGGAGCTTACAGTACTGTGAATTATATCTCACATAATAATACATTGTCTATCACAAGCCCAAACGTATAGTATATTCTGGGATAAATTTAAATGGTCTTTAATGTGCATTTGTATCAATAATGTTAAATGTGTTGATGTGCCGGTAATATGCAGACTGTACATTGCTAAATAAACTGTATTCAGATGGAGCAAAAACTGGGAAAGAGCACCTTTTTCTAGGACTTTTGAAATCAGTGAGAGGTTAGAAACAGTCTGGTAGTTCTATAAACCATTCATGTCATGTGTCAGTTTCTTCAACATAGCTTAACAATGGCAGCCTTAAAAAACAACGAAAATTGCAAGGTTGAGATGAAAGTATTGATAAAATCGGTTTGTGAAGGCGATATTGAATCGAAGGACTAAATTAGCAGATAATTGTATGTACCAAGTCCATAGAAACAGGTTCAAATGCTGTTATTTGTATGCCGTATATATTATGTATGATAAATGTATGTGGCGATTAGTTAACTGATATTTTGTTATAAAGCTCATCTTTGAACTTTGTCACTGAATAAATTTGCACACAGGTCCGTTAGATCGACCAGAGAGAAAATAGTTGTAAGTGACAATAGTTTTTTTTTGTTCGCAATCTTAAAGAGCTCTTTGAATCGGGAACTTTCAGTGACATCGTTACTCTTGTAGGCTGCCATTGCGGCATGAACTATATTCCTAACATTCGTCTTAGCAACATAATCGATCTGTTTATCAATTGAAATATCAGTGGAACCCATATCTACTCAGTCTTAATGACTTTTTTTTAGCAGTTCGACCCTAATACTGTTGTGAGATGGACAACACATCGAAATCTATTTATTGGACACTTTGCTGCTTGGGCAAATGAGAGAGAGAGAGAGAGAGAGAGAGAGAGAGAGAGAGAGAGAGAGAGAGAGAGAGAGAGAGAGAGAGAGAGAGAGAGAGAGAGAGAGAGAGAGAGAGAGAGAGAGAGAGAGAGAGGTGGGGTTGAGTGTGATATGGATTTTTAACTTAGCTTTAACAATTGTGCAGTCATGTCACAACAATTTCTGCAGTGTGACAGTTTATAGCGATGTCTAACACGGAGGCTTCATGCGGCAGACAATTAGCATGATGTCCCACCCAGTCACATGATCCTGATACCAAGCAAACCAGCCCTAAAAGTAACCGCGTACTGCTGAGGCATACTGAGGCAGATATTAGTACCAATTGTATCAGTCTTTGGTTTGATTCGGCCGGGTTTAAACGGACGCTCTAGCCACTACGCTACCGATGCGGTCAGGTACTATTTGTTCCCATGTCTTAAGCATTACTGTTATTTGAATTTTAAGGCATCCAGTCGTCGATAGAGCACTCATTGAGGTCAGTCCAAACAAACCAATTGAATAGAATAATAAGTTCAAAGTAGTATTTGGTGTTATACTCCAAGGTATTCCCATTAAGTGACGCTTATCGAGTAGAACTCTTTCACGTGACCTTAGAAGATGGCGATAATGACTCTTGACCTGAATCAGTACAAAGCCAAGTAATCGAAATACAATTTAGAATCAACCCACAACCCACTGATTTAAAACGGAAAACACTGCCTTCCACTTACATTATAGTCATCAAATGTACATGGTGGCGATAGACCATTTCTAGACCAAACATAGAGTAAAGATCCTATGTAAACAGAAAAAAATTAGTTACCTTTGATTTACATGAACATTAGATACTGAACGGGTCAATGCAGTTTCATTTATAAAACCAACACATTACTTAAAGACCGTCATAGGTGAGAAAGAACCAATTAGAGAATAACATTTTAACACACAAAAACGCTGAATGTTAAAATATATATTAAAACATGCCCACTACAAATGTTAAAGACCGAGTAAAAATGTGAAGAAAATATACCATCCTCAAATACTCACATTTTTCATAGACTAAATATTTGATATGTTAAAAATTTATATTTTTATGATTTCGTTATTGTCTCATGTGTCATTATTGTGCATGGACTTTATTGTCGTTATTTCCATTTTCCTTTCCTGTCTCATCGATTCATTCTTTATCACCAAGGTCATAAATATGTCATGAAGGTTTGATGATAAAATTCTTCTCATTTATTGCTGTGGAAAGGAAATATTCATAACTTAAAGAAATATCGTTGTCCAATCTATGATAAAATAGTGTACAGTTGTAGTACAGAAATAAATCAAATTAATCTCAATATATTTTAGTGGAAAATTACTTTCAATATAATGTGATAAAATTACTTTTAATGTAATTTAGAGGAAATATCAATTTTAATACTTTTACCCAAAAGTTCTGTCCTAATAAATATTTTTGTCAGTTTTCTGTAATCGTCTCTTCTTTTTGAGTTGTATATTTACATTACGGGACAAGATGCGATTTAGAGATAGAATCGTTCAATAAGGAATGTAATGGGTTAATCATTGTAATACTACTATCACGACTACCAACACCACCGGTAAAGCTACTACTACTGCTGCTGCTGCTACTACTACTACTACTACTACTACTACTACTACTACTACCTCTCCGATGTCCTAGTAATTAGAGCATTCAGTTCGGTTTCAGAATGTCATGGGTTTGAATCCCGTCCGCGTCACACAGACTTACACAAATTGTATTAACATCTGCCTCGCTAGGCGCTCAATATTAAGAGGTTAGTGTTAGGACTGGTCGCAGCCTGGAGTCAGTATAATGTGATTAGGTGGGACTTCGTGCTCCTGTTTGCAGCGTGATGCCCCAGTTCTAAACATATCTATAAACTGCCACACTGCAGACATCGAAGCAATATAACTATAAAAAAAGAACACCCTCATATATATTTCTGTTGTTTCTTCCTGCATTAAAGTGTATTTTGCAAAATATCAATAAAATTCTAAGTTACATATTTTAATCACTAAATTAAACAACAATAAGAACATATTTTATACAATGGCTGGTTTTAAAACAATCAGGTGAAGATGTGATAAATACAGGTAGGGCCATGTTTACGGCATTTATTGCAATCGATAATTGAATATATTTAAGACTATGTATGTCTTCACCCTTTTTTAAAAAACAATTCTTGATAAAAATAACTTTGTAAATATAAGATGCAAATAAATTTAAATTTATAATTTTCAGGTCAATTTATAGAACATTGACATTTATTAAAATAAACAATTACATGCACGGAGAGAGCCAGACTGACGGACAATGAGACCGACAGAAGGGGGATAGTTTTTAGTTACCCAGTACATACATGTATGATAACATACGAAAAGAAAATTTGTATCAGAATGAAGTAAAATACAAGACTATAACATGAATCTATGTTTATTTTCTGAAAGAGCAATTAACCAATACTATCTAATCAGAAAGAAAGAAGTGCGAGTATAAAAAACTTTATGCAAAATAATATACATAGACATAGTTATGCTGTACTTTGACTACACATCGTTTCTCTTAAAATTACACCCTGTGCGTTTTATCTTAAGAATTTGTCCCTTCTGTTTATAATTTATTTGCTATAATTTATTATTTTGTACCGTTTAATGTTTCTGTGTCAAAACTCCGTCGGTATTAGGAAATAAATAATTTAACGCAAATGTAAATCCGATTAAAATCTTACGTGAAGATCTGACACCGACCGCTTAGGGGTCATGTTTAGGTGCCCACTGAATTAGTCGATGGAACTGCAGCTTTCAGAAATTTGAAAGTGAATCAAATCGTTCAGTACATATTAATTATTTTCAGAAATACTGCTCAGTCTCCCAAATGCGACGGGATAAGACTTCCTCTGATTGGCTGATAAAATTAGGTATTATGATAATATCATAAAACATATGGAATCTGGACTAAACACGTGCCCATATGTATTACTATGGCCCATTCATGAAACATTTATAGAGTGTACAGGTCAATACTGTTATGGATTTTTATTGATGACGTCAATGCCATGAATATTGTTTTCACTGCGATGGATAATATAATGACACATAATAGTAATGAAAAAATCGAATAAAATACAATGCTACTAATAATAGTTTCTGAGTAATCCTTAAGTTGTAATCAGTTGCATGGTAAAATGTAATCTGTTTTACGGTAGCGATACCGGAATACCCCGAGAAATAATTCTATCTAATCAATTGACCTCGTATGGATAGCAATTGATATAGTAAACCAATTGGTAAGGACATTTAATGGACAGCAACTTTGACAAGTTTAAGAACAAACCAAACAGTATCTGACACGCTTATTTCAAACTAAAAGGACAAAGTGGCCTGGGCAAAACCAATCAATAGGACAGATAGGAGTTAAGCAAATAAATATAAACATTACGGTGCTGCAGCCATGGTGTCCCTATGAAGTGGGTTAAAAGGGATTAGAGATGATTTGGGAGGTTTTTAACGTTTTGTTTGCAACGGGAACAAAGAGTGTCGTATAAATCGCTAAACTACAATAAGAAAATACAGACGTAAAAATAAAACTTTGAATGGATCTGGTAATAGACACAATTGGTAACTTTTCATCATTGGATTCAATTAATTAGGCTTTTTGTTTTTGTGCCCCAGACAAAACTGTTGACTTCTAACTCCTTGTATAACTTTAATTAAAGCATTATTATTATTATTATTATTATTATTATTATTATTATTATTATTATTATTATTATTATTATTATTATTATTATTATTATTATTATTATTATTATTATTATCATCATCATCATCTTCATCATCATCATCATCATTATTATTATTATTATTATTATTATTATTATTATTATTATTATTATTATTATTATTATTATTATTGTTATCATCATAATAATCATTATTATTATTATTATTATTATTATTATTATTATTATTATTATTATTATTATTATTATTATTATTATTATTGTTATCATTATTCTTATTCTTATTCTTATTATTATTATTATTATTATTATTATTATTATTATTATTATTATTATTATTATTTCATTTGCATATTTTCTCCACAAATTTGTTAATATTTTTTGGTAATTCAACAGACGCCATAACACAAATCTTGATTTATAATTACATGGGCTAAATTATACGGATTTAGTCTAACTATCATTATTTTAAAATTTGTTCCTATGATATAAAAATAAGTTGTTAATAATTTCCTCGAAATATATTTGTTTCTGATGATATATCAGTTAAATGATGTCATTTATCATGGACGTATTAAAGTGGAGGTAATTTACCACATTAATTGGAAGAAATTGTGATGACATAGTCTTTTTGTTCTGAATTTAAGGCAAACAACTACCCTTCCTCCACCTCAAAGTGTCCTCAGCGGTCAAAGTTCAATTACTGTTTAACATTACAAGCTGGCTAAAGTCGACGGTCATTTACCTTCAGATGTAATAGTAAGAATCAAGTTAGCGATCCGAGACATAATTGAAATATGGCCTCGATAATAGGAATTTATACCTTACCTTTTACAACTTGGTACGCTTGTAAAAATACATATTAGAGAATTTCCTTAAAGTCGTCAGTTTAATTCATATCTTTCTGTGTACATCTTTTATTTTTGATAACTTTCGTATTAGTATATAAAAGAAGAAAATCATGTAATCTTCAGACTAGGAGAGAAGAAGACAAAATGTACTTGTGGTATATAAAAAGTCACACAAAACGTAGACCAGGTTGGAAAATAGATAATTATGTAACACTTACCGCCTAACCCTTGAGCAACTTTAATTAAAGAAAAGTTATTATTAATTATTATTATTATTATTATTATTATTATTATTATTATTATTATTATTATTATTATTATTATTATTATTATTATTATTATTATTAGTAGTAGTAGTAGTAGTAGTAGTAGTAGTAGTAGTAGTATAGTAGTAGTAGTAGTAGTAGTAGTAGTAGTAGTAGTAGTAGTAGTAGTAGTAGTAGTAGTAGTAATACATGTATTATTTTAGCTCGCTTGACACTCAGTATGACGAGGTTAGTGTTAGGACTGGTAAGCCTGGTGTCAGGATAATGTGACTGGGTGGGACATTATGCTAAATGTGTCAGACTGTGAGACATCGTAGCGATATGACTGAAAGAATGTTAAAGTTACGACAAAAATCCAAATCACATCATAACACATCGCATATTATTATTATTATTATTATTATTATTATTATTATTATTATTATTATTATTATTATTATTATTATTATTATTATTATTATTATTATTATTATAGATTACAAACTATTTATTTGATTACAAAGAAGAAACCGTGCTGGGAGGTTACATTTTTGTCTCTTCATTTAAGAAAATGATTCCTCCTCTAGCCACTGAAAAATGATACATCTAAAGAAAAACTACTAAAAACGTCATTAACGGTCGAAGTTCATTCGCTTTAAAATTTTGCTAAGGAAATTTTTGTTGAATTTTGTTCACAGTTTTGCCTGGAAATCATGATTCTAATCTGAGAAACCCAATTAAGAGCAAAAAAGTATGGTCTAATATAATAGAAGAAAATAAATAACAAAACAATATGGAACCCAATTAACAGCAAAGAAAGAATGGTCCACTATAATAGAAAAAAAACAACAAATAACAAAACAATATGGAACCCAAATGCCAGCAAAGAAAGTATGGTCCACTATAATAGAAGAAAACAATTAACAAAACAAAATGGAACCCAATTATAAGCAAAGAAAGAATGGTCCACTATAATAGAAAAAAAAAAAACAAATAACAAAACAATATGGAACACAATTAACAGCAAGGAAAGTATGGTCCAATATAATAGAAGAAAACAAATAACAAAACAAAATGGATCGACCAATCTAAACTTTATTCCATTGTCACCGATGTTCTAAATCAGTCGGTAAGATCGATTGTTTTGCTGTCAATGATCTGGCACATATCTAAATATGAAGTTGAACTTTGACCTATAGCCTATGGAATTGAATTCCCTAATAAGTACCAAATTATAGGGGAATTTTTTTTCTAAATGATACTATATTTTATTTATTACTACTTGTTTTACTTTTATAAATCTTACCAATATAAGCATTTTGGCGAAACCTATAATAAATTATAATAATTTCCGTTGTGCATTATTTACTTTAGAATATGAATATCATTATTACTTTTAGAAAACATTTTTAAAGCATCGTGCATGACATTTGTATGAGCTAAAGTACAAATTTACATTTAAAACTAAAATACATTTTATCATCAGTGGTGTTATTGGTGCCAAAATCGTCGTCGTCGTCATCATCATCATCATCATCATCATCATCATCATCATCATCATCATCATCATCATCATCATCATCATCATCATCATCATCATCATCATCATCATCATCATCATCATCATCATCTCCATTCTGAGAATAGTTTTATGGCATTTTCCTATCTGATCGTCCATTTCTCTGTCACCATTTTCTTACGTGGTCACATAATAAAAATTTTGTGTTTATATTAGCCTTAAGGGTATTGTGGTGTCCATAGTAAGGGATACAAACAATTCAATTATATCAGCAATAATTCCATGAGTCATACTACATGTACGTATAGGCATGAAGCTGAGACAAGTAGACAGACAGGAAGTAAATTAGGTCAGGACATGATCACTTGGAGAGTGATGAAGCTCAAAACGCCCAATTTGCCAACACAGAGAATAAAATAAAATGACTGAATATTAAATGGATGTAATACGAATGTTCCGAATAACATTGGCATGACGTAGTGATGCCTTATCTCATTTTCTTTGGTGTTAATTGATGTCTAGAGGTTGATAACAACTTTGTGATAAAACCAAATTGAGCAAATAACATATATCGAACAAAACAACACGAATCTGCTGTTAATACACTATAATAATTTAATTAGATAAACAACATTAAATTGTACGGACCAGCTGTAGGATGTGCCTCAAGGAAAAAACCAAAACGAACAAATTAACTCACTAAGTTCTAAAATACCATTAGCAGTTTTGTCTACATAGGTACGAGAAATTTCAACAAGAAATCGAGAGGGCGTTTCGAATTTTAATTATCCTGCACAGCTTCCTAACCTGATAGTTGGTTGTGGTCACTCTCCAGAATGAACACAGGTTGTCAGTTGGGGTCTACTTGCACAGGAATATTCGTGTTCCATCTGGCCGCCTCATGCGTCACTGCTTTTAGTTGCCTCTCTTGGTCGTCCGGTCTCTTATTGATTGTTTGCTATTACGTTCAGCCCTTCACTCATATATAAGTCGTGAAAGTTATTTTCTTGATAAAACAAACTAATAAACGACATGGAATTATTGCTGATATAAGCAGACTAATTCGCTGTTCCTTTTCTCACGCCTTAAACTGAATATACATCCCACTCTCCGTTAATCAGAATGTCAAGTATAATATTTTACAAAATATCACTACCTCGGATTAGTTTCAGGTCATAACCTTACACTCAAAGGTGCAGTACTTATCTACATATATTTTTTTCTTTCATAATCAATTTACGTAGTTCGCGATATATTTACGTATTTCTCCAGAATAGCGAGTTGCCATTATACATGATTAATACAATTGCCTGTTCCATAATTCCAATCGGACACGCCTTTCATGTAAAGAAAGCTTTATTAATAAACAATCCGTTAAAATATATATGAAAGGACTTGCATAAATGTCTTGACACAAAGGAGCTATGTATTCAAGCCATATTGGTCGCTAAATCTGTGACTAAGCACAACGTGGCAACTATATGTTTTATTGGACAGTTAGAACATGGATGTGAATGATTTGGACACGTTTATGAATCTAACAACACTTAGTACATTCTAGGCGCAGTTTAATTTTGTCTTCTTATCTATTATCAATTACCATGTAATTTATTACTACTTTTTTACTAAAATTGTCTTGCATTTCCGGTTGTGCTCATTTAACAATGTGTCCAAAATGTATGGTGTATTTGATCAAAGTGTGAACGAAAACCTGAATTCGTGTAGGATATACAAGATGTGGTCTGGTTCAGTAATTTTTTATTTCCATTTGTCGGAAACTGTTTATAATGTGTTGATACCGACGAGGTTTAAGAGCTTGAAAGCTGCATTAAAGCTTGAGTTTTGTAAGGCAATGACAAGGAGACAGGCTTCAAACACGATACAAAAGTATGGATTATGGCATGAGGGTTTAGTTTCAGATTCATTCGCTTTTCCCGTACTATCTGCTAGTTAGTACCGCATGATACGATAGATCATGACCAAAAGATCCCACTAAGCTATGCTTCTAATAATAATAATAACATCTTTCGTCATAAAATAAAATTGATTTTGAAATGAGTAAACCTGTAAGGTTGCTGTGGAAGTACAACATTAGCGTAAAATATACCTCATGTTAAGCAAAGCTTATTTGCTGAATATAGCCAATTGTCGTATGAGTGGAAGGTGCTTCTACATTTGCCTTAAGACTATTTATTTTCCGTGTCATCATGTACGGTTCCATTGTCACAGGGATCTAACTCCGCTTGAATGAGCAAAATTGTCATTGTCGGTAAGCTCCCTTTGAGACGAACTATCTATTATTACCTCCTGAAATGTGCTTTTCTATGTTTGTAATGGAATCATTGCTACAGTAACGTTTGAACATTTAACAACAATCAAAAATTTTAATCAGGTAAATGCATTTCTGAAATTGTTATTTTAATCTTCCTAAAATATGATAAATCCCGATTTGAGTTTTGTCCAGACTTAGGATATGGTCTCAAGTTTGTTTTTTTTTTAATAATTTGAGTCACACAGAAATTTAAGTTTGATAAAATAAATATTTAATCTGTTAATTTTAAGCACACGTAAAATTGTCTTGTACAGCGAAAGGCATGCTTTGTGATGCTTGTAAGATTGTAATGAATCAAAGCCAGTATTACTGTAGGTAAATTAAATTGTGAATATTTAAATAAAAGAAAAGAAGAGAATACATATTAGAAAGTAAAAACTAATTTATTATTTATTTATTTATAATATTATACATAGCATAATTTCCTTTTTACACACAATATCAGCATCAACATCACTTGCGTAATCTTAGTCTTTTTTCACCTCAAGCCAGTACCAGGCGAATGTGTTATAACTGGAAGAACCCTGACAATCAATTATAACATATGGAGTCAGGTGTGTGGGCCTGTAAAGCAAGATTAAAACAAAACTTTGGGAAATTTTAAGGATTAAACTGACTTAGCTATGTTTTGAATATTTACTTGTTAACCTGTTGCTAGATGTGGAAGGAAAGTGAATGGAAATAGAATAAATAATATTCTGTATGTTGGTTTAAAAGGTGTATCTCCTTCCACATCTTACCTGGCCAAGGTTCCAATTTAATAAATCCTATCTACACCTTTGGGTCTCGAGCATAAATTCTGTTTCGGGTCTACGAATTTCATTGGATGTGGCGGCAAGCAATAGCATCTAATCAAAATTAAGCTGTTTAAATTTTAACACTCTTTTAACAAGAGGAACATAAAACTTGAATGGACGTACACACACGCAAATATATATATATATATATATATATATATATATATATATATATATATATATATATATATATATATATATATATATATATATATATATATATATATATATATATATATATATATATATATATATATATATGAATAGATTATTAGGAGTTAGGCCATTATTTTCTTAAGCTGTTTCAAACAAATTGTTTTCCCCGACTCGAAACAAAGTATTTAAGGGTTTTGTATTCCTTATATATCCACGTATTATTCGCACATTCTTTTCAATTGTATTAAAAATAATGCGTCTGTGGTTTTATGAATGTTATAGTACAACACTCTCAAAAATCCCTTTGTACATACATGAACGTGGCTAGGACTGGTGCATTCACGTCACTGGTCTGCCTTGATTGCAGATATTGTTATATATACTTTAAATATAGTTCTTTTAACTGTTGCATTAGGCATCTGAATAGATTATACTGCAGGCGCAAGAAAGTGGATTTTGTTTCTTAGTTTTCAAATGAAACATATGTTTAGGATCACAGAGGGACCCTTATCCATAAACGCTGCTTACGGAATGCACACCATACTTCCAAGCAAAATTTCAGAGCAGATATGATAGACCAACAGCAATAAATTTACAGTACTTTTCAGCTCTATATTTTCATATTTCCCTTTAGTACAAGAAATTAATACTGCAATGAACTTAGTGTGGTAATTTAAGCAAAAATTCACTTCCCTGCACGTGCTCCTTTGACAAAAAGGTCACAGAATCATTCTAACAAGATATAACTTTGTAAATGTAGGTCAGTCAAGCAACTGTTGCTCTGTGTGATAAGTTTATCTTAATGTTTCAAATATTACTAAATTTTATCCTCAGATTTACTAAACAAGTTCAATTCCACATTACAAATAATACACAGTTGAATGTTCCTCCACTTCAACTTGATCCTTTAAAATTATTTTAAAAACTTGAGCAAGCCATAGTTTTGAAACTCTGAAGCTGAAATGAATTTTCAGTAAGTTGGGCATTTTAGAGGATTTACATTGAAGACTTCCATCTGTCACCATTGCTGCAACTAGGAACAAGATCACCTTGTGCATGGTTCATGGTTCATTAGTTTCTTTCTTTGTGCCAATTATAAAATTCGTTTGAAGATGAAATGCTGTAGCCGTAGTTACTGTCCCTTAATTATATGTTTATATCTGTGTTGTAACTATTATGAATATCTGGTTTATGGTACAAAACACCCGGTGTCATTAAAGTATCCAGGTAAGCACAGCATTAAATGTCTTATGAAACTTGGGCTAAAATTTTCTCTAAAGGTAGGGTCTTGGCTAACCATGCCTTAAATCATGACATGACTCCATGAGTCTGGATTATTTACACACACACACACACTCTCTCTCTCTCTCTCTCTCTCTCTCTCTCTCTCTCTCTCTCTCTCTCTCTCTCTCTCTCTCTCTCTCTCTCTCTCTCTCTCTCTCTCTCTCTCTCAGATGCATTATTTATCAGTGAGCAAACTGAGATCAAGATGACACTGATAAAAAAGCAAACAAAGACCCTCTGTAAACCGAAGCTCACACCAAATACTGAAATGGATTTTAGTGGATTTTAGCCGCTATATTTTGGACGCGCTGGAAGAGATTAGTTACGGTTAGTTAAGCAAGTACTTTAGTAGGCTTTCCAGGAGAACAAGACCCGGAAATACAACCAGAACGGGCAAGGTTAAAACGATACTTGAAACGCGTGCCCCTACAGATTATAGCTGATAGTGGACCCACACGAAATCATTGCTCCATCTAAGAGCCAGCTTTTAAGGCGAATGTTTCATAATTAAATACTTGTCGGTAGGCCATTTAAGGCGAACGTTTCATTAATAAATACTTGTCGGTAAACCGCTTAAGAAACATTACGTTAATGAGATTATCATCTAATTGTGGATGAGACTGTTTTGTATACTGGTGATGTGGTTTAGTATACACGATGGTGATTGATGTTATTGTTCTATGTACACGATTATGATCAATACGATTGTTGTGTATAAACGATATTGATTGATGTCAATGTCTTCTATGCATGATGCTGATTGGTTCTATTGTTTTGTATACACGGATGATCGGTCTATTGTTTGTATACACAATGAATAAAATGTTTTGTTTTAAATTAAAAAATCAATATTTTATTAACCAGGCTTGTGGCCTTAGATTTGCTGCGCTGCAGAGGGTGGCAGAAAAAACAATATTATAAAGCCCAGATTTATTATTCAGTGGAAAGGAATCAATGTATTCACTACTTCCATCTGATTCCATTCACATGCAAAGATGTCAGAAAAATAAAAACAACAAAGTGTCTTGTGATGAAACTCACTGTATAAAATTTTTATAATCAGTGAGGATGAATCATTCGGGAAATATTCGGCATAGGATTAAATGCTGCTTCAGACATATAAAAAATGGAATTCTTCAAGAATGAGTGTTGAAAGTAATAGCGACGCAAACAAGCGTGGCTTCCACAATGCATACAGATTTGATATGCTGGAAGAGATTTTGTTGCATGGCGTTACCTATATAGAACCAAAATAGACAAATCTCTCTCTCTCTCTCTCTCTCTCTCTCTCTCTCTCTCTCTCTCTCTCTCTCTCTCTCTCTCTCTCTCTCTCTCTCTCTCAAACTCGTCAAACATTCGCTCCAACATATTATCAACCTCTACTAACTGATGTGCCAGATGTAGATACCGTGAAATTCATATAAACTGCATGGCTCCACTTACATGTTTCCCACAATATCCCCAAGGACAAAAGTGACCATTTTCATCCCAAATAAAACAAAAGTGTCTCTCGGCATATTAAATCTTTCAGAATATATAGCACTAAATCATTACCGATTTTTCTAAGTGTTTATTATTGAATGTTTCAAGGTGTAATAACAAAATCAGGATGGATTGAGATATGGAAATATATGTATAAACACATATTAAACATTTATATCACACACCAGATCAGCCATTTCAGCTTAAATATTTTGCAACAATAATTGCACGAATGCTTAACGTTAAGATCAGAAGAGAAAACAAGTTTGAATATTTTATAGGCTATGATGAGAAGGCAATTTTTAATTCTGCTTAATAGAGTGAATACTGTTAAAAGCCAGGGGTCTTTGCCTGACTAAGAGTTGTCAAAGCCCTGGCGCGATTTCCGCTAGAAGACGTAAGTTTACCCCAAATTTCCAAATACTTCTATACAACTTCAGATATAAGTTAGAAATATATACATACATAATATATATATATATATATATATATATATATATATATATATATATATATATATATATATATATATATATATATATATATATATATATATATATAAAGAATACAAATCATATGGCGAATAAAAACCCTTTCAAGTGCACTGGATCCACCAAGGGATCACGTGTGTCAGTGATTGATTAAAATAGATGCAATAAACTGATGACGAACAGTGCGAAACTAGTAACTAACTAGCCTGAGCGCTTTCGACTCTAAATGAATGTTTTTCAAAGGCAAATACAAAACATATATAAGACAAACAAATAAACACAAAAACGTTGTGTTTGTAAACCTCTACATCGCTGTCTCCACATGGGTTAAAACTATAAATACAACCATCTTGTATAGACGTGTTGCGGATACTGAAAACGGTGTATAATTCCCTAAAAGTCTACAAGCCAAAACGACATCTATTTTTACTTTATTGTACATTTATGTAACGCAGATTATATCCCGGATATTTGATTCTATACCGGTTATTCTTATAGTAAACATTGAAGAATATTAAGAAGATTTAGAAAAAGTTAAATTCTACTAGTGCATAGTTTTCTTTTTCTAGTCTTCTTGGTTTAGACTGCTTGGTTTCAATGTTCTAAGGCGGCGAATCCAGTATGATTCCTTTTCCTTCCTGTTTTTGGAACTCCAGCTGTGGTTGTTAGCAATAGCGATAAGTGTTATATCAATGAAAGTGTGGCCAGGGGAGGAGAAGTGTTCTGCGACCTGGCTTCTGTACAGGTTTTTTGTCATCCAATCAGATCTATGAAGGTTTATCCTTTTGTGTAGCTTTTCAGTTTCTCCGACGTACTAAAGGCCACATATCTTACATGTGATGAAATAAATCACATTCTCTGTTTTGCACGTTTTGTTTGTTTGTTAAGTTTTTCTTTAGTCACTGTGCTAGTGAATGTCTTGGTCTCTATCATACGTTGATAGGTTTTGCATCTTTTATCGCCACAGGGTCCAGATTGACTAGGTTGGTTTTGACTAGCGATTGGCGTTAGCTTTGCCCTGACTAGCATGTCCTTTAGGTTTTATTGGTCTCCGGTAAGCTACTACAGGTTTGATCAAAAGTATCAGGTTTAGTATGTCCGACGATTGCACGGTAGGCCAGTGTTTTGCGATGATTTTACATACTTTGGGATTGTCTGGGTGATAGGTCAGAATAAATGGTATCCTATCAGCCTTTTTTTTCTGTCCATATCTGAGTAGGTCATCACGGTTTGTTTGTTTGGCCCTTTGGATTGCCTCCGCAATCAGGTCTTTGTCGTAGCCTCGGTAAATTAAATGTTTAGCCAGCTATTCAGACGTTTTGATGAATCTTTCATCGTCGGAGCAAATTCTGCGTATCCTCAGTGCCTGGCTATATGGAATTTTCCTAATGCAGTGTTTTGGATGAGAGCTGCTTGGGAGGAGATACTGGTGTTTGTCGGTTGGTTTCGAGTAGATGTCTGTGTGTAATTTGTTTTCCACCAGTCTGGTTGTTGTGTCCAGGAAAACATGGTTTGAGTTGGAAATTTCTGCCGTGGATTTTATTGAAGGATGGAAGTTGTTTGCCTTTGATATGAAGTCATCTAAACTTTATCTTCCATACTGCCACTTCATTTCTATATCATCGATAAAGCGTACCCACTGATATGGTGTACGCTCAACCGATGCCAAGAGCTGACCCTCAAGTTTTCCCATAAAAATGTTAGCATACTATGGGGCCATTTTAGTACCCATTGCAGTTCCATTGATTTGTAGGTAGTTTTCTTCATTAAATTCAAAGTTATTGAGTTTTGGGACAAGCTCCAGGAGTTGGACTAAGAAGTGTGTGGGTGGATTGTTTACAGTTCTTGTTTCCCATGCTTCGCTACATGCCTGTAACCCTTCGTTGTGCGGTATGTTGGTGTACAAAGATGTGACGTCTAAGGAAAGAAGTAATGTATCTGGCAGTAATGGTTCACTAGCTTTGCTTTTTATGAGAAAATCTGTCGTGTCTTGAAGATATGATGGTAATTTGTGGACATGTGGTCTCATAAAATGATCCAAATATTCTGATATCCTTTCTGTGGGGTGCCCGTTACCTGAGATTATAAGTCTGCCAGACTTTTCTTGTTTGTGGATTTTGTGTAGAAGATAAAATCTACCTGCTCTTGGGTTTTCTGGGCTTAAGTAGTTTTTCCTTTACTGTTCCTTACTTTTTCAACTGGGAATATTATATTGCAACTTGCACAACACACACACACACACACACACACACACACACACATACACACTCTCTCTTTCTCTCTCTCTCTCTCTCTCTCGAAATGCAAATAAATCAACACGCATAATTAACACATAATTGCATTGTCCATTCAAACGATAATTTAATTGCTTCTTTTACCTTTTAGTTTAGATTAAGGTCGTACTTTTAACAGTCTCCTTATAATCTTTTTGTAGCAATTTTTTGAGCAACACATTATATATATAAGCCGGTACAAAAAGCAAACTAAATATTTTTAACCAAATGACAACTAATTTACTGCTTCTAATATGATCGGTTTCATTGTACTTCGTCTTAAAATACATTTATCCAAAAATCAAAGAGACTAATGACTCATATTCTCTTTTATATGTTATACTTGAACTTTTAGAACTTTCTTTCGTATCAGCAAAGTTAAAAACCAACAAAATCTGCAATTACCCCCTGACGTTGTTATCCATATAATGGAATTATCTCTGCAAGTTGACTGATTTCTTTATTGTGAACGAATATCTTGGGTGATAATGTGTTCTACATATAGCTTGTGTGGAACAGAGGCAACCCAGTCATGAAAGGAATATTAACTTTTACAGTCTTTGCAATCACACGAACCAAAGCCACAGCGGTGATCCGAATGGACCTGCCGTATTCCAGTGAAAGACAATTATCTTCTCCATTTTTCATGAAAGTTAGATCCACAGTTACTCTTTTGTGTTCTGCTTCTTTCACTTTCGTTGATATGATTATTAGTGCATACCGGTTTGATCTTGAGATCACTTTCTAGTGCAAAAATCATTGATGGAAAACATGTTGGCGACATCTTGCGGAGTTAGATGAAAATCGCGTGAGAGCTCGTGAGATTAAGGGAAGCTACTCCGTCATAACGTTGCCTATGCTAATCTGACTTTCCTTTTCATATGCTCCGTATAGCAGAGTGCAACTCATGGCGTACAAGAAACAGGGAACCAGACTATTCCTACGCTCGAGGTATGGCCATAGAACACAATTAATTTTACTATATAGTCTCTACATTTGTTTCTCAGTACTGAACTTTCCACTGTGCGACAATCAATACAAATCATATGTTAATCTAAAATACCTTCGAAGATGACTTTACGGTGAAGTTCTTGTCAAGGGTTGACCTGCATTTTTTTGAGAGGCTGAATTGTATACAAAACACCATGCAAATGAACACAGATTTCACGTCCGGATCATCACCATGACCTTATTACTCAATGTGCACTGTCGCCAACATGCGCACAGACAATCACACCATAAGCTCACATTCTAAAGAATAAACAATTGCCTTTAAATCCTTACCAAGAATGCCAAAATCTAACTCTTGTATCACCACCAAACGGAGACAGGAAAAAGTGATCTAAAAATAGACTGGGTCTACAATCGTGGGTACTGAACCGGATTTTATTAATTGTGTACTGATGACGTTGAACCGGATTTTATTAATTGTGTATTGATGCCGTATACGCGATGACATCCCTCATCCAAAGCAATGTATATTAATAAATTTGATTACATTTTACAAATCCTTTGTGTCAAATAAGCATAACAACACAATGCTTGCGTAAATTTCCTTCACAAACGTGCAGAATGGGAAACACTGCAGTATTCAAATTAAAAGATCATGTGTTAGAAAACCCATTGCTATATATTTCTCAGTGTCACCAGCGAGATTTGAAACGACGACAATACAATGACTACTTGCAAAATGCCATAAAATTCTGAACGAAATAGGTCCCACAAACGTGGCTTAATGTCCACCATAATGAAGGTTTCTAAGCGTAGTTTTTGTAATGATTGTGTAATTTTTTTCATGGTTGATCGATCAAAATATCCTCTCTGTTTAAACATTTTTAACTGCGAGTCTGTTAGAGCTTTGTTCACTCTATAAATAAGCATTGAGATGGACATGCACTGTGAATAGTATATGTGATCGCGATCATTCATTTGATGAGAACACTGTACTTCATTTCTATAAAGGTATAGATCAATTATGTTATTCCATTCCGCCTGTAACTTTCCCTTCCCCATTTTGTTGAAATTGCGGTTAGGTCACTAAAGAAAGGAAAGTCAGCTGGCATTGACAACATACTAACTAAGCTCATTCGGGCAGGAGAAGAAAAGATAGTCGCAGTGCTAACAGGAGTCTGCAACAAGATGTGGCAGACAGAAGAATGGCCCACCACAAAATGGAAAGGAATCCTACCGCCATGTCAAAACTACAGAACTCTCAGTTTGATCAGTAAGCCAAGCAAAGTCATACTGAAGATAATTCTCAACAGATTCAAACCTCAAGCAGAGAAAATTATTGCCGATGAGCAGGCAGGCTGAAGGAGCACTACAGAACAAATTTTCAATCTCAGAATTATTTGCGAGAATGCTACATCTCCATAGATTTCAAAAAGCCTTTGATAGGGTATGGCATGCTGCCTCAACTGTGAGGAAGAAAAACATCAGCTTAGAGCTGGTGCAGGTTGTTGAGCACTCTATGAGAAAGCCATCAGCGCTGTTCTTATCAATGACATCAGAGGAGATTGGTTTCGAACAACAGTTGGAGTTATACAGAGATGTTAACTGTCACCTACACTCTTCAAAATTTTCCTGTAAAGGATTATTGAGGATAATGTTCATGACCACAATGGCACTATCAGCATCGGAGGAAGGATAATCACCAGCCTTCGCTTCGCAGATGGTATTGATGGCTTAGAAGGAGATGAAAAAGAACTTGTTGACTTGTTTGAGCGCCTCGACACAACCTCTACAGCATACGGTATGAAGATTAGCGCCGAAACAAAACTGATGACAAATACCACCAATGGCATCAGTTTTTAAATATAGGTCAGTAGACTTAAGTTGGAAAGAGTCACAAGCTTCAAGTACTTGGGATCAGTTATCACATTTCAGAGCTCCATACCAGAACTGTCTTGCGGGATTGCCCAGGCAACAGCAGCAATAACAAGGTTGACAGCAACATGGAAAGATACCAAAGTTTACTTCTGGTTTGAAAATATGGCTGATGAGCTCGATTTGCATATCCATCTTTGGTAGGCATGTAAAACATGGACGCTCACATCAGATCTACAAAGAAATTCATATCTTCGAAATGAAATGCTAACACATGCATCTCATACATTAACCATGTAACCAACGAAGTCCACAACAGGATCCAATGAGCCATCGAACCATAGGAAGAGCTCATTATCACTGTAATAAAAAGCGCAAACTGAAGTGGTTATATCATGTCTCATAATCATCTGGACTGGTAAAAATAAATTTGTAATGCACAGCGCAAGGGTGCAGAAGAAGACTGAAAAAGAGGTGGGAAGACAGCATTAAAGGAGAGCAGAAATAAAAATTTTCCTTTTATATATGTAATTCTCTACAAATTTTAATTCGACTGTAATGTTTATAAATTACAAATCGTAGGCGGATGGTGATTATATTGCGCGGAAGATACCACGATTCCACAAATTCCCCGAGTTTTTATGAGACGACGGATCCCGTGGTCCTGTAACGCAATACTAACCAGTCCTGAAACAGAAACAAGGCAAGAGACAGAGGGGAAATCAGATTTGGACTGCACATTATAAAGTTGAATCTCTCTCCGAGAGTTGCTCGTAACTATATCTGTTGAACTGTCTGTTAAGAATTTAAGGAAAAGCAATATAATTTTACCATAAATATTTGTACATAGTGTGTTATGCAAAAATATGATAAGGATTAAATGATGGTGCCCAATGTAAAAATTAAGAATTAACCACAATAAAATTAATACATTTAAGAAGGATGAGAGTTCAGTCGTATTATATATAAATGACATATTCATTCCCCACCCCTAAACACACTACCTAATGACTAATACGTTGAAAATATACATCCAACACTGAAACACTGAGAGATAATACTGAATACTGGGAAAAGAGACTAAAACGGGTACCGACTTGTGTGTGAAACAATATCCATCACCGGGGAGGTGTAAAAGGTAATGAAAACTGTTTTCATCGGTCGTAACTTATGCATTAGTTTTTCAAAAGACCCCCCCCCCCCTAAATCTACAAAATAGAAATCATATGTAATTAATTTAAACATTTAAAAGTTTCCTTCTTATGGTTCAATGGCAGTGTATTTTACATGCAGGCTTTTTGACAAATATGATAATATATACATGTTTCCTAAATTTATGTTCTGTACTGGTCAGGGCTCAAACAAAATTTGCTTAGGCACAGGCTCCGGACAAAATCTCCCGAGTTTGGGGGTATTTCCACACCTACCTCTCGATCTAGTAATATTTCCCAATTCTTAGGACTTCACAGTCTTTAGGGTCTATCAAATTTATTTTATGCAAAATATGGCCTCTACAGCTTCCTATAGCTTAGGGTCCAACTATGTCTAAATCCGGCAATGGACGAAATAATTAATATCTCACATTTCTTTTCTTCAAATAAAACAAACTCCTAAGATTAAACATTTTTCACGTCAATTTCAGATTTTTAAAATCACTAAAACAATACTATAGTAAAATTAATTTAAAAAATAAAATTGTCACCAATTAGCCTAAATCCCATGAATGATCACTGAATGCTGTGTATTGTTTTCTCTAACAAAAAAATGGCATCTCCATTTCCGCCAGAGAAACTCGGACAGTTAACACCTTCCATTTCTCTACTGTACTTCACATCACGAAATTAATCGAATATTCGCGGAAATTTTGGATACGAGATCACGGAAATTCAGCGCCTTGAAGATATGCCAATATTTATATATTGACATTACGGTCGCAAATGATACTTTATAATAAGGTTTTCTTCAATATTGCTTTTCTTATTATTCTATATTTATATTGATTTCTGGTCTCCGTAAAGGAGTGGACAGGCATGGGATCTGATGATTCCCAATGGTCAGTAGAGAACAGGGAAAGAAGAAAGAATTGGTTGTAAAGTCAACTGTGGTGCCCAAACGATCTCTTTAATTAAGGGATTGATGATGATGATGATATTTATGATGATGGAAAAAACGCAATTAATATTAAGACGAAGGAAATGAAAATCACCTCTAGTGGGTGGTAGTGTTTCAGTTTCACATGATCAATCTATTTCAATGTAAAAGGAATTAAAAAAGTGAAACTGATTTTAATAAATTCAAATTTGCAACCAATGCCTCTTTAAAAGATGATTCTAAACGTTTCATTTATCTCTTGTCATTCTCATATCCATATGCACAATCGGTTTTGTACACAAATTTCAAGAAAACAAAACTTCCTAAAATCATAATATTTTTTTTTATATAGAGAGTTACAAAGTACATGGTTGGAGTGGGGTGCTCCCAACATTATATTTAAACTGTTATAGAAGTCTCACCCAGGCTCTTTTTTCTTCGAAGTTAAATTTAACTTAGAGCCTACGGTCACCAATGCCGAGAGTTCGATGGTTAAATATACATAAAAGGTTGAAATTCAATGAATATCAATTTAATAACAGTTCAAAAATCAAATTACACTCCTTCCGCTCGACCCTATAATAAGCCTACTGAATCACTCGATTAGCAGTGTGAGACTGATTTCCACCTGTCTATTTTTCTGCTCATCTGTTGTATCCTTTCTCTCCTATTTCTCCAAATTACATCTCCTCCTCCTCCTCCTCGACCTTCTCTATGCTCCATTACCTCCTCTTCTGCTTCCTCTCCCACGACTATCTTGCTATCTTGAAGACTTGGGACCCAGTGGATCTGGAATTCTATGTCCCCTGAAAAAGTTTCCTATATATATATATATATATATATATATATATATATATATATATATATATATATATATATATATATATATATATATATATATATATATATATATATATATATATATATATTTGTAAATAAATCCCGAATATTTATGTAGTATATAAATAATAAAAGCCAAAATATTTATACAAATCCTGAACACTAATATATGTATATAAATCCTAAACCCTAATGCATGTAAATCCTGAATACTAAATCATGTTTATAAATCCTCAATATTAAAATATTTATATAAATCCTGAATACTAAAACATATAGATAAATCCTGAATACAATAGAAGTTAGAGCAAGCGAGTGCTATATTTTACTTGTGCTGTTTTAGTCTACGAGAAACTGCTCTGAAGAAATAAATTAATGAGTGCTCACAAAGATCTTCTGTACCATCAAAATTATTCGTTTGAAAATAAAATGTGTAATTGGGAAGAAAACGATATTTTTTTGAGGTTATATAATGTTTTGGTAGTGAAAATTTCCATTTACTCCACCCCACTTTTCAAAACTCTTGTTCGTGAAAGAAATAATTTCAGTGTTACCTCCCACTCCCAATGGACATTACTACCCGTTCGAAAAAAGGAGAAATAAGAGAAACGGAATTAATTAATTAACGCAGTAGATTTAAATTTGGCGACAGGTATGTTCTACTTTCCAACCATGGTGGGTGACTAAAGGATATTATTACCAGAATAATTTCAGCCTATACTCTTTGAAATATACACGTACACGTTTCAGTTTCTCGTTTGCCTGTAATAACAAGTTTAGCATGATAAAAGATATATTAGTCATATGCCATAAATATGTCACGTCTTACCGGAAATATCGGACTCCATTGATCTTTTTTTAATCTTAAGTGCTTGACGTGAAGGATATAACGTATAAAGTGATTACTGTTTAATAAATGAACCGTTAATTTCAAACATCCTGATCAGTAAGGTCGATACGATTGGCTCAGTTTGCTTACACTGAAATATTTATTTCATTTTCATGCAATTGCATAACGTAAACCTGACTTTGTGCATGTAGTCTCCATCAACCGTATTCAGCATATATATAGAATCAATATTTCAGTGTACCAAACTGAGCCAATCGTATGGACTTTACTGATCAGGATGTTTGAAATTAACGGTTCATATATTATTATTATTATTATTATTATTATTATTATTATTATTATTATTATTATTATTATTATTATTATTATTATTATTATTATTATTATTATTATTATTATTATTATATCATCTCCGTGTGCCGCTATAGTTTGTTTTGTACCACAAATCCTCAACACGTTCTCAACGCAAGACTTTACCTGACCTTTTTACACCTATTATGGAACTCGATCTTAGACGGCATTGTGTTTGCTATACCTTGTATTCGTACTGTGTCTTTTGCCTGGAATTAGGTCAGATCAACTTAATTCTTACCACAGATAAATTAATTTAAATGGGTCTTTCTGACTTCGGCTATTTAATGGGAATTTTTGTTATTCTTATTTCAGTTATAAAAAATCCCACAGAAGTAGCCAAGTTAAGAAGTTGTCTATACATATTATGTGAAAAAAAATACGCAGACAGACGGAAATTTTAAAGACAAGGTTAACATAATCCATTCTTAAAGATCCTCATACATACATACATACATACATACATACATACATACATACATACATACATACATACATACATACATACATACATACATACATACATACATGCATGCATGCATGCATGCATGCATGCATGCATGCATGCATGCATGCACGCACGCACGCACGCACGCACGCACGCACGCACACACACACACACACACATACATACATACATACATACATACATACATACATACATACATACATACATACATACATACATACATACATACATACATACATACATACATACATACATACGTACGTACATCCATTAACGATTCATATATTATTATACATGAACTAGAAAACGAAATCTGATAGTATACAGGTTCAGTATGTTAGGGAAATGGACCCATTTCATTTCTATCTATAAATTGTTCACAAGTGTTCCATGTCAGAACCAAGGTGATAATCCATCTAAATCGTTAAAGTGGTATGAAATAATTCCAATTTTATACCTCTTTTAACATATTTTGCGTATATATTTTGTTTGTAATGAGTTTTCTGACCCATGTGTTTAGAAATTGTTTTCTCACACACACACACACACACACACACACACACACATACACATATAGTTTAATACAAACAAGACTATCATACAGGTTAGATCAATTAAATTCGTACTCTACCGAGTTTTGAACCCACCCAGGTCCGCGAATAATCGGCATCCATCGCCTTGCCTGCACGCACCAACCCATATACCGTCACGATTAAGCACGCATCACCAAAAAAAAAATGATGGCACTGAATCGGTGTTATATAAGCTTGTGCGTAGCAGACACACTCGCATGACGACCTAGTAAATAATTCTCTTATATAGGCACAGTCGTTCCAGATTTCTATGAAATAAATCAAGGTATATAGGATTTTTGTATTACAAAGAATTATAAATATATACCAGACAGAACAGACTGTGCTATCCCTGGATTCTGTAGTAGAATCTTGATAATTGTGGGCAGAAATAATAGTTTAATGCAAACAATAAAATCATACAGGATAGAGAAATTAAATGTGTACTCTACCGAGTTTCGAACCCAGGTCAGCGAGTAATCGGCACCCATCGCCTTGCCTGCACGCACCAGGCAATATACCGTCACGACTAAGCACGCATAAACAAAAAGTGATGGCACTGAGTCGGTGAAAGATATATATATATATATATATATATATATATATATATATATATATATATATATATATATATATATATATATATATATATATATATATATATATACTTATATATATATCTTAGTCTGTTGAAAATCCATTAATGTCAAGCTATGTTCCTCTCTTTATTGTGCACTAAAAATAAATGAATGAAATATCTTTTGAAGAAGAAATAAAGTCAGTCATTCTTACTTTTTCTCCTTTATATTATCATATCTAAAATGTAATTATTGGATTAGATGGTTTACATTATAATGTCATTCACAACAGGAGGCGATGCATGTTTACAGGAATGCTCTTTCTGACTTGGCAGTCAGTTGTTTTATACTGACCTAAATCATCTGTATTTCTGGTCTAATGCTAGTTATTTCTAATGCTAGTTATTTCTGGTCTAATTCTAGTTATTTCTGGTCTAATGCTAGTTATTTCTAATGCTTGTAGTTATTTCTTTCTAATGATAGTTATTTCTGGGCTAATGATAGTTATTTCTGGGCTAATGATAGTTATTTCTGGGCTAATGATATTTATTTCTGAAAGAATACTTACGAATTTAAGAAAGCTGGATTCTGATAAAAAATATATATTTTTTGTGAAAGCGGAATTTTTATGTCATAAAATTATTACGGAATTCTGATGAAACAATTTCATTGTCCCAGACAATATGGAATGTCGTAACTGGAGCCAGTGGATTTATAACTTACAACGTGTTTTCATTATTTTTAATTACAGTTCAAATTCATTAGCATAGAATAAGAATCGTAAACATTACCAAGTCCATTAAAATATGTTAAAGTTTGAAGTAAATTTCGGTGATAATAACATAAATAGTGGAAAGGATAGGATGAGAATAATAGACATGGAGTATAAAGACCGATCATTGTCATCAGCATTATGTAATAGACATGGAGAATAAAGACCGATCATTGCCATCAGCATTATGTATCATTATGTATTTAAAGTCATAATACGAGACTTTGTTGGATGTATCAATAATAATGTGGGATGTATCAATAATAATGTGCGGTGTAGATAATACTTTAGAGGGAGATTATAATGTAAATTAATACGTTGGTGTGTATATAATAATTAGGTGTGTGAACATAATAATTAGTTGTGTGTGTGTGTGTGTGTTTGCACAATAATTTGATGTGTTTACAAACCGCTTTGTTGTGTGCGAGAGTAATAACTTTCGGAGGCAAATTATAATTATTCTAAATTTTAAATAAACGCCTTATCCTTTCTCCTCAAAACATAACAGATACAACGCATAATCATGAAGCTACTTAAACGTGGAGTGAGAGACGAAAATCGTGGACACGATGTGAAAGTCGAACATATTTACACAGAGCCACACCCTCTCAAAACCACGGCGCAGAAGTTTGGCACATTATAATAGAAAGTCACAGTAGCAATCCAAATGAAGTACATAAACACAAACATTATCCTACTGGACCCCTAATGCAAGGAGGAGTGGCGGTCGAAGTATAAATAAATAGAGGAGCGTATTTTTTTTACCTTCAAGAGGTATAAATGGATATCGATTAACTACTGTACGCGCTTTCCAGTTTCAAAACAGTTTATCCCTGCGATTGTCAGAAGGTAATTGAAATTTGTAAAATATGTAGGAGATTTGTCCAATGATATCAGTTACAGGGAAAAATTATCTAGCATTTCTTAAGTCATTTTTATTAAGATTTTTGTTTGAACTCCTAAAGGAGCAGTTAATTTTAACCAAACAAGTCATTTTACTGCGGAATGTTATAGATAAAACAACTACCACTATCTCTATATTATTATTATTATTATTATTATTATTATTATTATTATTATTATTATTATTATTATTATTATTATTATTATTATTATTATTATTATTATTATTATTATTATTATTATTTGTAGTAGTAGAAGTAGTAACTATACTGTACTATTCTTCATATTATTCAAAGGTTTTAGCAGCTTAACGTTTAAAATTATCTTTATTTACCCAACACAGTCATTATCCTTCGGTTCGGTGTTCATCACGTATCATAGTTCTTTTTAGTTAGACTCATATCTTCAATTATACAATTGTACAAACTAGATATACCAGTAGATGTGTGGAATATCTTTAAAAAAATTTATGCGTAGATGAGCTTACAGGTTGTTCGTGGTCTTATAGTCCTTAACAAAAAGTTGAACATATTGTTACAAGCCAGGGGTATTTGACTGAACGAGTGGTATAACACCCTGGCGCGATTCCGTTCGAAGTCATAATTTGATTCCAAATTTATATACAACTTCATTTGTTAATTAGAAAGATCTAAGTGTCCATTCTATGCATAAATTTTACTCCCAATTAATGCAAGACAACATATCTCCGTCATTTTTGCCACCATGGCAACATAAATGATACCGGTTACCTACAGTAAGTACTGCCACTATAGTCACACCACCAATGTACATCACTAGATTTTAATAGGGACTATGGTACGACAGAGACACTCACGTGGCTTTGACCTGAATTCACTAAAACGTGAACTATGGTATCATGGAAACTAAATAACTCTTCACTCTGTGACTTTTGCTCCTAGTAACTAGCTAATTAATTCGGGCTAAGGAATTTTTCCATTGCAGCGAATTCCAATAATCAAACATGTAATCACAAAAATCTAAGTATTCCTTGAAAATGGGGACTATAACCAAATGCGCATATTCCAAATTTATTATAATATTTCAGTTGTTAAGTTTTAACTGTTGGATATTTAACAATAAATGTATTACTTCTAGCAAAGAAAGGAGATCAAACTCAGTTCATACATGGTATTTTGGACGATCATAAGAATTCAAACGTATTCATTAGGAGCATGTGTGTGTGTGTGTGTGTGTGTGTGTGTGTGTGTGTGTGTGCGTGCGCGCGCGCGTGTGTGTGTAGCTTACAAATTGTCTTGGCGAAACGATATCAATTGAAACATTTTTTAACGGAGTGAGTTTAATTTGTCTTTCGTTTTTCTTCTGATATTATTAAAGAAACTTTGGGTCTGAGCTACTTGTGTTTACGATTCCAAGAATAGTTTAATTAGTTATTAGTAATTATGTCTTTAATTATGGGGAAGTGGGTTTGGGATAATTGATCTCAAATTGATTGATTAGTAATTTATTAGGAACATGGGTTGAAATGTTCAATATTCGTGAGAATTTAAGGAAACATGGACTAGCCTCGCTAAATGGACCAAAAAATTTTTCTTACCATAAGGAATTCTTGGGATATTGTGATGTGTAAGCATGTATTTGCTTGAGATAGGAATAATTCTATGTATTAGTTCTTTCGTAGTATGTGGTATGAAATATCTATCTGCGGCCTAGAAAAGAGTACTGATAAATCACATGACTGTGAAGAAATTTCACGTAGGTGTGAAATTAAAATCGCGTGACTGTGTCTTTGTTAGTTAAATAAAGGGAAATTTCTCGAGGTTTGTGGAGATTTCTTGTTTCTTCTGTCGTGGTATACTGTCAGCCCCCCCCCCCTGGCTTGTTACAATAACGTTGACAATTGTTGAAAGACTTTTGCTTCTTCTGAGGCGTAAGGTTCGTAATTTTGTTATTAATTCTAGTGATCCGAGATACTTCTACTACACAGGTTTTTATATTTACAATGAAAATAATTCATTCAATGTTCTTTAGATAAAGAGGGAACAAGATGTGTTGCAAAGGTTCTTGTGCACTCAGCACGCTGATTGTTATACTGCTAATTCTCAGTTTCGTACTGGACATTTCGGGTTGTTTTAGCAGTATGTGGTACTTGATTGGAGGCACACAAACTGTTCTCTATTCTGAAATTGGTGTCGTATTTTACGGTGGCATCTGGAGTGATTGCGTATCCAGTCAATTCTTCACAACATGTGAAAGCAAAGAAACAGGTAGGTTACATCTACCTTTTTATGTATCTTATGATCTATCCCTTTCCGCTACTCTTCCTATTTGTCTGTATGTTTGCAGCAGGCTGATCTAATTACCTTCTCAAATATGCACAGTATAAAATTCCAAAGGGTAATAGTAGTTGGACTTGGGCGAGGTTTAAATAGAAGGCTGACATAGACATTACTGTTAATGCTTTATTTTATATTTAATCTTTTGATAGGCTACTAATCCTTGCGAAGACTTATCAGTCTATACCATCCGTGTGTGTGTGTATGTGTGTGTGTGTGTGTGTGAAACATTGAAACCGTATCCATACATTCATTTCAACCCTATATAAACAGACAGAATATATTTTATCAGTCCTAGCCCTGATGTGCAATTATTAGTTGCAATAACTAGATTGTTTGAGTTTAGAAATTGAACCGTACCATCCATACTTGTATCATATTTTTCATCCTTGTCATTTGCTTAAGCAATTAGATGACTAAATTTGATGCATAAAATAACTGATTTGTTTGGAAGTTATCGCTACTTTTCCTTCGGTTTAATGATGTATACCACCAACAAGTTATGTCGCTGTTTCCTTGTAAAGAAAAGTAAAGACATAAAAACTTGTTTCATCAATTCTTTAAATATTAATTTTAAAAGTTGGGAAATGACTATTAATCGTATTTTAACACAGGGATGATAATTAAGTTAGAATAAACTCAAAGGTTCATGCATACTGGAAACAGAGTTATTACCCGTACGTTTAAGTTATGGATATGAAGCAGCCGTCAAAGAAAGGCTTGATCTTCCGTTCCTTGTTTTAGATTGGCTGAAAGCGGTCAGGGCATTCTCTGTTTCCGGTTTCCTGCTTTACTTTGTTGCAGTCGTGGTGGTTATCGTCCAGTTGTGCTCAAAGCCGAAGAAGAAAGCCCTGTATATAATATCCGTCTGTCTTATGTTTGCAGGAGGTAAGGTTACGGGACAGAAGCATTAAAGTTGATATAATAGGTCACTCTCAAAAAAGTATATATTTTGTGTCTTAATACATGTAGACACACTATTACATATGCGAACGCTAAAGTCGTATTCGTACTGTTGACATTTTCTGAATATTTTTAAGTTTACAATTAATGAACAATAATTTTTTTTTATCATAATCAAAGAATTAAACTAAAGTCAAGTCTCCTTGAGGGAATAGTTGATTATTTTGATTTTGTTTGTTTTGTTGTTTTTGTTTTTGTGTTGTTGCATAGTGTCTGGTTGATGGCAAGGTCAGTTTCACAAAAGGAGTTTGAAAATAATCTAGAATTGTCAAGTTACGTCCTGCCTATCAGCAAAACGAGCCAGAAGTTAATATAGAAGTGTTAAGCTACTCCATGCATATCAGTAATGTACTTTAAATTTTGAACGTGACACAAAAAACTGACTTGACTCTTAAAAATTTAAAATATGCAACGCATCGCTACGATTCCAAAGGCCGTTCATATACACGTTTACAAGTATTATCGAACTTCACAGGTCTAAATGAACATTTATACAAAATAATTTTAAATTATATCATAATAACGGATATGGCATACATACAATTACCTTCAGCAAAAAAACACACACGCACGCACACACCCACCTGTCATTAACTGTTACTTAGATGGGTCTGGTTTCCAGGTAGCAAGACGACTTACACGGGTTTCCATTAGTTTCAATTGTGAAATATTTGAATGAACTTCGCTTTTATGATTGTACTATCTCTTTTTTTAATCGTCCTAAAAATGAATGAGAAAATTAGAATACTGAAACCCAGAAATAAAAATAAATTTTGTAATTCCATTCTGTTGTTATTTTATTTTTTTAAGTTGCATGCTTATTACAACAATCTTGGATAAAGGTAAACAATAGATCTTACTTGACAACAATGTTCATAGCCGATAATGGATTTAAGTAGACCGCCATGATGTACGTGATTCAAATACATGGTTTGTTTATGTTCTAAAGTAGGGACCGAGCTAAATACGTGTCACGTGGTATATTAATCCAGTTGTAAGATTTTATTGGTCGACGTACTAAATAATTGATTTTGAAAATTAATCTGCTTTCTTTTCCCCGTTTTCGAATAAACAACATTGGTATACGAATCACGTTTTATGCTATAATCAATACAACTTGATCAGCGATGTCCAATATATATATATATATATATATATATATATATATATATATATATATATATATATATATATATATATATATATATATATATATATATATATATATATGATTCTGCTTAATAAACCGGTATAGTTGAAAAATTGAAATGCATGTAAGTATATCTGGAAAAAGCCATTAATTTCTATTTAAATCGTATAATTTTCTCAACTTTCTAAGGAAATGCAGATAGTCAAAATATATGGTTGGTCTATAAAAACTATTGTTTTGCATTTGCATCAAATTAGCAACTTGCGGGTTTCCTCTAAAGAATCCTACAACATTAGAACAGTTTCCTTCCACTGAAAAGCAATTAACATGTTGCAAATTAAGAAAGTAATAAAATAAACAAAAATCAAAGGTAGATGATATGGACGTTAGATAATTTGCTTGGATACATGATGAATCCAACCTTGACCAAATGCGTATGATTAAATATTTTGTGCGTTACGGCGATATATATATATATATATATATATATATATATATATATATATATATATATATATATATATATATATATATATATTCAAAAATTATATTTTTAGATGTTGATCTCATTTAGGGGTTTCTGTATTGTTTAAACTAACTAGTTTAATGTTTTTGTGCCTAACATGTAAACTGTTCACTTTCAAAAGTAGGTTAAACGACACTTTTCCTGTCCCAAATCGCTCTGTATCCTCTAATAAGCATCAGTTAAGTCTTTCCCACTTTCCCATTTTATCGTAGCTGTAGAAATGCTTTTTATTTAGTCTTTAAAGCTATACTCTAATCTGTTTGGTTTCTTTTGTAGCAATCTGCGCAATGATAGCTTTCGTGGTATACGTGATACAAGCGACAGGTAAAGCACGGGAGTTCTTTGTTGGCTTCTATATCACTATTACCGCCTTCGTTTTCGGAATCCTGGCCGGAATACTGGAATCTGTCAACCTTGTAAAGGCTAATAGTGGCAAAGTGGAGATAAACTAGAAATTAGGACAGTTCACTGAAAGCTTGTGCACACAGAAAAGAACTTTGGATATTTCCTACATCTATGATATCTGGAATATGTATCTACATATTAATAACCTCTGTGATATAAACTATGAATATTATGTACTTAATCAGAAGGTAACATCTATTTATGAAATTCTATTAATATAGGAAAGACTCGGCTCATTATTTTCATCTACAATAATTTTGTAATCATCATCATCATCATCATCATCATCATCATCATCATCATCATCATCATCATCATCATCATCATCATCATCATCATCATCATCATCATCACAACCGTCACTAATGTCATAGGTGACAGCTGCATCGTATTGATATTATTTTTGTCTGTTTCGTTCTCAATAGTTTATGTATTTATTACAATGTTTGGAAAATGTTCTGGTTGTGTCGGCTGACTAACACTTCGGTTTCCTAGAGTTGAGGACGCAAACTTGTGAAATTTGCTAGAGAGAATGGTTATGTTGAAATGAACAAGGCGCCAAGAATAAAAAAATACGATATACAAGTAAACCGAAGAATATTATAAGATTAACGATTATTTTGTTGACGATATATAATTTTCATTTAAACGTAAGAAATAATATGTATGTTCTTTTCCGTTGGAAACAACGAGGTTTTAATATGATCACCTTTAGAAATGTGATAGCTAACACAATAGGAAGATTTATGTAGGCTTGTAACTCTTCATTGTATGCAATTCCACTCAATGGTTTTTAAGAAGTAATTGAATGGGGGAGATTTTACTTTTTACTACCCTTCTTAATCATTTTCAGTAATCTCAACATTTTTTTATACATATTCTTCTTCTGTCTACGTTTAAGATTGTTTTCTAGATTGCTAAATTATTAATATATTGTTCAATGGTAGAAACTCCTGATATTGTTTATTAGTCTTCCTGGCATTAGAATAAGACTATCATACCATGGTTCATTATATAGCTTTATTCTGACATATTCTCAGCTGATATGTAAAACAATTCTATAAAAAATGCCACCCCGTGGTCTCTTATAGGGGTGGTCCCCATTTTCTCTTATAGGTATGGTCCCCATGGTCTCTTATAGGTATGGTCCCCATGGTATCTGATAGTGATGGTCCCCATGGTCTATTATAGGGATGATCCACATGGTCTCTTATAAGGATGATCCCCATGGTCTCTTATAGGGATGAAACCCATGATCTCTTATAGGGATGATCCCCATGGTCACTTAAAGGGATGATAGGGATGGTCCCCATGGTTCCTTATAGGGTTAGTCTCAGACTCTATCAACATTTAAGTTATTAGTAACAATGATAAACTCAAAAATAATTGCCTGTTTGAAGGCTCAGAATTTTGTCCATATTTTTTGTAAAGTGTAATTATATGGACAACAGTGTGGAAACTATCAAGAAGCATCTGCTCATTGAATCACCTTATTCTATTTTCACACACATAGAGGAATTGTTCAATTGATTGGCCTCAAAGTTATCTCCTGGTTACACATTTGGTATTTGGTAAATTCTGTAGACTGTTTGTTTCGGTTCTCAGTTGGTTACCATTGCACTTTCGGTTAAGCTTGGTCTGTGTCAAGTCAATCGGATTCTGCTGTAATTTTAATCAAGTTTGGTCTGTATCAACTCGATCGGTTTCCAGTGTAAATTTGGTCAAGCTTTGTCTGTATCAACTCTGATCGTACCTTGAGGCCACGCGATGCATCCTCTGTGAAATCTACGATTAATGCTCAAACAACATTGCAACCTTTCTCTGTTACTGGATTTGCAAACATAAATGCCCTCAATAGTTACAATACTCACAAGGCAACTCCTAGTCAACACAATACTCACAATTATAACACCTTGTTAACACGATGCTCACAAAGTTAGCACATAGCAAACACAGTACTCACAAGTCATCACAAGGTAAACGCAACAGTTATAATGTTAGCACATAAATAACACATATTCACAAAATTAGCACGTAGTCAGCACACTGCTCACAAAATTAGCAAATGGTTAATATAATATTCACAAAATGTTATCACATAGTTAACACAATACGCACAAGCACTAAATGTATGAGTGATTCGATAAACTTTATTCAACCAAGATTTTTTAATCCTTTAGTACAAACTTCCCAGTACAGGACTAGTCACACAATTCATCAATAAAGTTACATTCATTCAACAGTGAATCTGGCAACTCAGACGTAGATTTACATTGCTTCCATTGACGGGGTTTGATGATTACATCCATTTGATCGGATATTGAAATGAAGAAGATAACACTGTTATAAATTTTCAAGAATATTTCTGATTATGTCCATTTATTCGAATGAAATTACGGATCAAGCATTAAAGCAGTTATTGCAGATACATATATTTTAGGAAAAGCTGCTAAAACGTAGATGCATAATGCAATGAGAAGCAAACCAGGAATGAAATGTTAAACGCTTATGAAATATTTTTAAAAATGTATTTTGTGGTGCAACGTGATTTACTGTTATCTTGATTGTACAACTCAGATATCTAATCTTGTCTCGATTAGCATTTATATACGCGCTTCAATGTGACCTAGTAGTTAGAGCGTCTGCCTCGGATGTCGGAGGTCGCGAGTTCGAACCCGTTCCGAGTCACACCATGGTAGGCTACTAACAGCGGCCTCGCTAGGCGCTCATCATGAATTAGTCAGTGTTAGGACTGGTCGGTCTGCTGTCAGGATAATGTGACAGGGTGGAACATCATGGTACACATCTGTGGCATGATGTCTTAGTGCGATATCATTATAAACTGCCCACAGCAGACCTCTTAGCGATATGACTGACACATTGTTAAAGCTAAGTTAAAAATCTACGTAACACACACACACACACACACACACACACACACACACACACACAAACACACACGCACACACATACACACAAACAAACACACACATAAACACACACAGATCTGTCTACGAGTTTGTCTGTATTACATTCTTTGTACATACAATATGGATTAATAAGTAAATGTGTTGTCTGATGTATGGTATATTTATTGATTTCAATAAAATATATATTATAAAAATCGAATTTATGTCAATTTCTACTTAGGCATTATCTGTTTCTCTTTGTTACCTGTCTTGTATATTTTAGCTTGTCTTCTTTTACATAACCTGTAAGATACTTATTTTTTTTAAAAGATTACATAATTCTTATTAAAGTCATCGAGAAACTGCAACAATTAGTTTGTATATTAGATAAATTCTTGTGTAAGTCGTGAAGTAAAAAATACGTAATTAATAAGTCGTTGAGTCTTCCTAGACCATTTTTTTAAAAATAAAAATATTGCGTTAATCTTAAAGATATGAAACTAATAAGGATTTGAATCTGGAACACCCAAATGCAAAGCGTCTTCTTCTACCGACGTTTTCTAAGATCACGCTATCCTTCCACCATATGCACGTGACATACATACTGCAAATTAATGTACGGTACCCGAGCCGCTAGGAGTATTTTTATTATTCGTTTCATCACGTCGATAACCTGGATGCTCATTTTGTTTTCTTCCTTGATGTCTATATATCAATAAAGTTAGTTTCAGATGGTTTCTATGCACAAATACGTGATTATAAGTAATAAACAATATACATTAAAAGCTATATTCAATGACTATTAATGTTTTCATCGTAGACGAATAAAATAATGAAAATCATTTTGAAATGAGCAGAATTAATATATAAACCATACGAAACAGGACTTCATTCCAAAATCATTTAAACTTCAACCCGACTATAGTATATGACAAAAAATCACATGTTCAGACAAGACATTACATATATATCTCTCTACCAAAATGTATGTATGTATGTATGTATGTATGTATGTATGTATGTATGTATGTATGTATGTATGTATGTATGTATGTATGTATGTATGTATGTATGTATGTATGTATGTATGTATGTATGTATGTATGTATGTATGTATGTATGTATGTATGTATGTATGTATGTATGTATGTATGTATGTATGTATGTATGTATAGTTGATCCTTTCTCAGAGACGAACTACTTCTTTTGTTTTAAGAAGAATCCCACCTTTAACTTCGATATTTCTCTCACCAAGTTCACTCTCCAAACTAATCACACACACAAACACACACACGCACACACACATGCATGCATACATACATACATACATACATACATACATACATACATACATACATACATACATACATACATACATACATACATACATACATACATACATACATACATACATACATACATACATACATACATACATACATACATACATACATACATACATACATAATTGCATAGTTGTGCAGCAAAGACCCAAACGTGCTCCCCAATTGGAGTTTGAAAGACCTGAATCGCAATCAAAAAACTACAGTCTTCGTGGATTCCGTAAACGGAAATCAACATTGCAAAATCCTAGCATGAAAGTCAAATGAGAAGTTATACATGAATAATACTGCAAACAGTTATTTTACAAAAGTTTGTGTTATCAAGAATTCTAGTCTAGATAATTGTTTAAAGATCAGTACTTAGCATGAATTGATGCGATACAGTCCAGTTTGGTAGTAATTGCCTATACTGTTCAGTGTAGGAGTAATTGCCGGTTTATGAAGATGGTGGGATTGCAACGTTTCTCTTGTAACCAAGAAAGATCCCGCTGTTAAGATCTATTTTCCATTTTTATTGCAGTGGGCTGGACAAAATTAAATATGAAATATCGCGATAGACTTTACTCGCTATAATTGTTTCATGTACTGTTTTATTCTTTTTTTATAATTGTTTATTATTTACTTGCATATTTATGAACGGTTGAGAGCATACCGGATACTTTTAATCTTCAATTGAATGGACATTATTCAAAATAAAAAGACGCTTAAAGAAGAAAAAAATTACTTTAATTGGAAATGTTTTAATATGACATATTGATAACTCGTATCCTAGTAATATACAATGTAACAATAACGAAAGAAGTACTCAAATGACATGCATGAGCTGACTTGAATGGTTTCATAAAAGATACGATACTTTCAATATTTCGGTAGCACACTTTAGTGTCCTACGCTGCATTCATTAACATAAAACTGACGCCATGCTGGCTCTGTTTGATTCTAGAAGCTTTACCAGGTTTATCCTAAAAAGTTCGCCTCTTTATGCACGCATTCGAGTTGTCCCTTCCAACATCAGCTCCAGAAACTTAGCAAAAATAACACTGAGTTTGAAGTTAAGATCTCGAATACTCATCCATCGTCCTTGTAATAATTAGGTCTCTGTGTCTGTTATATCTGCTGATATAATAGTGAGAACACATGAGTCGATATTACATTGAAAATATAGAAGTGGAAATACAATGGAAGCTGTACTATGATCTAATTTATTTCTTACAATCCAAATTTAATACGTTTCAAAACACAACATTTATCAGAGACCGAATTTTAACATTTGATCTGGATATAGCCAAATATTACCACCAAGCAAAAGGAATTCAAGTTTCTTCCAGCAAACAAAGACAATAATCAATGTACTATGTGGTGTAAAGTCTGAACAGTAAAGATCATAGGCTGTCATTAGAATGACAAGTCTGAGTACAAGTACTTTTTGATCGGTAGTACACAATGAAATGACACTATGCAAAATATAAACGAATGTAGTACCGGTGTTATCAAACGCCCTAAACTAAGCGTGATATATCCGGATCCTTTCCTACAATATGTTTTCTTAACAGTAGCTAGGTTGAAAGTATGATACGAGTGTCCTTAAAATGCCGCACCTTCTGTGGACTTCGCGCCTAGGGCACCAGCGCAGATTCCATTACACATACCTCTAGCCTGCGTATTGACGCTTTCCGCTCCTAAACAGTATTCAGATAGATGCCCCTGTAAAAGTGAGAGCGGTGCTGAATTGCAATCACTTCTTTGTATACGTTTTTGCATTGTCGCATAGAGCAATCCAAAGTCGTTCACGACAGATACAGTCTCAAATTTTGAAAGCCATTTCAAACCATATCTAAATTGCTGATCTAGAGACTAGAGCCATTTTTCTCTTGATTCTCATTAAACAATGGTGATATGCATACTTCCTCAATTTTACAGTAATGTGTCAATTTTAAATAAGTATGGAACCTTAAAATTAAATACATTGCACATTAAAATTTTATTACAGTCATGCCAGCAGGGTCTTGTGAATGGTCACATTGACCTTTCCTTCATGTCAGTTGCTAAACTAGAAAGGCCAGCATCTACGGCACATTTAGAATTGATCCGGGCAACGCTCTTCTGGGAAAGTTAATATTAAAGTTACCTACCATAACCGCTTGATGTGAATCCCATGTCAAATCGTCATTTTTAAAGGAAAGTTGACATTCATCGTATTTTTCAGATCCTATACTATCAAAATCCGGCGAAAGAAATAATTATCTTGGGGAACAATTAGGAACAGCTGATTACGATTGGTCATTTTTAATTAAGACGTACACCTTGGAAGTAATGCTGAATTTAAAAGTAGCCACCATGGTCGAATTCTTTAGGCCGAGAGTTTTCCTGTGAGCAACAAGACTTGTCCGGCTCCTGGGAAAAACTAAAGAATAATGCATTCCTCGTTAAACAAATAAAGGGGACCAGGTGGCTGTCTTGTTAGAAAATACAGGCTTTAGTGCTAGGACGCACAAGTCCTGAAAAAGAACATAATTAAGCTACGCAATAGTAATTTTCATGTAATTTTATATTTTATTTGTCTTGTTTATGCAAAGTTTTTTTTATATGACTAGGATTTAAAATATGTATTGTTTATTCGATTTAATGGAAATCTGTTTATATGCTAGAGTTGTTATGCAATTTATTTCTTTAATTTTACAGTTTTTCTTCATTGATAGAATTGACGGATTGCATGCGATCCAAAATTTCAGATGTGTAAGATTTCATAGGGTTATATGGAATAATTTCCTTTGTTAGGACGATACTGATCAATGTGTTAGATATAATTGCATATTTATATCTGATTTTGTAACGCTTAAAGAATCTTGTAGGTGAGGAATTGCTGTGAGCTAAAGTAAGTGAATCCTACGTGATTGTAATCGAGAACGTATCTTGCTGAGTGGAACTAAGTTAAATGTCTAAGAAGTCATGTGTTAATTTATGCAGAGAGATACGGTAATGCTGTTTATATGCACTGCTCACATGTTAATTCGTGGTCAGTCGCTGTGTAGCAAGAGTAATGATCTATCGAAATAGGTCAGACTTAAATTTACATTGCAAGGGTCGTTTGTAACTTGAGATAACGATTGTAACTTACTTAAAATATGAAAACATTTTTTTGTATGTGCTATCTCAGCACGTCTGATTGTTTCAGTCTGTACTCACACTGTAGTTACAAGCACACTTTACGGCGACTAAAAAGTCAATAGTTTTGTTTTATATCGATGCGTTATATAACCTATACTCCACACTTGCATGGCTTATAACTATATTGCACGATCCTAAAAAATTATCATTTTGGATTATCGACATTTTTTATATTTTCTCGATGCCCGTGTGCTGCTTTCCTGTGTAAATTATGAAGTGGGTAAGTTGATTTTACATTGATGAAGAAATACTGTCAATAGTTGTTTATTATGAAATTATGTGGAGCCTGAACTCGTTATTTGTTTGACCAACAACGATTGCGCACTGATATGTGTGACCTTTCCCGGACACCACATGACACAATTAAACCAATCGCTGCAAGCACAGCGCACTGCAATATATGAAACTCACGTCTTACATGGTGTGCAGATTATTGCTTTGTAAGCATTTCAGTTTGCATGGCATACAATGTCAACTCTGCGAACACATTAAATTGTAGCAAATTATAATAATGGAATTGTAAATAAAATAAGCATAATAAACCTCTAATATTATTTTGTTGGAATAATTAATCTTTATAAATTGCCTGCTTTCTAAAATATTTCAAATTAGTATAAAATAACACTACATTAATATAATTCTCTACTGATAGGACATCAGATAAAGAAATGCCATATAGACTGATAATGCTTTTCTGTCTCTTGACCTGAGTTAGACATGCATTTAGTATAATATATAGTTCAATACAAGCGTCAATTTGTGGAACTGTCTGTAGTATCTCTGACAGTTGGAAGTCAATGCATCCATCAATCGTAAAAAGCTTCATGATACTGACACGTTGACGCATTATATACAGAGTAACTGGTATGGTAAATGAAATGTGTAGTACAGGGACTTTACAGTACTTGCAGGATGCCTGTCATTTCTATCTAACTATATTTGTCACACTAAAACAGTAATTGAAATTAGTGGCTATGACAAAGTTACGCTCTTATGTATGTATGTATGTATGTATGTATGTATGTATGTATGTATGTATGTATGTATGTATGTATGTATGTATGTATGTATGTATGTATGTATGTATGTATGTATGTATGTATGTATGTATGTATGTATGTATGTATGTATGTATGCATGTTTGGATGAATGGATTGATGGATGGGTGGATGGATGGATTGATGTCATTCTAATTTCCTTATGTGGGTGATGTGTAAGTTCTGTTTTCTTCTTTAATATTTTCCTTTTTTTATTCTATGTAAAGTATTTGCTGGCAGGGTCGTAGCTAGTTACAATTAGTGCATGCACGGTTAAAACATGTTTTCTCGGACTCAATACCCTAAAGGACACAGTTATTAAACCCACATGACGTGCTTTTTCTTACAATATTGCGTATGGGATGATCGACAAATTTATTCTCGAAATGGAGAATAAAGAGCCCGTTTTTACAAACTTTTTTTGCGTTATCTTTTTACATTACATCACAAGTATGTGTTCCTATAGATTGGTATAAAGATATTTCAATATCACCAAGCATACATAACAATGATATGGGCAAATGACATGCATAATTTGTGTCTCTATAAACAGTATCCCTTTCTTAATTTTTATATCCTTTTGATTTTTATATCCTATGACGTTACATCAGATATTCTTCGACTTACACAATTTATCGTTTAATTCTATTTCTCATTACCACACTTTTCACATGGTTCTTGTACAGAATTATCAAACAAACGGTTTTTGAATGTTCATTCAAAATTATACTGTTTACCTAGTAATGACTTATTGTGCTCAAAATAATAAAATTCGTATCTCGGTATGCTAACGACAGACTTGATGAAGATATCTAAGAACAAACCAAAGGTGAATGCAAAGAATAATAATAAAAAAAAACAATTAAGCATAAGCTCCCAACATGTTCAAATGAATACTAGGAAATCACCATTTCCTGTAAGCGCAGTGTTTCAGTTTACAGTTTAGAACCACTTATCGATTACCTTTTTCCTGCTGAATCCGTTTCGACATGTTTGTTGTTTTATGCAAACATAACGAACGTGACAGTAAATATGAGACCACGTTTGCCTTCAAATGGACAATACTTCAGAGTTCGGTGATTCGGGTAACTGTGGATTACACTAAAGATGACATGTTGAGGAATAATAAATCTTGCTTGGCAACAACGTCAATGGCTGAGAATCGATTTAAATATGCCAGCATGTTCTACGTGATTCAAATACTGCACATTTTATTTATGCTTTAAAGTTGAGAATCGTGTTAAATGTGTCACGTGGTATATTGATCCAGTTGTGGAAAAGATGTTGCTCATTAATTTATTTTCTTTCCTCTCTATTGGAATATAAAACAACGCTGTTCGAAACACATACCATGCTATAATCTAAGTCACTTGGTCATCGAAGTTAAATATTTCACGTTCCAGCATGAGCGTGCTAAGAAAAGGCTTGAATGTGATGTTATTGAAATAGGCTTCTTCTTTCCTAAAAATACTTAGCTACGCTTGTCCTGGATACTCGATAACGGACATTTTTTACAAGCAAGAAATATTCTCTAAAAAAAAACAAACAACGTAAAACATGTATTGTAATCGTTAAGAGCCTTTTATCACATATCATATTTCATTTATAAGCAACTGTGTCAAAATCTGTAGAATAACAGGTCAGAATAGAATTGTCAGGTTTGGCAAAGGCTGATCCACTGATCAAAAACTGGTCCTAATATAAAGGATGATACAGATCAATCAAAAGAAGTGTTAAATTAACATAAATGTTTGTAAACCCGTCTAAATAAAGAAATAAATTGTTATCAATACCCTTTCTTCCCTTCTATTTTTTTTAACTTTGTACATATTGTTTGACTCATTATAATTGACAATTTTTCATATTAACTTCGTGTTTGTTTAATCCTTGTCCTTCACCTTCTCTTTCACCATAACTAACTTCTAATACATATCCATGAGAGTCGTAACTTCGGCTTTTAATTAAAATTTAAAAAATATATAAAAACGCCAAGGTTGCATTTGTGCTTTTATTTGTGAACAAAAACAATCATGTGGTTGTTTGTAATCTGACAGAAGGATGGAGAAAGATGTCCCAAGAAGGTGATGTAAATTAATCTTCTTCAAATGATCGTCATAAATATTTGGGTATCTTTGAGATTTTTAATGGCATTTTGTATTATATTTTGTTCTTTCCCTAATGCAGTTTAATTATTTATTTTGTCGGCGTATAATTTTGTGGCGATATGCGCCATGATAGCGTTTGCGGTAACGGCCAAAATTATGCAATAAGTTTCAGTTTGACATCTATATCTCTATCGCTGCCTTCTTTCTCGAAATTCATAACCGATTGTTGGAAACAGCTATCGTCTATTGGTCAATAGTAGTAATGTGTAAGTCAATAGTGGCAATGTGTTGTCAATAGTGGCAATGTGTTGTCAATATTGGCAATGTGTTGTCAATAGTGATAATGTGTGGTCAACAGTGGCAATATATTGTCAGTATGGGCGAAGTGGGAATATAGCACGTTAGAAATTCAGACGAATTTTTAAAGGTTTGTGTAACAGAAATGAGAATGTAGAATATGTTTCTTATACACTCTGCACGTAATATACCTAATCTATAATTAACATCACCTATTTTTGTAGTTTGAGTAGTATAAAATAGACTTGACTCATTATTTTCACCAACATTATTTTGTAATCACCTTCATCATGGGGAACAGAACAGCAGTAGCTGATACGGAATCGTATTTGTGCTAATTTGACTATTTCATTCTCAATAGTTGTTTTTTATTATTGTAATGTGTCGAATTTTGATTAAGTATTGGACCTTAAAATTGAATAAATCGTGCATTAAATTATTTTTACAGATAAGCTAGAAAAGTCTTTGTGAAGGGTCACTTCGACCTTTTCTACGTTGCAGTGTTAAACTTGAAAGGCTAGCATATACGGCTCGATGAGAATTGACCAAGAGATCGCAATGCTGTCCTGGGAAAGTAAACCACTTAATCGAAACTCATGTCAAATTGTCATTTGCAAAGAGAAGTTGATATGAATCGTATTTTTCAGATCCTAGGCTGTCGAAATCTGACGAAAGAAATAATTATCTTTTGGCAAAATTAGGAATCGATGATTACGATTGGTCAGTTTAAATTAAGGCGTACACCTTGGAAGTAATGTGAATGTAAAGTGACGACCTTGGTTGAGAGTTTTCCTGCGACATGGCAAAGCTCGATTTCACGCGTGTTTTAACTAAAGAATAGTGCATTCCTCGTTAAACAAATAAAGGGGATCTTGTGGCTTTCTTGTGAGAAAAGTCAGGCTTTACTGTTAAGACGCACAATTTCTGAAAAGAACAACATTAAGGTACGCAATTTTAATTTTCACTTAAGTTTCTATTTCGCATGTTTTTGTTTTGTTTCATGCAAATGTAATTGATATAAATAGGATCCATACTGTGTATCATTATTCAGTGTCATGGATATCTGTTGATCTACTGAAGATGTTGTGCAATTTATTTTTTTTAAAACTTTACAGTTACTAGTTAATTGATAGAATTGTCAGATTGCATGCGATCCAAATTTTCATATGTGTATGATTTCATGGGGTTATATGAATTATTTTCTTTGTCTGTTAGGTTATATTGATTATCGTGAGTTAAAGATAATTGTATACTTATATCTTATTTTGCAATGTTTAAATAATATTGTAGGCTAGGGATTGATGTGAACTAGAGTTTAGTTAAACTTACGCAATTGTAATTGAACATGTATCTTATTGAGTGGAACTCACTAGGCTGGTTGTCTTAGAAGTCATGTGGTCACGTATGCAAAGAGATACGGTAATATTAGATGCACCGTTAACATGTTAATTCATGGTCAGTCGCTGTGTAGCGAGAGTGATGATCTATCGAAATAGGTCAGACTTGGATGTATATTATAAGGGTCGTTTGTAACAAGAGATAACGACTGTAACTTACTCAAAATATACTCCAAATTTTTAAGGCCCATTAATCGTTATGGTCACCATATGTCAGAATTTGGCTAGCTAGTTTATTCTTTCTGGGTTACGAATGTGAGCGAATTTTGTGTACGTATAGAAGCTGATACATACTGAGATTTACTGATAATCTTGTCATTCAAGGAAACGCCTCTCTGGAAGGAATGGGGACAGTCTGAAAGGCGGAAGTTTTGAAAAGTGATGAAGCGTTCAGAATAGCAGGATCAAAGAAAATGAATGTATACACGTGGAAATGGAATACTTGTGATAAACGGAGACAAAGAATGAAGCAACGCTAGATGATGCAAATCAGGAGTGGACATTGTGCTCTTTTTATCACCAACTATCATGATAAAATAAATCCGAAATAAAACAATGCTATTTAATTTTGTTTACGTACATTTGCTTGAATTAAAGGTGCGAGTTTAAGTTTATGTTGTTAAGTCAAATTGATATTTCTTCTATAAGGGGCTAGTACCGTCTTATTTCTTCTCAGTAGTCTTCTTCCAGATAACAATATAAAAACTTAATTTACCACCCCTCTTTCTAAGAGGGGTACGTTACAATTATACTGATTTGATAATATTGCAGTTATGACAGCTGACTACGCACTGTGGTTTCATCTTGATTGTACCTGCAGTGGTAAAGTTAAAGTGCTCCGCAGTAGAGAAATGCGATAAATGTGACAGACAAACAAGCTTAGATTTTTTTACAGTCGTATTTTGCTTAAGATATATCGCTTTAATGAAATCATGGAAAATAAAGATGATTTTGTTTTTGCCTTTTAGAGACAGCTATGTGACAACCAAATCATTTATGAAATGTTGAAACCAATACAAATATTTAATTAATCGAAGAACTCTTCACCGCTATGAAATGCTTTTCTATTGTTGCCTGAAATCAAAGCAATGTGGAAAACAAATTATGGACAGCTAGTTTCTGGTATTACGGTAATTACGCCAAATAAAACTTTTGATGCTTTGGTTTTCCTATAGTATGTGCAGTTTCATATTTGTTATATTACCACATGTTAAAATATCACTTTATGTAATTCTGATTGGTTCAAATAAGCCAATGAAATTATAGTGCTGTATGTTCTTTATTGATTGGCTGGGATCGTGGGGAAAAGGTTTTTTTTTAACCCCGCCTCCTGGACTGTTTTGATTTGAATGAATATTATTATTGGCGGCCATCTTTTTTAGTCGGCTCGAAAATGGAAATTGAGTAAATATTATATCAGTTGTCTCAATATGGATATGTTATTCCCACAGAAGTTCATTATGTCATGTTTAACAATATCATCATAAGAAAAATGACATAAATCTACAAGACAAGAACGACAATACGGAGTAAAACTAAGGGATAGTGTGTGTTTGGGGTGGAGTGGGGAGCGTATATCAGTAACATAGATATATAATCCATCGTATATACAAGCGTGGTTTAAATGTAAACAAACTCACCTCTATTCACAGAATAATCGGAACATGAATGGTTCTTCTAACTGACAGATCTTTATCCAATCACAGCATCTTTGTGTAGCATATAGGGGATGCGAATCCGACACGAAAATAAATTTGTTGACGTCTTTAGTACAGTCTATTTTTCAAATCAAGCACTATAAATATCAGGTCACAAATGCATTGCAGTATTTGGCACTACTAATATTAGTACTCTTAGTCCTACCACAACAAACCAAGTTAAGGCTACGACATCGTAGCTATAAATGTGGGCATTTTTGCATCCGGTAATCCTATTTCGTATGAAAATCGCAACAATGAACACACATTTTAGGGTACACGTGTACTCAACAATCGGGTTGCTGCACTTTGTTCCATATCAAATATGTGGCAGCTTTACATCGCATTCATCATTCTGTTTCGGAAAATGATTTTTTGGTTATAAAATGTTCTGTTTATTCGGATGGAAGCTTTTTTTAAATTATAGTTTGTAAACAATACAATATATATTTACCAGTCCAGCTTTGTTTGGAACTATTTTTTATGCACAACAAATGAAATGTACGCCGTCTGTCAGAATGACCGAGGTTATTCGTTCTTCTATCTATCTAAATAATTTCCACTGAAATAAAAACTATGTGATAAAAAGAATGTCAGACGAGTAACATTAAATTTATGAAACTCGTTAAATAATGTCTAGCCAAGGCTCGCAAAAGAAGGACATTATTCAACTTGTTTCATAAATTCAATATTAAATCGTTACCCATTTAAGATCCTCTATGTATCAAATAGATGTTCATATAATCACCAATTGTGTCACAATAGAATCTATCCCAAAGGTTTAACGCATGTTGATACTCATCGTAAGTGATATGCTCACCAGATAGTTGCGTATAAAATTTATCTTTACTCGGCAGTCATTGAGTCGTTCTGTACTACTACTATACTCATATGGGAAAATTCCTTTATCTTTCGTCAAGTCAACATTACCATTAAAATACTCTGTTAATGAGTTAAAATCACAGCAGTTTCTTGCAGGTGTATCTAACGAGCTATCCATAAATTGCATGCTGTCGATAAACGTTAGTGGCCCATATGAGACTGACATAAACTTTTCGGAATTATTTGGAATTGCATTAATCTCTCTCTCTTTAAATGGTTTTACAATATTAAGATGACCAAGGGTGTTAATAATGAAATGACCATCATATCCTCTAAAATTATGCGCTACACAAGGAATAGACTTAATAAATATGATATTCTATTTTGCAATCAATATGTTGATATGGATTTCATTAATTGCTTTGGTACATTTTAATATTTTCTTTTCTTTACAATGTAATGTTGTTCTTTGGTGATTAACGATACTTTTGATATTCCAGCAAACGTCCATCAAAAGGTTCTTTATCACATTTTCAAGAGCCATGGAAACATCTGTAACAAAAGTATGTTTTTTTTGTGTTTTGTTATACTATTTGCCAGCTAATCCGTTAAAGTTCTTGATCCAAAAATAATTTTTTTTTAATATCTTAGAACGTTTATTGTGCTAGGCCCGACTAGTGGAGATATTATAAGTGGATATATCTTTATTGCTGCGCAAACACGTTTATACCAGAAGCAATTAGCTGCTTGCTATCATTTTCAATTAAACCGCTCCGGTGGTCTAGTGGTTAGAGCGTCCGCCTCAGATGCGGGAGGTCGTGGGTTTGATCCATGGTCAAGTCATGCCAAAGACATAAAAAAATAGTACTAACAGCTTCCTCGCTTGGCGTTCAGCATTAAGAGGTTAGTGTTAGGACTGTTCGGCCTGTGTCATAATATTGTGACTGGGTGGGACCTCACTATGAACTACCACACTACAGATCTAGTAGCGATATGACTGAAAAATTGTTTAAGAGGTTAGTGTTAGGACTGTTCGGCCTGTGTCATAATATTGTGACTGGGTGGGACCTCACTATGAACTACCACACTACAGATCTAGTAGCGATATGACTGAAAAATTGTTTAAGAGGTTAGTGTTAGGACTGTTCGGCCTGTGTCATAATATTGTGACTGGGTGGGACCTCACTATGAACTACCACACTACAGATCTAGTAGCGATATGACTGAAAAATTGTTAAAGCTACGTTAAAAATCATAATTACATAACATCACATCACATTATTTTCAATTTTACTGGCTAAGCGGAGTTGGGAAACTGACGTCACTCAGGTTTAGGTAATTAATATACACCTATTTATTCGATCATCAGCTTTAAATAGTGCTGCTAAAATGCTACACATTCCACATTTTTCATCATTACTTAAAATATTGATACAAAAATGTGTTTCCTTGATTTTAACAGGAAGCTCAACAAATGCACCTGCACGAAGAGGGTGATATTTATGAGAGTGGATTAATAGATGATCTTTTGCTAATAATATTCAGCCCGATGCCGCTGACGTAAACTTTTCAATTTCTTTTTCTATTTTTTGTGTCATCCTTACAGCAACATCCTGAACGTCATTGTCAATAGCATAAATAACAACTTAAGGAGTAAAATAAACTCCAATTTTCATTATGAATCATTCCTGGCAAGCCAAACCCATATAAAATATATTATATATTCACGCCCATTTCCAATGTGGTTCTCTTTTTTAATATCCTTAACAAATTGAGCCGATATCAATTCTTGATGTATTTGACAGTCCTAAGAATATTTCAACGCACAAGTAAACAACGCGCAATGTTCTACTTGTCAAAGATTACATTAGTGAATATAGATAACAGTAAAAGTTTATGTACACTAATATAGCAGTGATGCATTTCAGGAAATGTTTAAGTTTTTGAGCTTCAGTTTAAAAAACCAGAAAAAATATTAAAATAAAACTGTCCAATCAAGAATCACCTCTTTTACTATCACACTTTATCTCTCTTCAATTTAAGATTTAAATTTATATCAGCCTTATCATGCTAATATATAAATTAGCGATGTGACCATCTATTTGTGCATGTATTAAACAAAATGCGGTAAAAATTGAAAAAATGACCTGAAATTTCCAAAGAAAACATAATTTTAAAATAATGTATGGTTGTTACAAGATAATTAAAATAGAAACGTTCAATGAATGAAACAGGTGGGACACAAAACTTACGAGATGTTACCACAATTATGCATGTTTGGCAGAGGCCTAAGTTAGTCTTAATAAAGTAGAATGTTTCAAAACACAGCATGGAAATATACCATTGCTGACCATATTTATCCTACAATGATAAATTGTATAACTTCATACATGTGATTACACAGATATTAGTCAATATGCAATCCACTTCTCCAAGCCCCATTAACAGATTCTACACACACACACACACACACACACACACACACACACACACACACACACAGACACCGTTAAAGATAACAGTAGCCACGTCATAAATTGTATTCAATATCCCGCTGAAAGTCAATTCGAGGTATATAATACATATTAAGTTTGCTTTTAATCCAACCCTAACCCCAACCCCAACAGTATTTCATTTATAGTAAAATAAATTCTAGATAAAAATGTAAATTTTAAAGTATGTTCTTCTCTATGAATTGCCTCTCTGTTTAATCTTTAATGTGGCAATAGGTATTTGTGCTTTGTTCACTTTATAAATAGGTATTGAGGAGTA